>CM065922.1:11445123-11859500 GCA_033439105.1 Magallana nippona
GGAACTTTGCCTGTTTCTCAGTAGATCTATTGATAAATTTCCCGATTCCTGAGGTTCAAACCATCCTTGGTCAGCTATAGGACCGCACAGGAAATAAGTACAGGAAAACACTTTTGAAAAGTAAACGTGTTTATTTTTGTTTTGAAAAGTAAACACGTTTTATTTGCAAAACAAAAACAAAAACAAACAAAAAAACAGTCGCATTACACTTTCAACAACTTTAATTTTTAATATTGGTTAGATTAATCGGTGAAGTGACACTACTTTTGAATTTGCCAAAATAAATAAATGATGAAATATGTGATGAGGTTTGAACATATTTTATTGCATAAACATATACAAATGGTTCGAATACAAGTTCTAACAACTTACAAGGTTCTTACCAAGTATAACAATTTACAACTGTGTGGTAGTTTAGAATAGAAAGTACATAGAAATGGATATTACTAAAATGGTTAAATTATTGTACAAACGTACATGTATATTTATAAGCAGTTCTGTTTGAATTTGGTCTAAGCAGTAAAATTGAAATTACGAGAATCTGCCACAATCTCTGATAAATCTTTGAACAGCTAAAAAAAATACGTTGTTTTAAATTGACAGTCAGAGATTCATCTCCCCACAAAAGTAAATGACAATTAATGTTAATTTGATTTAAATTTAATATGCGATGACAAAGTTATTGAGTTCCACTTACTGGTAAACGATAGCCAACTGTCAGCTGCCAACTGCTAACCGCTTATTGTCATCTGCTTATTACTGCTATATACTGCGTTCAAGATTGCTTTAGCGCATTGTGAGCGAAAGGGAGTTTGAAAGCAGTGATATTGTGCATCCGAAACGCTAACGAGGATATGGTAACAAATAAATTATCACGGGCTAGGACCCAGAAGGATGTTCCATACAAAATACTCATGCAAACACTAGACACAACTTGGTTATTTGATTCTAATTGGTTTTATTTATGTACATCGAAAAAAAAATACATGCAGCATGTTTTAATCTTGGTGCATATACAAAATCATTATAAAAGCATGCTACATGCATAACTCAAATCAAATTAGTAACTAAGGCTGTATCAGTGTTTAAAAATTTTAAAGAAACATTGTTATTGGTTTTTTGTTTTAAAATTTTAAAGAAACATTGTCATTGGTTTTATTAAGACATTTTAAAAAAGAAATACCTGTAAATCATTTTTATGTGATCTTTATTTTGTGTCACAACATCTCACAACCAGAACATGAATGTGTATAATGTGTGTGCGGGGAGGGGGTTTAATTTACAATAATCTACGGATTACTGAATATGATAAATAACAATATCAATATAGTTCATAGTGGTCTTACCAGCTATACTCTGCGGTCTAGTTAATTAATAAATAAAACTGAGTCATTGTCTTACAGTATATAATGCGATGGCTACCGCCGTAAAGGGTAGAATCTTTGGGTTACTAGATTTGGCGGAATTTTCACGGACTGCACGATATAATCATGATGATGTCAGACTCAAATTTCCATATATATATATACGACGACTTGTCTCTTTCTTTTATCTGACGTAATAATGTACAATAACAATAATTTAGCCACTTTTACATATACTCGTTACGATCAAATCAATAATTTGCTAAAAGAAAGATGTACAATAAAATGCCTTCTTTAATGATTCACGCGGGTTATGAAGGTAATGACCATTGCAGAAAAAGTTTATATAACCCGCTAACGCGGGATATGTATTTTTTTCTGCAATGTTACTACCTTCATATCCACAAAGAAAGTTTATTGTTTAAATAATCACAAAAATATTCAATAACATCTCGTTAGATGTTCTTGAATTTCGCGTTAGCGGGTTATATAATTTTTTTCTGCAATGATCGCTACCTCCATACATTTACATCTTTCTTTTAACAAATTAATAAACTGATTGTAAAAAGTAAGTGAAATTCACTAAATTACTGTTAATGTACATCAGTACGTTAGCTAAAAGAAACATCAAAATCGTCTTCTTTGGGAATTTGAGTCTGACATCATCAAGATTATTTCGTGCAGTCCGTGATTTTTCTTAGGTCGCTTTGGGTTTCGACCAATCGATAAACGGGGCGTGTAGATTTCAGACCTGTCAGTTTCAGTCGCTGTAGATTTCGACCAATCGATAAACGGGACGTGTAGATTCCAGTCCTGTCAGTTTCATTTCATATACTTGCAACAGACTATAAGCTTGTAATGTGAATCTGGACATTCTCTCCACATATTTCAACCACTATTTATTATAAATGCCACAGGTCATATTTCATAATCAGATTGCACTAAAGAGTGACAAAATAATTTACAAGTAGCATTTGCTTCCTGAAAACAGACCTACTTCAGAAATTCTATGTCAGATAACCAACACAGTTACAGGATTTTTATATGTTTACCAAAAGTGCTCTTATATACAGGTAAACTTCCCATAGATAATATAAAAACAAATAAACAAAAAGTCAACTTGTTTCTTTTATTGAATTCTTTATTTCATCTATATATATTTTAAAATCACAGGCATCTGATATGGGGTCTTTCACACCTAAAACTCCAATAAAACATTAAAAACAACAATAAAATTTCTTTTTCTTGCTTTAATAAACAGGATCATACGCAAATTAATTACTTACTGTACAAATTTTACTTTCAGACTGGACATCAGGATAAAAACTCAGGTTTTATCTTTAGCTCTAAAAGAAAAAGGAAAATCATACAATGAACAAGGTCGAGTACAATTCGAGTAAACTTGACTTTGCGCAGCTTTTTATTTTCAGGCACTCAGTGGTGTGATGTAATTACTTTCTTTATTATAACCAACAGTGCATCAAATGTCAAAGTTGATATATATTTCGGTCTTTAAATCAATTTTTTTGCACCAATATGTATACCACAATATGCTAATTTAAAAAGGATTGGGCATTGAAAAATACTTTGTTATAATCCCTGGACCAAACCAGGAAGTCGGTATCTTTTAAATATCACCGTCTGGTTACTTTTAACAATTGTTTTCATATATTCAAAAGAAAAAGAAATCTGCAGTCTGATTAAAACACTCATGAGTGTAAGGAGAAGGGGGGTGGTTTAAATCAGAGCTGTAGAGCAAACAAAAAATATGGAAAAAATGTTTAAATTAGATGCTTTTCCAACCAATTCCCACAGGGTCCGTTAGTAAAAACTGGGTTTCTTTTGAGACAACTTCAAAGGAAATTGGGATGGCAAATGTATCAAAATATACAAGGTAGAAATATTTGGAATCAACCTTGTAAATATTTCTTCCTACAGTGTACACATACTGTATAAAAAATTTACAGTGCTGTACTCATTTTTTGAATGAAATAATTTACTTTTGATTTGTCCTGAATTTTCTCTGGTCAGTTGCATGCTAGCATCAACATGTTGGTCCCCTCTTGTTGTCTTGTTGATAGAAATAAAGGCTGGTAGTTTCTTGGCTTTCACAGGTACAGTTAAGCTTTCTGAGTCTGGTTCTTTTTCATCCTGCAGTTCTTCTACAACTGAACTGCTGTAAAAAAATGTAATATCTGTTATACAAATCCATTTACCGGGGGTAAGTACCTGTATATTTTTTAATACATACAGCAATAGAACAGCACCACATACATCCTGTAGGTTGGTTATCTTCCTTCAAGAATTAATCAAAACCTGATTAATCTATGTCTGATAATTTAGGTATGGAGGGAACTATAAAGTCATATAGTTCTTAATTGCCCTCGTTTCACATTTATCTAAAAGATCATAGATTTGCTGAATAAATGAGTTGGAGGTCTTTTTTCTCAAGCACACCGAGTTGAGTTAACAACATATGTATGTACAAAAATGGTAATATGTAATGGATCAAATTCAATATTGACATAGATTTTAAAGATCATTGTAGATTTAGACAGGAGGGGGATACAAAATAAAGATAAAAAAGAATATCTGCCCATATAAATCCCATTTTTGGCATAGACAATATTCCTAGTTTTGCTGGGGTACATACCTGGCAATGGCCTCAGATTTTTTTCCCCTGGTTTTCTGTTTGCGGTGCTGGAGTTTACACTTAGATCCATCTGGACAAGATCCAGTGGCAGCAAACATTTGGCAAACTAATGTATGGCTCTTTGCACACTGGAATTATACATTTCAGAGTGGTTACATTTGTAATAGAATTTCAAAATAATTTGTAAACTATTGAATCAATAACTTTTCTTGCAAGCATTTTCATTTAAACACAAAATTTCAAACACTGAAATGAAAACATTATTGATATCACATGCATGCATACCACATCACATCACACTGTACCTGTGCCCCCTTTGAACAAAAGCCCTGTAGGAAATCCTGACAAACTTCAGCATTTTTGTTGACCTTAACATGAAGGTATGGGCAGTTCTCTCTGCTGCATACACCTCGCAAGAAATACGAGCAAACAGGCATTTTCTCCTTGTCAACTTTGTGAGAAAATGGGCAGTCTACAATGGAACATGTTCCACGCAGAAACCTGGAGTGGAAACACAAAGAGTTTGCATTATCAACAAACAAGAATTGCATCTTAAGTCCTAGATATATTTGTACATGTACCAATAATTATTAACAAAGAAGAACAAATGTACATTCATTTTAAAATATTATTTGATATCTAGTACCTGATATAACTTTTTGACAGAGGTTTTTAACAGTACTGATGCCAAACAGTACTTAATTTATTCAGCAAATTCATCATACATCTACATATACCATAATCATAAAAATGCAGGTATTCTGCATAAATGCAGGTATTCTGCATAATGGTTATCAAAAATTACCTTGTACATACTGCCACTTTTTCAGGGTCATGCCTATATTTACACTTGTCTCCTCGATTGCATTTACCAAACCTGTTGTAAAACATGCAATAATGGTCCGCTATCTTTTTCTTGGATTTTGTGGCTACTGTATGAATACTTCTCTGTAAGACTCGGCTGAAATAAAATTAATATTTATTTGACATAACATCTCAAATGAAATATTCTTTCCAATTATGGTAATCAAATTACAACAAAGAAACAACATCCACTGCTAGAAATCATGGTTACCTTGCAAGTATTCTTGCATTGGCTACTTGAGAATTTGAAGACTTTGTAAGAATCTGGGACTTCCATTTTCTGTTTGCAAATGGAGTAAGGGAAAGTGACCTTCTTGTCGCAGAGACTGAAAGATAAAAATGACACAATATATAGATTCAAATTTAGACAATACAAAAATTAGTCAAGATCTGTACACCATTGAGTATCTGAAGACTAAGTAAGCAATTTTAAATTCCTTGCATACCTTTTTCAGCTTGGCCTAGGGATGTGGTATGTCCCCCCGCTAGTTGAGACTGACTGGTTCGGTACACTCGGCCGTCTATCATCACCAGGCATTGACCCTGCAGGACGGAGGCCATGGCACGGGTCACCTGGCCTGACCTCACCGAGGGCACCTGCACTCGCTTGTCAAGCTGATACCTGTGACAGAGAAGGCAACACTAAACAGGTGTGCCAATTAATTGAGGGAAAATAGTTGATCTTTCTATATTTTTTTTTTTATAAATGCAGTAAATATTATTATGTTATAAAAATGCCCATAATTTATTGCATTGCATTACTTTATGATTAAAACTTGAAAGATTAACTCTGTATGCACACATAAGTTTTTATTCCTAATAACTCTTGATTTATCAATTAAATCCCAATTTGCAGTGAATTTTCACCTTGACTTCTTTGTTGATGAGTTGAACATTCTTTTCGATTTATGTCTGTATCCCCTCCATGTTGCTGCTAATCAGAAAGAAATTGTCCATACCGGTATATATTAATAGGTATAAACATACCATATAGTTATTTATTGTATTCTTCATTTAAAAAAGAACAATTAGATAATATTAGATAATTAGATAAAATAATTAGAGAAACAAACCTCCACTTTTCCATGTAGTGTAATTGAAACAGGTTGAATATTTTTCATGCTTTGACCTTGCTTTGTGAAATCCAAGATAATTTTTCCATACATTTCTGGGAGTATGTGCTGGCTTAGATTTCCAGAAATTATTTTTGTTTACAATATATGGAATTTTATATTTTGATTTAATGACATTTGCAGCTTTTTGTGATTTGGACTGCCATCTATATTGACTGTCTGGTTTTGGTTTCAAATTCCAGCTGTAATGACTGGATGATATTGCACTGGACTTAACTGACGCACCCTTTTTATACCATTTTTTGTCTTGGGGAAATGTAGGGTACTTTGAGGATGTCTTTGTGGCAAGATTCCTGGATATTTGATCACTAATAGGAGTAATAGTTTTGATAGTCAACCTCTTAGGACTTTTCTTAAAGGAAGCCCTGGATTGGGTTTTGAATAGTTCTTTAACTGAGAGATCATGCCTTTCCCTAGGATAACTTTTAATAAATGACTTCTTTGGCTCAAATTGTTTTCCTGTCTGTTGTTGTAAATTCTTTGTAATGAGGTCTGATATAGGGGTAACTGATTTGACCTTTAGAGAACTTGTAGATTGCCACTGAGCATTGGGTTGCTGCCATTGAGTTTGAGGTTTCTGCCACTGAGGTTTAGGTTGCTGCCAGTGAGTATTAGTTTGTTTCCACTGAGGTCTAGGTTGCTGCCAATGAGGTTTATCAACATGTTGTACTGTGGAAGATTCAGGATTGCAATAGTCTCTGACATCAACAGGGTCAAAAGTGGTCTCCCTTTTATGTCTTTGTATATTGGAAGAAATGAGGTCTGAAATAGGTGTGACTGATTTGAACTCTGATTTTGTTGGACCATTATTATTTGATGGCAATTTTCCTTTGTGTATATTGATATCTACAACCATTTCAGATACACATTTTGAATCAAGAGTAGGTACAAATTTTGAATCAAGAGTTTTTATTTTTTCCTTCTGTGCAGCTCTTTTCTCAGCAATGCACATTTTCAGTTTTTTAATATTTTCTTCAGTCTCCTTCAACCTGTTCTTCAGTGCCTCTTTTTCTGTCCTTTGTTCACTTGATTGACTACAGTGAAGGTCTTTGTCTCTGAATGACTCTCTTTGACCATATTTACTACTCACTGGATTGCACTTTGATTTTTGATTCTGAATATTCAATGGTACTTCCCTCATTTCTTTACACTCCCCCTTAGAATTGGATCCTTTGTTTCTGCTCTTGAATGAACTGCTTTGGTTTTCTGGTGACTGTGTGCCAGATTTAGTGACTTTCTGGGTGTAGATGGTGCCATCAGAAAAATTCCTTCTTGATTTCTCTTTGGATGCATTCTCAATTATAGCTAGTATAAAAATTTCAAAAATTAATTTCCTTGGTTCAACTACCAGTACATGTACATGTATCTTTATAGTACATTCTGTTTCTTCTGATTCACTCTGATACAAACATTGAAAATAATTCAAAATAACATTGGTAAATGTTAGCAGCAAAGTAAGTTATTTCCAATAATTAATAATATTAATGAAATATTTTTTTTAAACATTCTTTCTGATTGAAACTGTATGGGACATATTCTAACTGTGAGCTGGTACTGTATACTGGGTTATTTTTGTCCTGTGTTATTTTCGCCCATCTATACTTGCAAACATTTCGCCCCGTCTTGAATTCTTCCATACAAAGTTTTGTTAAAGAGAGATAATTTGTGACATTGGAATTCGCCCAGTCTTATATTCGCCCATTGGCAACAAGGGCAAAAGGGGCGAAAATAAAACAGGGGTGAATATTTCCCTGTATTATACAGTATATTACAAGATGGGATCAATCGCCCAAATGGGATATAATATACAACTTTTTCTGTAAACATACAGTATATGAGATTGATTCAAAGTTTTGGAATTACTGAGGGATCAATCTCCCAAATATATATATATATATATATATATATATATATATATATATAGAGCAAATGTAATGTCCCAAGATATCCTCGATTTGCATTTTGCTTAATCACTCAATATTTATAAATACCTCAGGGTCCAAACGATGTTCATTCAAAATTATGAAAAATTTCCAAGATTTCTCTTTCAAAAAACCCCCTTTTGCTTATCACGTTTCAATAAACAATTTAAAAAAGTAGTCTACGGGGATTTTCCATTGCAACAGACATGGAAGTACCCAAATGATAACATTGAAAAATTGTGTGAGGTATTTGGAGTGACTTCCGAATGGAGAAAAGATGTAAACATTTTCCATTATAAATCTCAGTAAGAAATCTGTTTTCGTTCCTGTAAATCTTTCCGATTGAAAAATGATAATGTGTCAATGGAGATATTTTCCCTTTCATTGATTTTAATTGTACTTTTTTTACAGGTATGAGTATTTTTATTAAAAATCGTCCAAATGACAAATGTGCTGCATACATATACACAAATTAAAATTTTATAATTCTATACTGCAATTTAATATCAAATTTTGGACAATATATCCCCTTTAGACTATTATAACCCATTTGGGCAATTGAAGTTGAACTTATAGTACAAGTTATACTATAGTCTGTGTCAAGATATTTATGCAGCACATTTGGACGTTTTTTAAATAAAAATTCACATACCTGTGAAAGAAGTGCAATTGAAATTGATGAAAGGGAAAACATACAAGATATCTTCATTTACACATTATCATTTTTCACTCAGAAAAATTCACAGGGAAGAAAAAACAGATTTCTTACAGAGATTTTTAATGGGAAATGTTTACATCTTTTCTACATTTGGAAGTCAGTCAGAATACCTCGCACATTTTTTCAACATTATCATCCGGGTACTAATTTCATCTCTTTTGCAATGCAAAATCCCCGTAGACTTTTTATGTTTAGCCGTGTATTAAAACCTAAAAAGCAAGACGGGGCGTTTCAAAGTTTCAAAATTTGAAAAATTTCCAAGAGCTCTCCTTTGAAATGCCCCCTCTAGCCTATCAGGTTTCAATACATGGCTAAAAAATGTGATGTTTACGGGGACTTTGTATTGCAACAGACCCGGATGATATGTTGAAAAATTGTGAGAGATATTCAGATGACTTCCAAATGGAGAAAAGATGTCAACATTCCCCATTATAAATCTCCGTAAGAAATCTGTTTTCGTTCCTATGAATTTATACGAGTGAAAAATGATAATGTGTGAATGAAGTTATCTTGGAAAATTTCCCTTTCGTCTATTTCAATTGTATTTCTTTCACAGGTATGTGTATTTTCATAAAAAATCGTCCAAATGTGCTGCATAATTATCTTGGGACAGACTATATATATATATATATATATATATATATATATATATATATATATATTTATCTCATACGTGTGGTGTATACTACCCGTGTGATAAACCTTTGCTTTATCAAATGGGTGATGCTTTATCAAATACTTCCGGTCCGAACTATTTTTGACACAGCCCCTCGCTTCAACGCTTCAGTGACCTATTTTCGAAGACTTTCTAGTATTTTCCATATAACTATATCTTACCAAAAATTGTATTAAAATGGATTTTGTCGAAGATTTTAATTACAAATATAAAGGAAAACACATACATGTGAAGTTTATTAAACTACAAATCACGTTAGCTATCAAGGAGTTCATTCTGACGACGCAATGAAAACTGAACACTTTGGTTGTGTTTCAATACGTCAAGAACTTACCGTAATAATGTCTCCCATCAGCAGTAAGCATCCTTATTCAATATTTTCAACTTCAAATCATTAGGCTAATGTTCGTTTTATAAAACATCAACAACTGTTCCTCGTTCGAGTCAATTCAAACTAACGAGCATTCGCAACTTTGTGTATGTCAACAAACTTGATTATTCAAGTCTTCTGATCAGTATTTCCATTTAATCAAGTGATTAAGCTCTAAGAAAAATTATTTAGAGATAAAAAATGATTTCAAGGTTTATTTCAGTGAAACTTTACATTAAAACAGTTATATTTATCTCCGAAATGACGTACTAAATTGTATTGCGCAAGGTCACAATAACCGCATAACACAACGTTGCATCATCGTTTAATCTTTGAAAAAAAATCAATTCGGGTCATATTAAGGGCTGTCTCAAAAGCTTCATAATATAAATGAAATTGTATGAGATAAATAGAACATCTATAATTGTGTGATTTTATATTTGCTTTATCCAACTCGTTGAAATGGTTATATTCGCTCGGCAAGCCTCGCGAATATATACACCATTTCAACTCGTTGGATAAAGCAAATATAAAATCACACAATATAGATATCCTCTATTTATCTCATACGTGTGGTGTATACTACCCGTGTGATAAACCTTTGCTTTATCAAACGGGTGATGCTTTATCAAATACTTCCGGTTCGAACTATTTTTGACACAGCCCCTCGCTTCAACGCTTCAGTGACCTATTTTCGAATACTTTCTAGTATTTTCCATATAACTATATCTACTACCAAAACTTGATTTAAAATGGATTTTGTCGAAGATTTAAATTACAAATATAAAGGAAAAAACATAACTGAAGTTTATAAAACTACAAATCACGTTAGCTATCAAGGAGTTCATTCTGACGACGCAATGCAAACAGAACGCTTTGGTTGTGTTTCTATACAAGAACTTACAGAAATAATGTCTCCAAAGACTTTTATTTCACCAGCAGTAAGCATCCTAATTCAATATTTTCAACTTCGAATCAACTTCGAATCATTAGGCTAGTGTTCGTATTATAAAACATTAACAAGCCTCGCGAATATATACACTATTTCAACTCGTTGGATAAAGCAAATATAAAATCACACAATATAGATATCCTCTATATATATATTGTACCTCTTGTACCATTTATATGGTTTTGAGAGAATAAATGAATTGAATTGAATTAAAAATTATATATATATATAAAGCTGGTTACATGCTAAACTTACTCTCACTCTTAACAGTATATATCATACAGTATTTAAATTATTGACGTTTGTTCTTGATACAAAACCACACTTGATAATTACTAGTTACCTTTCAAATCATTAATTTTACTGATTAAATTTTGTCTGGTTTTCTCAACATCAGTTGACATATTCGTCGCGTTCCATATTAAACAGCTCGTCCAATAAAGTATTCGTCTAAAATCTTTCTAAATAAATCTAATACATAATCTCAATAATCATACGAAATTATGTAATGAAGTGAACAAATGGATCCAAATTTAATGTTTTGATGATATTTGTTAACTTTTATTGGTGAAGGCAATTGCTGGTTTTCTTAAATAGTAAAATTTGACTTTCTTTTTGTTATTTTGTCTTTCCTGTTTTTAGAGGTTTCACGAACGTTACTATCGTTTTCGTTGCTTGCCCCCCGGGCTTCCCTTTGTTTGTGTATTTTTTATCTAATCAACGTTTTGTGAAAATATCGGTAATGTTGTGAAGTATCAACAATACAGAGGACTCGACATGAATTATGAGGAACAGTGCGAGTTAATGAAAAAATGGGCAGACGGAGAGAGAGACATTTGTGTTGAATCCTTGGAGGAAAAAGAACGAAAATTGAATTTGAGAATATCAAATACTGACATATTGTTGTCTATTACTGTACCAGCAGACGACAGTGAAAGTTGGGTAAATATGGGGGCTAACGTTAAGGCATGGTACAAGCTGAAAATGAGAAAAAAGTGTGTGTGTGTGTGTGTGTGTGTGTGTTTGGGGGGGGTCATGGGTGTTAATCATGCTGAACAGCTGTTTAATCAGTTCTTGCTCTATTTAAAGACTTTAAGGATTACTTTAGATGTGTAGTAGTTGGGGCTATATGGACCGTGGATATTGGCCTGGGTAGCTCAGTGGTAGAACTCCTGACAAGAAAGCTACAATGCCATCCATTGAAAAAAGTGTATTTTTATTGTGCACAAAAAAGTTTGCTTTTTTTTTTTATTTCTGTTTATTTTAAAATATTTTTAACTGTTTACTAACATATTGTTTTACTACTTCCACAACAAAATGCATGTACAAGTAAGGTTGTTACACTGCTTGATGAGGGTGCTCTATGTGCGCCCAAGGCAATCATGTAACAATAATTTTTTTTGCATGGTCTTTGTTTCTTGATTGAATGATGAAACCTATCATGGTTTGATTGGTAGGGACTTTAATTACAGAGACATTTACACTGTTCTGAAATATATACACTCTGGAAATTTTTTTAAGTAATAGCAAAAATGGCAGAGCAAAAGTTTTGTTTCATGAACGTTGCTGAAATAGATGATGTGATTAATAACACAACTCCAAAGAATACAAGAAAGAACACCAGGTGAAGTATTGCTTCCTGGGACAAGTGGGCCTGTGATATATTTAATGAAAATGAATGTCTTAAAGTTGATCTGAATAGACTGATGTAAAATATACATTGATTGGTCCAATGATTAACCAATTAACATTTCCCATCCAAAAAGACCCCTGCTGGCATCAGTGATATACCATGGGCAATTAAGTGGAAATTTGTGATCATTAGAGGGGAAACATGCATCAAGTCTGTAATGCACAAAGCGCGTATCTCTTCAGGCTACATATTGAGCTATTATTTAAAAATATCAAAAAATATTTAGAAATAATCTTTAATTATTTTATTAACAGTGAATCATACATAATTTAATTCAACTAAGAGTTGTCTGTACAGGAGAAAAATAACTGTAAATTCAAAAACATGCTATGATAAACAATAATAAAATGATAAAATTCAGTGTGTATTTCTATAACTAAATTGGGAGATTTTGGTACCGTTGATGATTGTTTTCAACAAACAATTCATTAATCCTTGTCTTTCTCTCTTTGGGAATTAACTTTGGCCTTTGAATCATGAAGGAATTTCAGACTTAATTCAAATTTTCAATCAGACATAAAATGATTACTTTACTTACTTACTGCCTGTGACACCTTTGGCGTATTGGGCAGTAACGAGGGTTCTTCATCTGTGTCTGTCACTGACTAGCTTTTGGAGTGTGCCCCAGCTTTTCTTTTGTTCTTTAAATGACGATTGAAATTTGTAATTAACAACATTATATCAAGACACTTTCAATAGCATTTCAATTTTGTCAGTATTTTCAATCAAGAGACATATGTAGATCCTGGGGCCAGATGTAGGAAGAAAAATCAATATTCTAGTATCATGCAAAAATTTTCTGAACATGCAGATAAGTACATTATAAATTATGTTGGTTAGAAGGTTTTATATTTTATCAGATATGAATAAAGTGTCCAAGCAAATTTATTTGACAAGTATTTAGTTGAAGTTTTATTTCCTCTTGAAGATGATTATACAATATGGTTATATTTCAAACAATGATTGATTATCAAACTGTACATGTATAACTAATATAAATAAAAAACATAAAATCAGCTAGAATATTAGTAAATTAGTACCAGTACATAAACATTGTATTTGTTTCCTTTTCCCTATTTTTCCAGTTGGTATGGAGTGAAAGTGAAAAGATTCTACCCTTGCTTCAAGATATTCAAGAGTGTTTGGGAAGCACAAGAAAAAGAACTGTTACAGAGATTTTGGATAAAGTAAAGGCAGAGATTTTGGACAAAGTAAAGGCAGGTAGTATTAAGGTAAAAACAGCAGCTATGAATAATGAATTGTTGTACAGTAGTTTTTATATAACTATACATTGTGTGTGTGTGTGTGTGTAGATAGATATATAGATATATAGATATATATATATATATATATATATATAAAAGAGTTGTTGCCTGGGATTCTGGCAACATATGATCTGTTGGACGTACCTTAGACAGTAATGTTTCTCTTGGCCTTTGGCAACTTGTGTCTTCAGGTCCAACAAATCATACGCTGCCCTCATACCCAGTCAATAATTGTAGAATATTAACAGCCTTTTTTGGTAAATATCATTTCCTTGCATCTTTCTTGAAAAAAGTCAGGCAAGCTAGAATTTAAAATTTAAGGCTTTTTAAATATGGTCATTTTCAATGCATCATTGTTGAAAAAGGGGGTATTATCTTTAAAATTGAAAGCTTCTATGAGACCAAATTCTATTTTTTCTACTCAAGTGCCTGCATTTATAGAAACAATTGAATTACTTATTCTATTATCATTTTTACCCAACATTTGTGGGATCACCTGTTCCTTTTCTTTTGAAGCTTCTACAGTCAGGTGATGACATTGAAAACAACTCTGATGATGGTATCTCCGAGGATGGAGATTTTGATGACTATTACGATGAAGATGTTGATGATGTAGAGGGTGAAACTACAGAAAATGGGCCAAAGACAAAATTAGATGAGGAGTAAGTTAAATCAACATTTATATGGTGCATAAATTAGGGACCAGTGCCCTATATCACCAATTTAACATTCTGAAAGTTCAGTACTCAACTCAAATCATTAATTTGAGGTAAAACCTCAGATTTGATGATAATACATGTATATACCATTACAAATCAGAATAAGTGTGCAAAAACAATTTCATAGAGATAATTTATTAACTAAATCAAATTTATTTGCTATATATACATGTACTGGTTTAACTTGTATTTGTTCACAATAAAGATCTTACAATACCTGTATTGTATTAGATTGAAAATGAGAGTATCCATTTGACAACTTGTTACCTGCAGGTAATATAAAATCTTATATTTATTCCTACAAAAATGTTTGCAGTGTAGTCACGAATTAGCCATTGCATCCTATTGCATCTGCATACCTTTATATTATATAGCTATACCCGTACAATCATTCATAAGATTGGATTGATTTGGGATAATTTTTGTTTTTATAAAACAGAGATGACGATGAAGAAGATAACTTTTTTGGATCAAATTCAAGTAGTGTTGCAGTACAACGATTACTGAAAGGTATGATATATAGGCACCTAAACATAATAATCAAAATCATTTTCAGGAAATTATGTATTCCATTAGATGTGTCTATTAAGAGGGCTTGATGGTTGTGGCCATTTTTAGACTATATTGGTCTCCTTTAGAAGAAATCTATATGAAAATATAGGAAAATACCAAAATTTAAAAGATAAAATGTATGGATTTTTTCTTTACTAAATTATAGTTTATAGCTTAACAAATCATATCTTAAAACTTTAGGAAGATCTGATGGTTAATTTGTTGACCATCCAGCCTCCTTAACATCACAGGAAATCCACATATTCGGTTATGCACAGCATACATAATGTATATTTCTTTTAGCTGCAATGTTTACTTTCATACAATATTATACAGTAAAAGTCAATCATTAACAACAAATTTCTGAGCATCCTAGAAAAAAAAGAGAATTTGTAAATGAAGTTCCCTATTTTTTAAAGTACAAAACTTTACAATCATTTATAAATAATTTGTGATGCAACAAGAAAACATTTCTAGTTTCAATAAAAGGGCATACATACTGTTTGATTGTCTTTCAAACAAATATTTATAAACACGTATATATAACTAAATATATATAGAAAAATTAGATTGTGATGGGTGAATTTAGGTCACAAAACCTATGCATGGAGAAATACTTTTATAAAATATTTTTTTTTCAGTATGTAAAATACTTATCACTTGTATGAATTGGCTATTGCATTTATTTCCTTATATTCGTTACAAACACTTGTATCATTAGATATAGAAATGGTGTTCCAGGGAATTACAAAGTAGTTCCTTAAACCGTCAGTTGCTTGATCAGTGTCTGCTACATTTGAGTTTTATTGTGCATTTTATCAGTCCATGTTAGTCTTCTTCCCTTGAATTGCGATCACATAGTTAATGGTAGGGACATGATGATTCAATGTGACATCTATTTTATGCACATTTGAAAATTGTGGAAATATTTATAAGTGAAAGAAAAACATTGTGTTACAAACACTTAAGGCCCCATAGACTCCTTATCAATTTAAGTCAATCAAATTCGAGTCCTATAATCAAAGTACTGATAGTACTGAAAAGCGCTAACCTAGCTTGGTTCTAAAGGAAATTTACTTTGTGCAAGCTTAGTTAGAAAGAATCGATTTGATTTTTCTACATTTCAGCTTCTGTATACGCACTATATTTCCTCATCACTGCCCCTGCAATGATGTATGTAAGCCCCGTACATTAGATTCACAATAGCCTGTACATTAGATTTACAATAGCCCGTGCAATTAAGTGCGTAAACCCCTGAAACTGGTTCCTTAACCAGTTTAAATGATGTTATTTTCTGCTCATAGGGGGCGTATTTGATGCATTTGAAGTAGAAGTCTAACGACAATAAAGCGCTGAGCTATGCTTAGCGCTTTAAAAAGATATATAACCTAATAGCCCTGGGAGATACTGATACAGTCTCTGATTAGGTTTTGTTTTTTTTCATTCAAATAATTACATTTGATTCCATATGAACTCACTTGTGATGGATTTATTCTTTAATTGAATATGTTCTTCTGGGAGTTGAAGGCATACTGCATGACCCTGTGGAATTTTATTCTTCTAACAAATCTCTTTACCACATGGATCATAAATAAACTGCATAAAATATTGCAGACATAATTAGGGATTCTTCATAAAAATATATATTTACTACAGTAGCATCAGTCAACAAAAGCAAATACAGGTACAAATGTACTCATTTTGATATTGTTTATATGATGAACACATACCTTCAACACAACAGAGTTTACTGTTTTAATTACTATCCATGTACTTTCGTAACATGCAAGGTATGTTCATTAATCCTAAAAATATGACCAATAGTACAGGTGTATTACAATTTTGTTCAACTTTTTGCAGATTTGAAAGCATTCCGGAAAGATGGGAAAAAGTTTGGATTAGATGGAGGACCTAGAAATGATAATTTATTTTTGTGGGTATGTTATTAGACCATATTGCCATCATAAATGACATTAGTAGATATACCGTATTCTTCCGGGCATAGGTCGATACTTTTTTCTCCGATGCGCGGGCTTCGGCTTATCCCCCGGGTCGGCTTATCGTAGGCTCAAAGTTGAAAAAATTAAACAGTAAAATACAAAATCCACTCCTTTTATCCTTTTAACAGTTTACTATGAGAGGTTGGATTTTCTTTCATTCGTTAAACTAAGCGTTCGTGTATGAAATCAGGAACATAATAAAAAAGAAAACGAAACCGTGTAGCATGTAATCTGACAAAAATTTTTGTGATTTGTTCATGGGAATCAGTGGTCTTAAGTGTAGGATAAATCAAATGCTTTGTTGTTTACCACTAATTTCTTGTTAGTTAGAATAACCAGCTGACAACGGTATTCTGGTGTCATGTGTATACAAAGGTGTGAAACCCGTATACAAAGGAATGAAACCCGAGACTTATACACAGCCTGCGGTCACATAGAGTACACCTCAGACCAACCGTTACACTTTATTGCATTGACTGTGTTTCTTAGCAATACAACTTCTTTGCATAACAGGAAGTCATTATTATTTAATTAATGGAAAAGAAAATAATTCAAATATTTTCTGTGTGGTATTTCGTTTTCTCATTTATAGCGATTACGGGGGATAACTCTATTTGAATATGAAACCACGTGTTGAGCTAATGGACGCCATATCGTATTTACATGTAGCTTTCAAAGTATAACTTGATCAAATGAAATTTAGCAATAAGGTATTAATGATGTATAAAATGTTTGGTAAAATATAATACTTAGTCTATCAGACAAAACCACGGAGGTTGGTATTGCGATAAAATTACACAATGTAAAATTACGATACATATATTTATACCAACGAATACGGAAGAGATCAATCTTCCACAAAAGTTAAACACAGAGCCAGATATATTTTCAAAATTTGCTAAAAATATGTATGTTTAGCAAATTAGATAATTTTAATTACACTTTTAACTTTCTACATCGATATTCCTGAAAGTATATACGTCATACGATGAATTTCTTAATCAGCAGTTATACTTTCACCATAGTAATTGTCGATTGAAAATTGGCTTATCCCCCAGATCGGCTAGTCTATGGATTTTTCCTGAATTTTGTCTGAAAATGAGCAATTCGGCTTTTGCCCCGCATCGACATATGCCCTGAAAAATACGGTATAAGAAGTTGTATAATATTGGGAGGAATATTGAATTAATTTATTTACAGGGAATGAGTGTAACATTCTTTACAAAATATTTTTTTATTGCAGGATATAAAACTTATAGACATTCCTGAATCAAAACTCTCAAAAGATCTTGAAACATTTGCAAAGAAACATAACACAGAGGTAATATTAGGATTGATCAGGTGATAATGAATAATTATAATTTTCCCTGTAAAATTTATTTATGTTGATATATGGTTTAACAGTTACTGTAAACAAATTTCTCTCTAATTTTTTGTTTACATATTAATTACCATAGATGGAAGATTACTGGACTTATTTTTTTTTCTGAATGTTTTTTAATGCATAAATAATGTTGTACTATATGTTTCAGCTCTGTATTACTTTTTACTTAGAAAATGTTGTTCTCTTAGAGAATATGTTGTTCTACGTGTTACAACCCTTTATTAAGTGATGATGGTCTATTACAGCTTTGTTCTCTGTCATGACCCGGTACTTACCTACATGTAGATATGTTGTCTGTCTGTGACAATTAACCCTGTTTTAACTGATGATGGTCTTTACAGCCTTGTTCTCTGTTATGACCCAGTACTTACCTACATGTAGATATGTTGTCTGTCTGTGACAGCCCTGTTTTAACTGATGATGGTCTATTACAGCCTTGTTCTCTGTTATGACCCAGTACTTACCTACATGTAGATATCCTGTCTGTCTGTGACAGCCCTGTTTTAACTGATGATGGTCTTTACAGCCTTGTTCTCTGTTATGACCCAGTACTTACCTACGTATAGATATCTTGTCTGTCTGTGACAGCCCTGTATTAACTGATGATGGTCTTTACAGCCTTGTTCTCTGTTATGACCCAGTACTTACCTACATGTAGATATCCTGTCTGTCTGTGACAGCCCTGTATTAACTGATGATGGTCTTTACAGCCTTGTTCTCTGTTATGACCCAGTACTTACCTACATGTAGATATCTTGTCTGTCTGTGACAGCCCTGTATTAACTGATGATGGTCTTTACAGCCTTGTTCTCTGTTATGACCCAGTACTTACCTACATGTAGATATGTTGTCTGTCTGTGTATTAACTGATGATGGTCTTTACAGCCTTGTTCTCTGTTATGACCCAGTACTTACCTACATGTAGATATCTTGTCTGTCTGTGACAGCCCTGTATTAACTGATGATGGTCTTTACAGCCTTGTTCTCTGTTATGACCCAGTACTTTTCACATGTAGATATCTTGTCTATCTGTTACAGCCCTGTATTAACTTAGAGATGATGTTTCCACCAGACTATCCGATGTCTCCACCATTTGTGAGGGTTACAACTCCACGATTTAAATTTCTTACAGGTAAATTGTCTTTCATTAGTAGTTTAAGCTTTTTATTGTTCTCCACACATTGAGTAACTTTGTTAGTAAATTGACACAAAAAAACTGTGTAAAACATAGTATATAAAAACAACTATATACATGTACTAGTACTAGATGAAATTTACACCTTGATAGTATTTATCTCTTCTGTATCTATTAGGTCATGTGACTATTGGAGGCTCCATCTGTATGGAAATGCTGACAAAATCTGGATGGATGCCAACAAACGATATAGAAGTAATTTCATGTTTAGATATTTACATATAAGGCTATGGATTGCAACTGTTTTTTTTATTTTTAAAGTGATTTATAATACTCTGCTATTTTCATTTGAATATGATTTGGAGTAACCCAGGCATTTTTTTTTTATACAGAACATATTAGTACAGATCAGATGTGAGATCCTTAGTGACCCTAATGCTCAGCTGGACTTGAATAATGCAAACACAGCATACACCCAGTCTGAAGCCCGAGCAGCATTTGAAAGGATGGTCCAGAGATACGGCTGGGATAAGTCCTAGGAACCAGCTACATTACGTAGTTGGTCACTGTATCACGAATGACAGGGATGGAGTGGAACTCTCTCACCATTCCAGCAGTCATGCAAAACGGAGGATTTTTCTATCAGACTATCACTGACATTACTTAAGGTGGTATGGGACGCTTCCATATTGTGACGTACTTCCTTTCAAAATAAGCAATGAAATCAAGTATAATTTTATGTTTTCTTTACCCAAAAAATTTTAAACTATTTTTTTTTGGTCAAATACATGTATTGTAAAATTTGAAAATTCAAAAATGGTAAAAGTATTTTGATTATAATGTTCTTTCATCCGCGTTATGATTGACAGGTGTCCCATATCACCTTAAAAAAATGTTCTGTATTACTTTGATACATGTATATATAAAGTGTGAGTCTACTTGACACCTGTAAGGTTGATTGCATCTTGAATCAGCTCAAAAATCCATTGATGTTATTGTAGCATGAAGATAAGTCATCTTATTCAATGCAATTGTCCTCTTTATTGTTTGATTCAAGATGTAATAAATTTATGCAATTTTTTTTTGCAATGTTAAATTTGGGAAGGAAGGGTACATGTAATTGTGTATATACTTTAGATATTAGACTTATTTTTGTATATTTCATAACTAACTATATGAATAGAACGATTTCAAACAATAAAATGATTTCTTTTGTATGTTTGAGAATTCATTGTTATATTTTGTTCATTTATTTGAAGCCTTTAGTACTACATGTTTATATTGCGTGTATCTACTTAAGGAATAAGGAATCATTCTTTGAGTATTATGAGGTGATAATTTCGGTCGGGGCGTGATCAAATCCAATAAAGCCCGAAGGGCTTTATGATAGATTTGATCACGCCCCGACCGAAATTATCACCTCATAATATTCAAAGAATGATTCCTTATTACTTATATTTATATAATTTTCCTTATCACTTATATTTATATAATTTTCAGCAGTTGTACGATTAAATATCATAATATTAATTATGCAAACCCACTTGCGCCGCCAACAATACGTCTTTTGAATTTATTGGGCTGTATAGTACAAAATCGATTCATAGTGTTATCTTAGACAGAGACATTGAAGAATTTAAATATTATTGTAAAATACTTTATTGAAAAGCATTACCTTGCGGCGTTTGATCTGGTTTATAAGGTATCTTGGATTTTTTTATACGATATATCTTTGTATGGCTTTGAAATGAAACAAATACTCAAAATTGATATAGATTCCAAAATTTATATTTTTGTCAATGAACTGGGAGCCACGTTTGACATCATCCGTTGTAGTTTTTCAAATTCTTTAAAATTGATTTATTTTTCAAAAATGTAAGAATATTAAAGTGTTCTTGATATTACAGCTTGGGTAATGGTCAAAGGACACATTATTTTTGGGGCCATACCTCAAGAAACTGCATCCCTTCTAAGTAGGGGTGGGTCACAGGTGAACAACTTGGAATCTGTAATATAAAAAAATACATTTATGGCACGCCAAATTAAGAAAAATGAGCTAAACAGAGTTTTATAGTCGATAAACTATATTTATCGGCTGTAGACTATAGTTTACGGATAGAAAACTATAGTTAACGACGTTAATCTATATTTCACATCTGTAAACCATAGTTAACGCTATCATCTATGTTTCAGAAGTGTAAATTATGATTTACACCAAAAACAACCATTTGCGATTGCAAAACATAGTTTATCTGATAAATATAGTTTCACGATTGTGAAACTATGATGAACCACTCTTAATTATAGTTAACGAAAAAAATTATAGTTTACAGATGTGAATCTATATTGATCAGCAAAATCTATTGTAATTGTATATTTACAGACGGAAAACAAACGATAAGCATTCGTGAACTATGGTTTACAACCGTTAAATATGTTATCACAGATGAAAATTATAGTTAATGAATCGTTAACAATAGTATAGTATAGTATACTATAGTTAATAGTTAACGATACATTTTGGTACTTAAACTATAATTAACAGTTAACTATAGTTTTGGTACAAAAACTATAGTTAACAGTCGCTAAACCTAGTTTATCAAATGTGAAACTATAGTTAACGCCGCTAATCTATATTTCACATCTGTAAACCATAGTTAACGCGATCATCTATGTTTCTGAAGTGTTAACTATAATTTATACTGAAAACAACCATTTGCGATTGCAAAACATTGTTTATCTGAGAAAACATATTTATCAGCCAAATCTACGGTTATTGTTTATTTACAGACAGAAAAACTTATTTAAGGAGGCTGGATGCTCAACAAAATTAACCTTCAGAACTACCTTCAATATTTAGATATGATTTGTAAAGCTATAAACTATTATTTAGTCAAGAAAAAATCCATAAATTTTAGCTTTAAAAATTTCACGATTTTCCTTTATCTTTATATGCGGCTCTTCTTCTAAAGTAGATCAAGACAGTCTAAAAATGGCCACGACCACCCATCCCTCTTAAATTAGCATTTGTAAACTATAGTTTAGAATCGTTAATTATGATTTTACAGATGAAAACTATAGTAAACGAATCGTTGACTATAGTTTACGGTTCGTTAACTACAATGAATATAGTTAACAGTCGATAAACCTAGTTTATCAACAGTGAAACTATTTTTAGCTCATTTCTGTGAATTTGGTGTGCCGTATACAATCACAGTAGTTTTTTTTAGAAAACCTTTTAAGACTTTTCCATAACTCCCCAAATATTCCTTAAATGCAAAACTCATCGGGACCCACTGTTGGTATGGGTTGTGGTTTTAACAGTTTTGAAATTACACTACACAAAAAGCTTCGGTGTAAATATAAGTTTTTCTAGTGAAGTGAGAGTGCAGCACACATCCTATATTAACTTCTTTCTTTTTTTTTTAAATCTCCCATGTGTAAAAAAAAAATTGCCTAATAGTCCGATGGTTTTAGTGATGCCCAAAATGTGAAATACGTACTTGAAACTTTGGAATAACCCGCCCATATTCGCATTATAATACAAATCTCTTTAAACATAAACATTGAAAATATACTTATAGTCATAGTTGCCCTCATTATCATGAACAGATTTTTGTTGGTCCTAGCAACAAAGTAGAATTCATTTAGTTGTTGAAAAACCTTTACCAAATTAAATATATCTACTGCCTTCCTCCTTGTGACATGAAAACTTCCTAAAGATACGAAGTAGGCAAAGTGATGGGGATACAAGTGCTTGTGTTAGATATTTAGCGCACTCGGTAACTGTGTGGTTGAAAGATGAACACTAAGTAAGTGACAGTTCTCGGGAAGTTAAGATAGTAAGTTATTTTCCTTGCTTTTATCAATATAATTTTTATTTAAAATAACTAGAAGGGACAACATTAAAATAGTTAGGTTAGATGATGCGTTTTCCTTACATAGTGAATCAAAAATGGTTTTATTTTATTTTTTTCTGATAACGAGGAAGAACAACATTAAAATAGTTGGGTTAGACGGGGCGTTTTCCTTACATAGTTAATCAAGTAAGAAGAAAAAAAATTGTGGTTGTTTTCGTAACGAGAAGATCTACAGAATATTTGAGTTCACTTCAGTTTTGACATATTCTTAATCATCCTTTTACAGCTTACACGTTGTTCAAAGATCATCCACTAAACATTTTCGGTTTTTTCGGTTTTTTAACAAAGAAAATCGACTGTTATTCATATAGAGACAGACAAGACTGAAAAATACCCACCCCGATGGTAACCAGCGTAAACACGATTTGTTTTCTTATAAATATATATATTCTTTAATAATAAAAAAAAAAAAAAGCCTTCCAATGCATTATTAGCTAATTAAGTGTCAAATATAATAAATGAAAACTCTTTTTCACATGTCCTTGCATCTAAACAGGTGAAATCTTGACACCGAGACATTTTTAACCGGCACGAACAAAATTCAAAGCGGTGATCCCCCTGAGAAAAAATGATTTAATTAAAAATATACCATACAAAACAATCCTTCCTCACAAGCTGTATTCAGCTCTAATTACAAGGAAATTTTATTTTATCAAAGTGTTCTTCAATTATTGCCGCAGTGTCAATTCACTATACTTGTAGGGCATTTTTGATTGTTGTAGACAAAGCGGAATTTAACCGACAAAGTACGTGCTGCTTTTTGGGGAAATGGCGTGTTAAATCATCCATTTCAGTCAACTGAAACCAAACAACAAATAGACCAGTATGGTTGTTTTTCAAATGAAAGTTTAGCATGCTCTATCAATTAAACAGCCACAACTTTCATTGGTATTGTCATAATGTAATCAACAGTTGATACTGAATTCTAAAGATAATATTCCAAATTATGACCATCAACGAAACTAAGATTTAACTCAATTTGAGTTTGGTTGGAGAAAATTTCACTCGTGAGTAATTTCATTTGACTAAGTGTTGATTGAAAATCACTTTTAAGGTATGTAAATAATGAAGCTATGCAATTTTTTCATTTGGATTTTTAAATTTTGAATTTAAATAAAAGTAGATCTAATGAATGAATTTGACGATGATAATATAGATATAACATTTTTACGCCAAGTATTTTGACGTTAGTTACATCTTCTTTCAGGTCATGGTTTTTAAACAAATTCTTGTGATACAGATGTTAGCGTTGACCATCGCAATTCTCGAAAAGGAATGTTCCTCCTCGAACATTTGTCCCAAAACACCTTGTCTTTGCACGAATATAACAGCTGATTGTTCCAATAGGACTTTAGAGTCCCTGCATGTTCTTGAAAATCAGCTTCCAGACACAATAATAAATCTTAATTTGTTTGGAAACAACTTCAGGTACATTGGACCTGTCTTCTTTGAACCAATTAAGTCATTGAAAATAGAGAACCTTAGTCTAAGCAAATGTAAAGTGAATACTATGTCAGCAGCAGCATTTGTTTCCCTCCCATATGTAAGACAGTTGGACCTCTCAAGAAACAATCTCACTTACAAAAACATACGGTTGGTTTTGGAGAAGTTGAACAGCTCATGTATAATATCCCTAGACATATCCGACGTCAAACACGCACCGTCTACACTTCCTGTTGATGCGTTCGAAAGTTTAGAAAGAAACAGTTCTCTTATTTCCCTTCAACTACAAAACTGGAATTTGGTGAAGGTTAATGGAGACGCCTTTCGACATCTCACCCAATTAAACACGTTGGATCTGAGTAATAACAAGATACTTGCCTTGAATATGACGGGACTTGATAAAGTAACCGATCTTAATCTTACTTTAAACGAACTTTCCGGACTGCCGAAAATGTGTAATGCAAATAGTGAATCGTTGGTTCCGACACTGAAGAAAATGTGGCTAGCAATAAATCACATTTCAGACTCGCTTGAATTCTATCACCAAGGCCATTGTTTACCAGAGTTAAGTTATCTGAATTTATCTTTTAATGCCATAAGTATCATGAAAAGTACTGCATTTTCAACTTTACCAAAACTTGAGAAATTAGGATTAGAAAATATGTTAACTTACGATATGTTGATTGAAAAGGATGCATTTCAGTCGATATCTTTGATTGAACTTTTTATAAGCATGCCCAAAAGAGATACAAAGCAGTTGCTGAAACATAAAACTATTTTCAACAATTGTCCAAAGCTCAAAACATTAGATATGTCGCATTTTGACTTCTCAAGTTTTGACAGGGATGATTTTTATAACATGTTACTACCATTGAAGAATCTCGAAAATCTTATGTTGCGTCACTGTTCTTTGAATTTTGTTCCTCTCACTTCGCACCTTTCCAATCTCACGTCTATCAATTTGCAAGGAAATTTCCTACGTCACATTCACCGGGATTTGTTTCAAAACAATTCACTCCTCGATGAAATAATTCTTCGAAAAAACCACCTTACAACTATAAAACAGGACTCGTTTACGGAGATCATCTGGAACAACCCAAATCTATCCATAGATGTTTCATATAATCCATTTGCATGCGACTGTGATCTTGAATGGTTCATTCAATGGTCAAACAAAAATAAAAAACACGTCAATAAATACGAAGAAAACCAGTGCGATTCACCAAAGGAATGGAAAACTAGCCACATCGGAGATCATCTGCATTCTCTTAAAATGACATGCCATGTCTTGAATCGTGCTTTTGTTATAGGCTTGATAACGGGGTCATTTGTGTTCATTTTTCTGTTTACTTTCGTACTTATCAGAAAATTCCGATGGGACATATTATACTATATACATAACTGTACTCATGGAAGACGAATGGGATATCAGAGACTTGTGGACAGAGCCACTAAAGAATATGATGCTTTTGTTGCTTATGATACGCATGACCGGAAGTGGATTATGTCAGAACTCGTCGAAACTCTGGAAAAAAGAGAAAACTACAAGTTGTGTCTTCACGAAAGAAACATTTTGCCAATTGGTTCTCACGTAGATAATATTTTTGAGAGTATAGAATCTAGTCGTAAGCTGATTTTGATTCTCTCGAACAATTTCATGAAAGATCAGTGGTGTCAGTTTGAAACTATAATAGCAAATCACAAACTAGCCGACGGAAATAAAGACAAAATTCTTCTCATTCTTTTGAATGGTATAGATTCCAAGCATTTCACTATAGCATTAAAAACATTGTTAAAAGAAGCTGAAAGTGTCGAATGGACAACAAATGCTAACGGGATCAAATTATTCCGAAAGAAATTAATTTCATTTATGCGGAAATAATTATCTTGGTTACTATTATCCTTGGATTACTTATTTTTGTTTTTATTTATGATTAAAATGCGCATGTTGTCTTAAAATCGATCCAATGATTAAAATAAGATAACTATGACATATTATAGCCTCAAACTTTCATTTTTTTCTCATACAAAATTTCCATATTTATTTCTTCAAATTCTAATAGCATCTTCAAAATAAATCTGAGTTGCAGAAACGCTTATGATTGTTTACACAGATATATTTATTTAATTACTATTTAGTTTCATTCGAAGCCTACAAATTGTTGGGTATTTTTATTCAATCGATGCTGTATATTACCAACAAAATTATGTATTTCAAACCAATCATTTTTTTTTCTTCTTCATATAACAAAACAAATGTTGACTGTGTTTTCGGGCAGCATTGATTATAGTAGCCCCCTTAATGGGACGAATATATTGCCCTCCGCTTCGCGTCGAGCAATATTTCGTCCCTCTGGGGCTAATATAATCAATGTTGCCCTCAACCCCAGTCAATATTTGTATAGTATAGTTGTATAATCTCTCCTTTGGGATACTCTGACCAAGATATATCTTGTATAACGTACCGTAAAGGAGCGATATTTAAAATCTTTATTAAATCAGAAATGAGCAATATATTATTTGTTTGTACAGTGTATGTTTGTTCTCTTATTTATAATTTACTAACAATTTAACAGTTAAAACAAAAAGACGTTTTGTTGCAACAGTAACACTCTACCACTAGATCACGCACGCAACACATTGAATCTTGGAAAGATCCGGGAAGGATAAATACACAACGACCATTTCGTACCATCTTTGGCCAGGTCGGTTAGGACATTTTGGATCCAGGGGCCCGTTTCTCAAAAAGGCCGAAGAACTTAAGACATCTCCGCTGAAAACTAAGCATGCGCACATCGTATTTTGTTTTTCGTGGAGGCTATGTGGCAACGCACTTTGAAAAAATTACGTACTTTGAAAAAAAATTTCAAAGTGCGTTAAATTTGGGACAAAGTTAACGCACTTTGAAATTTTTTGTTCAATGTGCGTTAAGAAGGTACATCAACATTTTTTATATTTACATAACGCACTTTGAAAAAATATGTAAAAATAACATATTCTGGAATTGAATTTCTTATTCATTAATAGTATAATGATTTGTTAACACAAGTGAATCTCATTTACCGTCTCTGTGAACGGGGGGCGGGGTGGGGGTTAACCACTGATACAGGTCAATTACAAGAACATCATTTAATTGATTACATGAAGAAGGTCCCCTACCCCTCATCTTTCCTTTCAAAACATGATGTTCAGCAACTTTGGGTTAATTTATTCGAGCGTAAAAAGAAATGCGCTTCATTGAAATCATGTACAGTGATATTAAAAAAAAAGAGGGACCAAACAACAATTTCTCAAGTAGTATATTAAAGAATCTGTAAGTGTTTCAACATAAACCATCTTTTCAAATTCTAATCAAATAAATCTCTGCATCATAAAAAAAAAATAATTATAAATTTTATAATGGTTTTTTTTCTTGCACTGATGTTCTAAAAAATCATATTGTTTTTGATAAACATAACTAACGTATCCCTTTTTTTCACACCAATGGCATGTTTGTTCATAAGCACATGCAATTAATGCCAGTTGATGTTTGTTATGCATTGATATCAGAAATCAATTTACATGTATATCAATCGCTTTTGTTTCTGGCATCTGTACCAGATAAGATGTAAATTTGCTGCATACACAAAAACGAAAAGGCAGCTGCTAAGTGATGCAGTTTATGTCATATTTGGATAATTCAAATCTCACGAGTTGTTCTTTGTGTGGAAATTGTCAAACTACGTAAGCTTTTGAGTAAAGAAAATAATTGTAATCGACAAACATGTTTATCAAGTCCGCTGAGAATGTATTGGGTTCTTTTTAAATATATCCCTTTGAGCTAAATTATGCACTTTGAAAAAAAAAATATTTTTTTTTAAAGTGCGTTGAACTGGTCCCAAAATTAACGCAATTTGAAAATTTTTTTCAAAGTGCGTAATTTTTCAAAGTGGTTGTAACAAGGCTATGATTATATGTGTGGATCAATTTTCCAAATCATATTACATGAACTCGATGGGTATACATGTTATACATGGATTACAAAATGTGCATATGTTAAGTTGTTCATAAACAGTTTGTATAATTGACTTTAAAGCAAATGCTCTCGCTGCTTAGTAATGAGATTTTAGGGTAGAGGTTGATAAAAAAAAATGATTATATGGCACTTACACGTGTTAAGATGGAATGCATTGCAGCCAAAATTGAAGCATGAGTGGGAATATCATGCCTAAATAATAATTCAAATATTTGGGTAAAGTTGAACATTACTGAATTATTTATAGAAAATCGTCAACTTATTAATACAGTATGGCTATGATAGAAACAACATCCTTCTGAAATCGGAAATTCGACTTTATAAATAGCATGTAACTTGTCCAAGCCTTAAGTTTCAATTTTATGAAACTTGACTGTTAAAGTTAAAGTATAAAGATCATCATTTAAGGTCAAGATCTAGAAAATGAAAGGAGCCTACACATTTTTGAAATTTGAGATATGAATTCTTTCAATAATGTTTCATAACAATAGCTTGATTTTATAAGGTATGCCAGGGCCTAATCTTAAGATAAACACCGTGTAAAGTTGCGTTTTAAGCTGTCATTTTCATTGAAATACATGTATAAAGAAAACCAGCTGCAAATCTCGAATTTTTCGCCATGACATATATCCAGAATGCCTACAGCTTTTGTAAAAAAAAAAAAAGCATATAGAAAGTTCTTGATCTCAACTTTAAAATGACATTTAATTGAATAGATGCATAGAAGAACTAACGTTTATTGCGTTAAGCCCATCATTTATTAAATTGATTTTATTTTATTGTATTTAGAGATAGGAGCAATTACTATTATACTCAGTTAAAATATTTATAATCTATATCCAGTTATAGATACATGTATACAAATATTCAAATGTATGGTAATGTTTCTTTTAATGAAACGTATTAACCCAAATTTAATTAAATATTATCTTTAACTTTGCCAGCAAACTACTGAAAAACAAAACCAAAACACTCCCCAATTCTGTCTATAGACTAAGGACTTACGCATACTCATGAGCATAAGTTTCCGCCTTGTTGTGAAACTCAACTTTTTTGAGATTTAATTCTGATTTAGCCCGGACTAAGCTTATGCCTGGACATAGGCCCTTTTGAGAAACGGGCCCCAGGACACAATAAAACTCATATTCAAAGAACACAAAGCTTATGCATTCTAAATTGAACTCGTCAACTAACCAATCTTTAGCCTCCCCTTTCCATATAAATAGAGTTGTCTTAACAGAAATGCTGCATACTCAATATTTACCCAACGGTATTTTAAATTTGACCACAAGACACTTCCAATACTTTGAAGATGAATAAAAGATGAATAGGTGTGTGTCTACTTTTACTTATTTCCTGAACACCTCAAATGTGACAGGTAAGCCTAATTAAAGGAAATATTAAATAAATAAAACAGGACAGCATAAACATTTGAGTTGACGCATGTACTTAATAAAAAACTTCGGGAATGGGTCTGGCTTAATACAGTTTCTCAATCTTACATAATAGAGTTATAAGTTAATCTTATTGTGATGCCACGCCAACTTTTCCTCATACATTCAATAGTTGGAAACTTTAAATTTTGAATTCAGATGCAAAATTCCCTTTACATTTGATAAGGAAAGATTTCACTCACACATTTTTGCATACAAAGTTTAATTGAACGCCTATAAAAAATTGTAAGAATAAGGTGAAATGGGACACTCGGCATAATAATGTGCATTTTAGGAGTTCCCAAAAGCAAAAGGATAATAGAGCCTTACACTTTCACCAGAAATCATAACCTGGGGCCAGGCATTTAAAAATTTTAGCAGAGGCACCTTTACTGGTGAAGACAATGTCTGTTTCACATGATTGTCCACCAGAACAGAGGAAATGTTTTAAGGAATTCATAACAATTCACTTTATGACAAAAAAAGCCCTACCCTTTTACCAGAACCCCCTGATTTTGAGGTCGTGAATTTAGTAGAGGCTCCTCTGCTCATCATAACCATATATTTAATATGTCATGATCTATAACAATTTCGTTATAATGTCATCCTCTACATTTCCAATAATGTCAGCCTATCCTTTTTTCTTTTAAAATGTTTTAGGGACGAGTTACAGTGTCTCTACTACTTCTCCGGATATTTGCGCATGTTTGAAATGAATAGGACGTCGGAGTCCGAAAACTCCAGTAATGCCCTGTAAGTTACAAATCTTAACCCAAGGAACATTCCACATGCTCTCTCATAAACTTTTACGGATTCTTTGACGATGTTCTTTCATAACAGCTTTTTAGTAAAAAAGAATTCCATATTTTAAAGTAGTGAAGTTTTAAATTGAAATCAGAAACAACAATACGCATCAAATTAGTGTTTTTTGTCATGTTCGTAAATATGTATTTTTTTTCGATTGGTTTTAAAATAACCTAACGGCTTGATAACTCTAAAATTGTACATTTCTTTTACAACACTGATGTGTATGTGTACTGATATGTATATGTGGTGTTTTAACTCATAAAAGACAATTTTGAAATTTCGCCCCCATGGGCAACAAACCTTTGTTACAACTGGAAGTAATATAGGACGGAATTCGTGCCTGGTCACTGCCAGATATTTCGGCTAAGGTCAGACGACATGTTCCCCCAATTCTATATAACTTTTCCCCGTTTTTACTGCGACCTTTTACATAAACAAATTACAAATGTATCTGCTATCACAGAAGAGCACAGAGAGGGGTGAAAATCCGGATTGTTATACCCGCACTTTTTAAAGAAAGTTCGGGTATATTGTTGTTACCCTGTTCCGTCTGCCTGTTCGTCCGTCCGTCTGTCACGTTTTACTTTCTCAAACTGCTCTTACATCTTATAAACCAGCAAACTGAACTCTTGGAGTATGATTTGGGGTGTCATGTTGTTTTGTAAACAAGTTTCAAAAATTCTCTGGTAGTCCTTGGGGTCAAATAATTGGTAAAAAATGACGTTTTTTGACAAAAAACCTTCTTCCTCGAACTCCTTTTACATTTTCAACAGTAGAAAAATCATCTCTTGAAATATGTTTTGGGGTGTCTTATAGATGCGCAATAAGGTTTCGGAAATTTCAATTTTGTCCTGGGGGTCATTAAATGGCTGGAAAATGACGTGTTTTTTGTTGTTTTTTTTTTTTTTTACAAAAAGTCTGGTTTCAAAAAACGTCAATTTCTTTTTGCAGTAGCCAAATGATCTTCTAGAATATGATTCGGGGTATCCTGTTGATGTGTAATCATGTTTCAGAATTTTTGTTTTTATCACGTGGGTCTGTGGTCATAAAAAATGACGTTTTTTGCCAAAAAATATGGTTCCCAGAACTCTTCTTACAATTTATGCAGTAACTTTGTCATCTCTTGAGATATGATAGGGGCTGTCCTATAGGTGTGCATTAAGGTTTTAAAAATTTAAATTTCATCCAGGGAGTCAAATAGTAGCAGAAAACTGACGTTTATCACACCTAAAAAAACCTACTTCCCAGAACTCCTCTCATGATTTAATGAATAGCAACATCATCTATAGGGATGTAGCAGGGGCTGAGCCATAGATATGCAATAAGGTTTTAGAAATATGAATTTGATTCTGAGGGTCAATACTATCTGCAAAATGATGTTCCGTCCCATAAAAATACCTTATTCCTGGAACTCCTCTTATATCTTGTGATTGAAATAACGTACCATAAGATGCATAAGGAGGAAGAATATATAAAATTATGCTTTAGGCGTGGGGATCACAAGCATTTTTTTCAAGTTATTTGATCATTTCTGATTTTGGAAGGGTGGGGTGGGGTTAAGGTGACCCCCAGAGGCCATGACCTACTTATACTACAAAAAAGATTTGCCTTGACATGGTCATGGTTCAAGAAATAAAAATATATATGGTTTAGGAGTAGGGATTTGGATGATTTTAAAAATATTCAACTATTCATGTTTCGGGGGGGGGGGGGGGGGGGGGGGGGGGGGGAGGAGGAGATTCAGAGTCTCTTTTCACATTTTTATAGTAGCAAAATCATTTCTTGATTGGTATTTTTCTGTATGATGTCAGATGTACATAAAAAGATTTTGGAAATTGCTTTTTAATCTTAAAGATAAACAAAATGTTATATGTAATTGTAGAAATTGTAACATCAGTCAACAAAAACCTAGAGCTTGCTGAAAAAACAAATCAGGGTCAACATTGGGCTAGGGCTAGGAATTACACTACATATGAATAAGTTAGATAGGTTTCTTGATTAGTTCCAACTCTGGAAAGTTACTGGGCATCTCAAAGGGGGCATAACCTATATACATGTACCAATTGATGTGCAATGACACAAGGAGGAAGAATAAATATGGTCTAGGGGTGGGGATCTCAACAGTTAATAAAATGTATTATCATTTCCTATTTCAGAGAAGGGGGGTGTTTAAAAACAACTCCGGGAGGTGGGGAAATGACCCAAGGGGCAGGGGCCAATTTGTCTTAAATGTATCTTGACATGATCAGCAGAATTGGACAGAATGATCACTATAGGGCATCTGCAGAGTGGGGTCCTAAATAGTTACAAAATCAATCTACAAAAAATATTGATAATATGTTATACATGTATTTAGAAATGTCTTTATTTTCAAAATGATTAACAAATTAATCAGTCAAAATGAGTTATAAATAACCGATTGGCAATTCTGCAATTAATATCACATGTATTTTTTTTTTTATATATAATAATACATGTATGTTAACAATCAAGATTAAAATGCACAAACTTTCATGAGTCATAATTCTTGACATACCACATATCTCTTGATAAAAAAGAATAAGCAATTTAAAATAAAAGAAAATTAGTCATTAACTCTTTTTCTATTACTGGTGTATGATGATGGGGTAGGGGGTATAATGGAAAAAAAAAGCTGCAGCATGCCTTCATTCTCACTAAAAATGTATATCTAATCCACACATCCTGGGAATGGGGAACGGTTAAGGCCCCTTCCCCAACCCCCTATTATAACTCATATAATAAAAAAAAACAAAAAAATCTGCAATTAAAATGACAGAAACTGTAGATAAGCTTATCTAAATAAAGATGATGATACAGTATGCTGGCGAAGGGAGATCACATTTTAGAAAGTGAAAGTAAAACTTAACTGTTTTGTATACCGGTGCGCTTCTACATGTATTATACTTACCTATATTGGTCAACATCATAATGATAATCCAATTAGCACAATCGAATTCCTTTAGCTGATCACCACAAAAGAAACGTTTATTCATGTTAATTAATCCTATTTTGCATATCAAGAAAACATATGCATGTACACCACGTGAAACCCACATAAGCAAAGAGCTGGATAAAACTAGTACCCGATGCAACCTGTACAACTCTGTTGTGTACGTAACTTCAGACAAAGATCATTTAATTGTAACACATTGCATGTGGCCTTCTTTTTGTTACTAAAACTAGTACAAGAGAGTGTTATTTAGAGGCAAACACTTGGTGCAGGTATTACTGTCTAATGACAGCATCTAGGTTTTATTAGAACTCTTTATTACGAGGAGATTCAAAAAAGATACTCGAGGAACGTGTCGTCTGACCTTAACACAAAAACATTCATATACTTGTAGTGTAATAGTTTTCTATTAAGTTGCTTATATAATAATTTGGCTTTACCTTATTTTGATTGATAATATGAACACATCTTTCAGGAATCAAATAAGCATGTTTTTACAAACACGTGATTTTTAAAAATATTACAAAAACTGTAGGTCCGACAACACAACACCATATATAGTTCTATTAGCTAATAAGTGACAACCCCTGAATTCGACAAATATTTATCGTGCCCAATGACCTGTTGTTCGTGCATGGGCAAATCGGACTTAAAATTGTCGTTGATCAAAATGGTCAAAATTCAAAAAGTTTTTGTTGGTTTTCCCGAAGAAATATAACAAAAATACTCAGATGAAAAACAATTACAGAGACGTATCAAGATATTGAAAGGCACATAAATAATGTCACCAGGAACATTATATTTTTGCCTATCAGAACGCAACATTTTAAAATATTATTCGAAGTGTTTAAATAGACAGAAACCAAGTTTACTGGAAATAAAGTTTCTTTTTTATGTGTATGTATGAGCATCTTCAAGCCACGAATACTTAAGACATGTATTTGTATTATGCAATTTATTATTATTATTATTATTATTCTTATACAAAATTTATAAACGCCATATAGAATTTATATTATATTACTCTACAGCGCTGTACATATAAAAGTTATTGGCATAGGAGCTAAGAACATAAATAATATACCTAAATACACTAAATTAAAAATTACATACATATATAACACTAATTTTTGTTTACATATAAAAATCAATACTGTGCTGTCTCTGTACTCAATCAAATAAAGTTTAAGATGCGTAAATACCTAAAAATAGTCTGGATAAGCGTTGCTAAAAATTTAAGTTTTCAATTATTTTTTTAAAACGAATAAAATTTTCCTCTAATCTAAGATTTTGGGGAAGGTTGTTCCACAATGTAGAACTGGCCACGTCGAAACCGCCTGTCACCATACGACCTAGTCCGCGCACGCGACTGAACAAGAAGCATAGAGCTCTCCGAGTGCAGAGACCTATTTGGCTTGTAGAACTGGACCAGTTCTTGTATATACAATGGCGATGTTCTGTGTAAGGCTGTGAAAGTCTGTAGGATCAGCTTGTATTGAAGTCGCTGCTCGGTTGGAAGCCAGTGTAACTTGACTAGCACTGGTGTTATGTGGTCATATTTCCTAGTACGCGTTATAATCCTAGCAGCTGTGTTTTGAATCCTTTGAAGTCTTGACAAGGAACTGGTACATACACCTTGCCGTGGTCCAAACGAGAGGTTTAATCATTTCTTTAAGTCTATATTTAGTACTCTATTGTGTCAATTTTACATAACATATAACACACTAAATCGAACATTAGTGTGCATATGCAGGTTTAAGGAATGTTAGTTAAATCACCATACTCGGAAAAGATTGGCTATGCACATAAAATTATACTGTAGTTATGATATAACTAATCAGCCTTAAGAATCATGATAATTATATTTTTTCCTAGCAACGATGTGAAATAATTTGAGTCATTGACTGGCTTTCGACAAGCTGGTAAATATTCTAATTACTTTCTGCCTTCCTTAAATGTTGTGACATGAACAAATAGATGTTAGGGGGATATAAAAGCAAGCAATCGCTTTGTAAAGCAAACAAGCCAACCTATGGGTAGGAAGGAGATTCGTGTGACCAATCTCATGGAAGTATTATATGATCGGATGGTTTTGTCGCTTTATTTGAATGAACAGACGGAAATGATAGTTTAAACTTCACTGAGCCTCATGTTCTCATACACGACTGTAAAAATAGTTATGGTGTATAAGGTTTTAATGGATTTTACAAAAATGTGGAACATTTAAAAAGTGGACTTCTACAACAATAAGTACAATTTAATTTGAATTTTGTTCATGAAAATTTAAAAGAAAGTAGCTTAATACGATTTCATTAATTTTATCATTTTTTCTGTCATGTACCATTTTCAACTCATTTCAAAGAAATATACATCCTCTTTCAGGTCATGGCTTTAAATCATATAAATGTGTCATGGATGCTAGTGCTGACCGTCGTCGTTTTCAATACCAAATGTTCTTCCTTCAACTTTTGTCCCAGCACACCTTGTTTGTGCACAAATACAACTACCGACTGTTCTGACAGGAACTTGGAGTCGTTGCAACGTCTCGAAAATCAGCTTCCGAAAACAACTATAAATCTAATCCTGTCGGGGAACAGTTTTATAAATATCAGCGATGCCTTTTTAAAACCCATTGAGTCATTGAAAATAGAGAAGTTAAGTCTTAGTAAATGTCAAGTGAAATATATATCACCTATAGCATTTCGTTTCCTCCCTCATATAAAACAGTTGGATCTCTCAAGAAATAATCTCATTTACGGAAACATACGGTTTGTTTTAGAGAGGTTAAACAGTTCACGTTTACAAGCCCTTAACATATCGGACGTCAAATACGCACCGCCTTTACTTCCTGTAGATGCGTTCCAGAGTTTAGAAAGAAACAGTTCTCTAAATTCTCTTCAACTCCAGAACTGGAATTTGGTGAAGGTTAATGGAGCCGCCTTTCAAAATCTCACCCACTTAAATACTTTGGATCTGAGTAATAACAAGATACTTGCCTTAAATATGAAAGGACTTGATAAAGTTACTCATCTTAACCTTACATTAAACGAACTTCCCGGACTGCCAAAAATGTGTAATGGAAACAATGAATCGTTGGTTCCGAAATTATTGTATTTGTGGCTCGCAATTAATCATATATCGGACTCGTCAGAATTCTATCGTCAAGGCCATTGTTTATCAGAATTAAGATATCTAAATCTATCCTTCAATGCAATAAGTATTATGAAAAATAATGCTTTTTCTACCATATCAAAACTGGAGAAAATAGGATTAGAAAATATGTTAACGTACGACTTGTTGATTGAGGAAGATGCGTTTCGGTCGATATCTTTGATTGAACTTTTTATAAGCATGCCTAAAAGAGATACAAAGCAGTTGCTGAAACATAAAACTATTTTCAACAAGTGTCCAAAGCTCAAAACATTGGATATGTCGCATTTTGACTTCTCAAGTTTTGACAGGGATGATTTTTATAATATGTTACTACCATTGAAGAATCTCGAAAATCTTATGTTGCGTCACTGTTCTTTGACTTTTGTTCCTCTCACTTCGCACCTTTCCAATCTCACGTCTATCAATTTGAAAGGAAATTTCCTACGTCACATTCACCGGGATTTGTTTCAAAACAATTCACTCCTCGATGAAATAATTCTTCGAAAAAACCACCTTACAACTATAAAACAGGACTCGTTTACGGAGATCATCTGGAACAACCCAAATCTATCCATAGATGTTTCATATAATCCATTTGCATGCGACTGTGATCTTGAATGGTTCATTCAATGGTCAAACAAAAATAAAAAAACACGTCAACAGATACGAAGAAAACCAGTGCGATTCACCAAAGGAATGGAAAACTAGCCACATAGGAGGTCATCTGCATTCTCTTAAAATGACATGCCATGTTTTGAATCGTGCCTTTGTTATAGGCTTGATAACGGGGTCATTTGTGTTTATTTTCTTGTTTACTTTTGTACTTATCAGAAAATTCCGATGGGACATATTATACTATATACATAACTGTACTCATGGAAGACGAATGGGATATCAGAGACTTGTTGACAGAGCCACTAAAGATTATGATGGTTTTGTTGCTTATAATACGCATGACCGGAAGTGGATTATGTCGGAACTCGTCGACACTTTGGAAAAAAGAGAAAACTACAAGTTGTGTCTTCACGAAAGAAACATTTTGCCAATTGGTTCTCATGTAGATAATATTTTTGAGAGCATAGAATCTAGTCATAAGCTGATTTTGGTTCTCTCGAACAATTTCATGAAAGATCAGTGGTGTCAGTTTGAAACCATAATAGCAAACCACGAATTAGCCGACGGAAATAAAGACAAAATACTTCTCATTCTTTTGAATGATATAGATTCCAAGCATTTCACCATAGCATTGAAAACATTGTTAAAAGAAGCTGAGAGTGTCGAATGGACAACAAACGCTAACGGAATGAAGTTATTCCGTAAGAAATTAGTTTCATTTATGCGGAAATAGTTACCTTTTTACTATTATCCTCGGATTGCTTTATTTCTTTTTAATTTATGCGATCCGAACGGCCATTCTTAAAATTTAGTGAAAAATTTAAAAGAAGGAGATAAGCATGACATATTTTATTCTCTAGATTTTAATTAATTTTCATGTTTTTCTTTCTGACTTTTTGAAAATAAATCTGGTGTAATATTTGCTGTAATATTTCTGATTGTACATACTGAAAAATCCTATTTTGTTTCATTTTACACCAACAAGTTGTTGGTTTTCAGCCGATTCTGTATTATACAAACAATTGAAGATATATCTTTTGTAAGGTATCGTACAGGAGCGATTTTAATAGTCGTATTTTCATCAGATTGCTTTAATATAATATGTATGTGTAGAATGCACTTTTGTTCTCTAATATCTCAGTTAACTTAAAACAAAATTCGTTTTCGTTGCAATGATAACACACTACTGCTAGATTTAGCTCACAGTTTATGCGTCCTGAATTGGAACTCGTCAGATCCTCCACCTTTATATTTCGTTTGAATTTCTTTATATATAACTTACATATCATGCGCATTAAATATCTTTTAGCATTAATGAAGAAGGTTGTTCAAATAACTTAAACAAAAAGAAGAAATATGTGGGTTTTTTCGGTTGAATTTTAAAAATTGCTACATAGTCACATTGAAGACACATCTCTTACTAAAAGATGCAACTAGCTTTGTATCATGTAATATGAGCGTGTTTTTCTTTTGTAAAACTTCATTGATTCAGCTAACACTTACTTTGATCGTTATTAATTGCAATAATGGTTGCCCTGTTTATGTAATTTGTTTTTTATATTATGCTACACTTAACGAAAGAAAGAAAAAAAGCTTTTACATCCTGGCGCTTTATTCCTAAATGATTAAAAACACCACCACTTATCCTCCCGTTACAAAAGAAAGACCTTGGGGTCTTAACACTTTAATTCTTCTGACCCAGAAGTAGCTTACAGTTATTCCAACACATTTATGCAACAATATTTAGATGATATATTTAAAAAATCAAGTCACAGAGCATCCATAATGCCTTGATAAAGATCAATGGAGACACTATGCGTGTATACCTTCACTGATTTTCTGACCCCATTTCGTCCATGATAATTATGAAATAGTCTTTTAAAAACTAGAACTATAACTGTATAAATATACAAACGGCCCCTAGAGGTTCATCCAAAGCATTAAATCTTCCTTCAAATATGAAACACTTGGAAAAAATTATTGAGCAGGTCAATACAAGCATTTAAAAGGTGCGTTTACTTGTGATGATTATATAATTAAAGAAAACTTCAGTACTGCTTAATCAGTAAAAACGTCCATCAAAAGGAACATTCCACATGCCGTCTTAAAAAAGTTCATTAATTCTATGATCATATTTTTAAAAAATTTCATCAGAAGAGTGGTGAAGTTTTACAAGGAATCAGTGTGTTCTTCTCACATCTATGTAAATTGGCAATTGTATATGTAGTTTCTTCGAAGGGTTTTAAAATAACCTAACTTCTTTTTCTAAAACGACACTGATGTATATGGTTTTACTGCAAAATATAGACGTTAAGTTCGTTCCCATGGCATCAAACCTTTGTTACATGCTGAGGTACTATAGTACAGCGTTCATACCTGGTCACTTTCAGGTGTTTCTGTTAACACAATTTGTCGCCCAGATACTAATAAAGTAATGGTTTTCTATTTAAATTGTTATGTCTGCTCAACCTTATCTTGGTAACTTTCAGAATTCAAATCAGCATGTTTTAAAAAGATAAAGAAATGACAAATGCTATTCTAGGTGTTCTAAAGGTGCTGTCTTATGCCTAGGACACTTTAAAGTCGATGGACCGGCGAACAAATTTTCCTCGTATCGTTGGCTGTAGAAACTTGATCGCCCGACTTTGGTATTGGACGACGCAAAGCAGTAACGTTAATTTTTAGGAACACCGATCGCTTCAAAAGAGTCGATCATGAAGCGCTAGGCCACAGTTGGATTTTCACAGTCAGCCGATTACATAGACAAGTCCGCAATTGCTGAATATTCACATGAACATCGCTGTGATTTATTGTCAATAAAAGTTTGCCCCTTGGCGTTGTCTGCCTGGTCAATGCTTATCAAGTTGTGTAAACTGTATAAAGCCATAATTCGTCCGTTAGCCGATTATAAAAATCCCCAGTCGACATGTCGATTTTCGGTCATCAATCGGTGTCTGCGACTACTTCAATTGAAGAAATCGGCCACTGACGCAGGAAAAAACATTACCTCGCCCGACGGACACAAAATTGGTAGGCCACTGAAAAAAGAGGTCGATATTGGCAAATACAACAGCTTATGAACTGCCGACTGTCGCCATCAAAATATTTTTTTTTGTTTTCCGAAGAAATATAGAATAAGTTACTCAGTGAATAAACATTTTCAGAGACGAATCAAAGATAATGTAGAGATTGAAATGGGCATAAATAATGTTACCCTGAACATAATTGTAAGCCTATCAGAACACAGAATGCGTAAATAATTATTAATACTTTAATCGACAGAAACAGAGTTTGCTGAAAATGAAATTTCTTCAATTGGTGTATTTATCTCTTTTTAATCCGTGCAAACTTCAAAATGTATTTGGATTTTGCAATTTTTAGTTTAATGTTCTCATGAAGATAACACTCAAGTGTGTCAATTTACACACTTGTGCAAACATTAGTGAACATATGCAGTTTTTACGAATGTTTGTAAAATCCCCATACTAGTACTCGAAAAAAGCTTAGCTATGCAGTTAAAAATATAAGTGGGTAATTATTATGTTGAAAAGAACTGAGTGTGTATAAAAAGTAATCTTAAGTCGCAAAGAAAGGAAAGAACACACATTTTGCCACGGCTAGATGTAAACTTGTAGATATGATATAACTAATCAGGCTTAAGAATCATTGTATATTTTACTTTTTCCTCGCAGCGATGGGAAATGATTTGACTCATTGTGCAAACATTAGTGAACATATGCAGTTTTTACGAATGTTTGTAAAATTCCCATACTAGTACTCGAAAAAAGCTTAGCTATGCAGTTAAAAATATAAGTGGGTAATTATTATGTTGAAAAGAACTGGGTGTGTATAAAAAGTAATCTTAAGTCGCAAAGAAAGGAAAGAACACACATTTTGCCACGGCTAGATGTAAACTTGTAGATATGATATAACTAATCAGGCTTAAGAATCATTGTATATTTTACTTTTTCCTCGCAACGATGGGAAATGATTTGACTCATTGACTGGCTTTCGAAAAGCCGGTAAATATTCCAATTACTTTCTTCCTTCCTTTTATGTGGTGATGTTAGGGGGATATAAAAGGATTTATTCGCTATGTAAAGCAAACAAGGCAATGTGTGGTTAGGAAGGATCTTGGTGTGACCAACCTAATGGAAGTCACGAAAAGAATATAATCGGATGGTTTTGTCGCTTTATTTGAATGAATAGGCGGAAAAGATACTTTAAACTCGAATAGGATCCATGTTCTAACACGCGACGTGTAAAAACATTTAGTGTGTATCAGCTTTTATTGGATATTGCAATACTAACACACAAATGAGGACTTCTACAATAATAAGTACAATTTCATTTGATTTTTGATCTAGCAAATTTAAAAGGATACCATTTCATTATCAATTTTACAATTCCTTTTTAAAAATATGTTTCTGTCATGTACCATTTTCCATTGTACTTTTTGTTGAAAAGTAACTAAAATCAAGTCACTAGTACTTTTGGCTAAAATTTTAAAACTGGTTTGTTTTTCTACAAAATCATTTGAAAAAAATTAACATCCTCTTTCAGGGCATGGCTTTAAATATTAGAAATCTGTCATGGATAATAGCACTGATTTTCGTCGTTTTCAATACCAAATGTTCCTCCATCAACCTTTGTCCTAACACACCTTGTTTGTGCACAAATACAACTACCGACTGTTCTGACAAGAACTTGGAGTCGTTGCATCCTCTAGAAAATCAGCTTCCGAAAACAACTACAAATCTAGTATTGTCGGGGAACAGTTTTATGCATATTTGGGGTGATTTTTTGAAACCTATTGAGTCATTGAAAATAGAGAAGTTAAGTCTTAGTAGATGTCAACTGAAATATATATCACCTGAAGCTTTTCTTTTTGTCCCAAATATAAGGCAGCTGGATCTCTCTAAAAATAACCTTACTTATAATAATACACGTTTGGTTTTAGAGAAGTTGAACAGCTCATGTATACAAGCCTTAAACATATCGGACGTCAAACATGCACCTTCTACACTTCCTGTAGATGCGTTCGAGAGTTTAGAAAGAAACAGTTGTCTCAATTCTCTCCAACTCCAAAACTGGAACTTGATCAATGTTAGAGGATTCTCCTTTCAAAATCTCAATAATTTACATACTTTGGATCTAAGTCATAACAAGATTCTTGCGTTGAATATGGAGGGACTTCACAACGTATCCCATTTGAACCTTACGTTAAACGAACTTTCTGGCATACCAAATATGTGTAATGCAAAAAACAAATCGTTAGTTCCAAAACTGAAGAAAATGTGGCTTGCAATAAATCACATTTCAGACTCGCTCGAATTCTATCGCCAAGGCCATTGTCTACCAGAGTTAAGATATTTAAATTTATCTTTCAATGCCATAAGTATCATGAAAAGTAATGCATTTTCAACAATAAGAAGTCTGGAGAAATTAAGATTAGAGAATATGTTAACTTACGATCTATTGATTGAAGAGGATGCGTTTCAGTCAATCTCTCTCACTGCATTATTTATTGGCAGTCCTAAAAGAGTTACAAAAGAATTGCTGCAATATGAAACTATTTTCAAAAACTGTCCAAATCTCCGAACATTAGATATGTCAAATTTTGACTTTTCAAATTTTAATAAGGAGGATTTTTATACAATGTTATTACCTCTGCAAGATCTTCGAGAACTTATGTTACGTTACTGTTCCTTAAACTTTACTCCTTTCATTTCGCATCTTCCCAATCTTAAGTCTCTGAATTTAAATGGAAATTTCATACGTCACATTAATCGGGATTTGTTTCAAAACAATTCAGTCATTAGTGAAATAATTCTTCGTAAAAATCAACTCACCTCTTTGCGAGAGGAATCATTCACAGAGGAAATCTGGAATAACCCAAAGCTTTCCATAGACGTCTCTTTTAACCCTTTTGCCTGCGATTGTGACCTTGAATGGTTCATTAAATGGTCAAACATAAATAAAAAACACGTTCAAAAGTACAAAGATAACCAGTGCGATTCACCAAAAGAATGGAAAAGTAGACCCATTGGAGATAATTTGCATTCTCTGGAAATGAAATGCCAGTTGTTGAATCGTGCTTTTGTTATAGGCGTGACAATTGGGTCATTTGTGTTTATTTTCTTGTTTATTTTTGTACTTATCAGAAAATTCCGATGGGACGTATTATATTATTTACATAACTGTACCCATGGAAGACGAATGGGATATCAGAGACTTGTGGACAGAGCGACTAAAAAATATGATGGTTTTGTTGCTTATAATACGCATGACCGGAAGTGGATTATGTCGGAACTTGTCGACACTTTAGAGAAAAAAGAAAACTACAAGTTGTGTCTTCACGAAAGAAACTTTTTACCAATTGGTTCTCATGTGGATAATATTTTTGACAACATAGAATCTAGTCGTACGCTTATTTTAGTCCTTTCGAATAATTTCATGGAAGATCAATGGTGTCAATTTGAAACTATAATAGCAAACCACCAATTAGCCGACGGAAATAAAGACAAAATTCTTCTCATTCTTTTGAATGATATCGATTCTAAACATTTCACGATAGCTGTTAAAACATTGTTAAAAGAAGCTGAAAGTGTCGAATGGACAACAAATGCTAACGGGAACAAATTATTTTGGAAGAAATTGGTATCGTTCATGCGTAAATAAATAGGTTTTGACGAGTGTTGTCTACCAAATATTTTTACTTTTAAGAAGATTTAAAAACTGGGGGTTTTTTGTTTGATGTTTTAGATTTTTGATCATGGTTGAACTCTTGGTACACATGTCATAGTTATTCAATAGAGCAGGTACCTTTATACTACCTATTTCCGAATGATATAAAACACTCATTGATAAAACGTTTAAAATAAATTTTCCATACAATCAACTTATTTTTGCACCCCGAATGACCATGTAGTTATATATACATAAGATTCAGTGATCGTGAATGCGTTTTTGAGGGTACTTTTTATTGAAAATATCCTTTAAAATGTCATCATTGTAAAAAAATCATGCAATTTGAATTTTCATGTTTTCAAAATGACTAACGACTGGTCCATATTTTAAAACGCCAAGTTTTAAGAAACGAATACAACATTCTTTCATATTTTTATAAACTTAAAAGAAATAGAAAAATATATAACAATCCCTCGTTTTTATTGAAACTGGTTATACTTCTATTTCTGAAATCATTAATCGTTCTTTTCCAGGTAGATTCCGAGCAATATAATAGAGATTGTCAGTCAAATAAGTTAGATCTTTCCAGCATATTATTGTCATTGTCATAGTTATAAAAATATTCATCAAACAAATTGATGAAGTCATTTAAACCTATTTGTTTAGTTTGTTGATTGTGGAGTCAGATTGAAATTTTCGAAATCATATAGATTTTTAATACAATAAATGTTCACATAAATCCTTATCTATTAAAACTATTACAACAAATGTCACTTCTTTTCTTATCCAGTGTTGTCACACAATACCCGTTTTTCATCAATAATTTTATAGTAATATCTATTTTAACATTTATGTGTATTATAATAAAATAAAAAGAGTTTTATTTGATATATTTCCTGGCTGTCAATTGCTGCCAACATCAACATATTTTGGTATGTTTTTTTTAATAGCTGTTATTTTCGAGTATAAGAAATATATTCAAAATTGAAATCCAACAAAAATCCATGATTGTTTCAATTTTAGAAACAGGAAACAGAAGTTTATACTTCTTCGTGGTACATAACATGTTAGTCAAACCAATTACATTGTGTGTAAATTTCCGTGTCGATAGGAAGATTTCTGCCATTGACACAAAACACAGTTACAAGGAAATAGTTATTTTTAAAGTTTAATTCATAGATGTTACAAGTGACATGTAGTAGACATCCTACTTTGCAGATTGACTCAGTATCATTAAAAATGAGCATTATATCTAATTCTGAATAATTCTGAATAATTCAGTGATAAAGATTTATTTTGTCGTAAGGAGTCCTCAATAATGTATCATGAGTTTATGACACATACTTATATTTATATTTATATATATATATATATATATATATATATATATATATTAGTCTGGTGATAACTTTGTTACCCGTATCTACTCTGACCTGCGTATATGAACTAAATATATTATGCCACCATTCTAAACGATGTTACAAATTCTTTTCTTTTTTTAAATTTGACATATGCCCTGATACTAAACTTTGTATCAAATAACTCTTTAAATACGAACTAAAGTTGTGTGTGTGTAATATAGATAAAATATGCAACCATTCTTAACGGTATATATAACTTTTGTATTATGTTCAATACTAATCAATGAAAATTAAGGAATTTAAGGAATAAGGAATCATTCTTTGAGTATTATTAGGTGTCCTAATACGGTCGGGATGATTAAATCCAATAAAATCCAAATGGCTTTATGATAGATTTGATCACGCCCGACCGCATTTGTCATTCATGATATTCACAAAATATTTCCTTATTACTCATATTTATATAACTTTCAGCAATTGTACGATTAGATATTAAAATAGGCATTGATGAGTGTATTGCTCTTTACATTATAAAATCGATTCATAGTGTTATCACAGACAAAGACACTGGAAAATCTAAATATTAAATATAAAGAACAATTCAAAACAATGTTTCAAATTCTATTAGTATGCTACATCCTCTCTTTTAATGACGAATGTTAATTATAAACATTAAAGGCATTGAATAAATTGTCGCTGTATTAATCCATCTGCACAGCAACATTTCATATACGTCAACGTTATGGATCTTATTTTACTTAGATTGAATACAATATAAAAAAAATAATGCAGATTGCTCAGTGGTTCTCTACCCTTAGATTTTCATTAAGATAATTAATTAATGCCAGCATCATCATATACAAATTTAGTAACATAGATTAAGTACGTATGATTTAGAATATTGAATACACGTTCTTCAAATAAAACACAATGATTACAGAAAACGGGTTGCATAAAGTAAGAGAGCAAAAACGTGAAATATTATATTAATTTTGCCGTGCATTTTTTTTATTGGTGAAGACTACGACTGTAAGCAGAACACAGATAAAAATTAATCCACCGAGTAATCCGCCCATCACTATCGGGATGATTGATTTTTTTTCTGAAACACAGAAAATGACATTTAGAGATTGAATCAAATTTCAGTATTTTTATTGGATCTAACTATACTAGTTTCATTCAACTCGGTATAGTTATTACTGTGCCTATCGAATCGAGGTGGATGAGTTAAGGTGGTGTTACAAAATTCGGGTCATCTAAATAAAAGTTTAATCAATATATATATGATTTCGTCTGGTAGCATTACGATTGTATTGACAAAAATGGATATGCAACTCCCAATAAATATTCTTTTTTAATGTTTTTTTCAAAAACTAAATAAGTTTGATAAAATATTAGTAAAAAAAATAAAGCCAGTGTAAGATACAACTGCTGATTGGTTTCTTAACATATACCTGAGCTACGTTTTCCTGGGAACTTTAAACAGACTGAACAGCATTGCCTCCAGAGAAATCCACCGACTTAGAGACGGAGTAAAATCCACTGTCAAGTATCTGTATCTCCGTCGATAGCAAACAACACGTTCCTCTAAAATACAAAAATGCAATCAGCTGTCAGTCTAAAAATAAATTTAGCCTTTCTTAACAAACGCAAACTCTAAACCCTAAAAACCATAATAATCATTTTTCAAGTCCTGTAAACCAATCGAGATACATGTAAGTCCATTATGTACGTACGCCAGCGTAACGTTTATTTTTGAACCGTCGATGTCGTAATCCAGACTGGCGTTAGATGATTATTTAATATTGGTGATATTCACTCCAGAAAACATAAATTGGGCTTCTGCTCTCTAGCCGTATAAGGAACAATTTCTTGTCATAGTCATACTTACCATTATAGTATTTTCTCTTTTTTGTAGTTCCTTTCCTTCTATCAGTATTTGGATACGATATTTCCTAATTTTGAGAAATACTTAAATTTCATTCGGTGCCTTGCTCATGAAAAGAAATTTTCATTCTGTTTTAAGAAAACACATTTACTTACAAAGTATCAAAGGTACTTATGCAGTTCACAAGAAAGCATGACGAATATTTTCCCAATGGAAAGAGATCCAGTTGTACTTGTGAGGAGTCTGTCCGGCTATTAGCCCTCCCTTTAATATGACAAGTTTGCTGGTGAGATTGATGGCTTAAGTTCCTTTGTCGGTAACTGTATAACTAATGTTGAATGGTTCATCTTATCGTTTTTCTTCTGTTAAGTAAACTCGTCATATTTTATGATCATATGATATTTATAATTATGTTAATACATGTAGTATCGCCTCTTTGATATCGTGTAACCGTAATAGCAATGTTAAAGGTTTTAAAAGTGGTGCACAGATAAGTCTTGCAGGCATCAAACTTATCATGTGTGACTTTTCATCATCAGATCTAATCGGGAACATGTACATGCAAGAAGTCATCATGCAAGATATTTAAACTGATCCAAGGAACTGAATCAGAAGTTCATATGTTCAAATATTTGATTAACGTAGCTATTCCATAATTTTACCTACACTTTTCATGGAGATATCTAATAAACCTGCTTGTGATTTGTTAAACTGATTCCATCAACTCACCATTGTTGAATTGCCATTTTAAATTTACCAGTTATTTGTTGTACAGAGAGATCGACCATTACAGGGTTATTGTGAACGACTCTTGTCCTCTTAAACTCAAATCCTTCACTGTCTCTGCCGTTTACCATAGCTCCCGAGATTTTCAAATCATTGAAAATATGCATCAACTATATACACTTTCTTCAGCATTATCATTTTAATGATTATAAATTCTCTGGTTTCATATTGGATAAAATATTAAAAAGATATCCTAAAGATTATAAGCAATTGAAAATTTAAAATTTCTTAAGTTAGGTTAACTTAAACATGTATTAAGACTCACCTCTGACATATAAATGGAATGGATAGTTGAGTTATCGTTCCTTCACTGTACGATATCTAAGTACTGTGTACCAATATCGGTCAATATGCAAAGACGGTCAATTGTATCGTTTTCCCATGCAGACTGTATATCGTTGTCAAGAGAACGTAATCTTGTCCTAAATAGTAACGTAAAGAATAACAGCATGTTAATAAATTAAGTGTGCAAGATTAATAAAAAAATACATTGTTAATCAACAGTAATTTGACTACTTGGTTTCCATCCACAGAGAATAAACCGCCATTGTTTCTTTCAATGACATCTGTCTTAAAATACAGCCTACTCTGAGTGGTTATGTTCACAGTTATGTTATTTCCAAAGCCCATCCGTTTGAAAACCCATGTCTCTGGCTTTGGCTTCTAGTTTAAGTAAATATGATCAATATAGAATTATAATGTTTTCATGTAATAACGAAATAAATGCATGTATTTGTGATGACAACAATAAAAATGTTAACGTGAATTCGAAAATTAGCTTTCTAAACATAAAGTGAAAGATTTGAAGAGAAATTTAATTATTTTTAAACTGTTCAAAACCGATCGTGTTGTTATCTCACCATCAACATTACTTTATCAACTTTATCAACTTTCAGAAATTCAAAAAATAGTTTTTCTTATTAATACATGTTCCTTTAAACAAAGAGTGACATCCAAAACAGATCTATAAATCAGTTTGTCCTTACTTTTAACGTAACGATATTCTGATCACCTCTAGACATTTAATTACTCTAAAATCACTTTGGGATGCATCCACAGCACATATATTATTATGTATAAAAGATAACGCGTACATTATTTATTGCATTCCTTCATACAATAGTTTTCAAAATTTATCTATATTTTGATATGATAAAAGAAAAGAAAATATCTTAAACTACTTTGAAGATAGACACTTAATATTGGACCACAGGTTGTTTATAATGAAACATACACCCGATATATTTGATTTGATTGTATAATATTTCCATTAATACTAAATGTGTTTGTTACTGTTTGGATCCCACCGCAGTTGTTTATGGTTATTGAGATTGGTTTTGACCCCCTTGACAGCTATCTTGATCAGAGGACACTGGGAATCGACATTCCTTTGTTAACCAGCAGTAGGTTTTCTCCATTCCTCGGCCGCCGGTGTTAATCATCATCATGATCAGTTGAACTAGATCTCCATTCTTCATTATATTCTTTACTCCTTTTGACTGGTCGGTTGGTCAGCAGTGATGGCCAACCCACACTTGGTCTTATAGCTTCAATGTAGCGGCTGTGAGTGTTTAGTAGTGTTGAAGATAAAAATAAATGCTATAAGACCGAAGTGATATCAACTGAGACAGAGATATTAAAATTAAGTAATGTTTACCTACATTACTTTTGCCATAACCAGACTGATTCCATGTTTTGTTGTCTAGTGCACGAAACCGCCAGTGCTCTATACTATCTCATTAAATATATCTAATGAACTTCTTTTCAATCGGGTGTTTCCTGTAAATCATATGCATATTGATGCTACATCATTCAATTGATATTTTCACCAAATTTGAGAGAAAATCTTTTTTTCATGGATTCTTTTGTGTCCGCAGTCCTTGTTAGTAGATATATGGCGGTTATTCTCCTTTGTTTGGCTTCATTGACTACTTGGTTAGCAAGGTTTCGGTCCTTTGCATCGACATCAGTAAATATTTATATACTGGAACCAGGAAGAGACATATCTATCGCTAGACGCATGGAGAAACTGATGAGAATTTTTATACAGTTAAAACGGCCGATTTTTTAAAACTACTTAATGTATACAATTATGTCCTTAAAACTTGAATTCTTTATATCTATATATAGTATTTTTACAACAATGGTAAATGAGGAAAATACATCCATTTCTTCAAACCAACAATTTTTTCTTTATACCGACGTACTTAGAAGCAACTTTTCTGTAATAGCTTGATTAAGAATAATTTTATTTTAAATCGTTGTATCCCTATTTTTTGTTAAAGGTTATTGTTGTACTTTACCTATGCCTAAAACGCTGATGTTTCTACATTTGGGTCCCAGGTAACATTATGGTTTACAATATAAATAAACTAAAGCTGTTGTGCAAAATTATATATTAAATTTTGATTCCACATTACCAAAAGAGCTATTCTCGATACATTTTAGTGTAATTTGAATTTCATTTAGACAACTCTCTAGAGGTGTGCTATTCAGTTTACATTCCTTCATATATCTACCAGTATCGGAATTGTGTTTACCTGACAAAGTACCAGTCAGTGTAAATTCAGGACAATCTCCACCTCCATGGGCATAAAGCTGTTGCAATGCATGTGTCATTTGATATCCATCAGTTGTATTATAACTAGTTCCTCTCGGTGCTTTTGAAATAAAGGTATAAGCAGATGTATAAGTGAGTCAAACAAATAATCAATGAAATAATTAAACAAGACAAGGTACCTGGGTGGGTGAAAATGTTGTGAGGATGTAGTATTTCGGCTCATTTTCAGATCCTTGTAAGCTAGTTACAATATTGATGGAATTTTGAATCACTACTGAGATATCGATAAACATGGACCCAGTTGTATCAATAGCAATATACTTTTTAAAAAAATGTTAAGTCAATTTACATTCATGTGAAAATGATATAAACTAACCTGCTCAATTCTCTTTTCAATCGATTTCTGTACAAACAGACGCACATCTTAATTTTTGTAGTTTTTTTTTCATGGACATTCTTATAAAAATATAGTAATTTTATTAGGCCAAGTTTAATAAGTGCACATCACTTTGCGTATGCTTTTTGTCATTTATAGAGTTGTCGATATGAAGTAGTTACTTTCTTAATTATTGTGTATTCGAATTTAGCATTATCCTGTATGTTAGCTGTATGTCGTTGATAAAAAGTATCAGCAATACTACAGCATATGAAATGATCAGTAACTTTCATTTGTAGTCGCCGTAGGTAACAGAAAACAGAAGACACATTTTAAAAGTTAGCAAACAGAGACCAGATCCAAAGTAATTCTTCAAGAAATGTTTTGGGTCGGATTGAGACAAATTCATAAGCAGTATATTCCTCAGCACCTTAGATGTGCCCCGGAACACTCCCTCAATGGTAATTTCATGGTGAGATCTTGTGTGTGGTTCACTTGACACAGCAGTATAGGAAATGCGAACACAGCAAGAATCACATTGACGAATCAAATGCAGTACAACACGCTTATAACGAACTATCTTTTTATTCAAATCAAAGAATCAGGAAAGTCCTGCGATGAACATTGTTAAGTTATTTATACGATCTGTTTACCGTGAACAAGTTTGCACAGAAATAAACGGTTTTCTTCCTTTCGGTAGGTTCATAAAAATGCTTGTAAATTTAACATTATGAATCATGTTCATCACAATTTTTTCACCAATAGTCCTTTGGTATCGCGCATGCATTTATAAATATATATTTATTGTAAGCGGTTTACGGATTTTAAAGGGAGAAAGGGCACTTATTACGTGACGTTTGTTGATAATATAACAAGTTATTACAGAATATATGATAGCAATATGTAATAAATATTGCAGATTTCAAATTGTTTCAATCGTATAAAAACAATCCATGAGTAACACTTTAATGGTTTGTGACCCCCAAAATCAAAACTTTCAGTTCTTTTTGAGTACGCTGACATATTCTGATCCATTTTTAAATTAAATTGTCATTCTTGCTTCCCATTTTTTGTTCTTTTGTGTATATATGTATATGAATGAATTTATATGTCAATAATGCCTACAGTTTTTAACCACGCTGAAGCTAGCAGCCACTAACAGCAGCCACTAAGCCCGTAGAAGCTAGCAGCCAATAAGGAAAATCATCCAAGTACTGAGAGTACTCGAACAGAAAATTATATTTTACTTAATTATCGGAATATTTTAATTAATATCAAGAAGATTTATGCAAGAATAATATCTATGAGCATTGACAACTTCGGAGAAAAATAAACAGACTCGGGGATCAATTTTAAAGCCTACGTATAAACAAATACCAATATTCGATTGAATTTAATTAGACACAAACACATTTATAATTCTTATCCAGGTGAGCTTTACTGCCTCCGAAGTTGTCAATGCTCATAGATATTATTCTTGCATAAATCTTCTTGATATTAATTAAAATATTCCGATAATTAAGTAAAATATAATTTTCTGTTCGAGTACTCTCAGTACTTGGATGAATTTCCTTATTGGCTGCTAGCTTCTACGGGCTTAGTGGCTGCTGTTAGTGGCTGCTAGCTTCAGCCTGGTATGTTTTTATGTATCGTGTATTTACTAACATGTACTACATATGAATAATGCAACTGTTATAGCACAGTGGTAAAGTAACTGGCTGAAGCCTGTGCAATCTGCAAGAATCATGTTCAATAAAATCGAAGCTATTTAAAGCATCCCTTAGAGACCTCAGAACTCCGACCCTTTATTTGATAGTTGATGGATTTATTTGCTATGGATAAATATTAATTATGATGTTTATGCAATAATCGATTAAGTATCAAGAACGGTTATAGTGATGTCTCATATATCCTATGACAAATATATGAAATGTGTTAATGACGAACAGTGTTCCAAAATTCAAAAGTCCAAAGGAAACATACAACACAGGAGCAGAGCAAACACGGACCTCTAAAAAATTAGAGGTAGGATAAGGTGCCATGGAGGAGTGAGCATCCTCTGCTGACCGTTCACACCCGCCGTGCGCTCTTTGTCGCAATCTGGAAAACGGAAAAATCCATAGACAATTCGGTGATTAATAGTGGCCTAACAATAAGTATGAAAAACGTCAGTCAGCATTCGACCTAGCGGAAGATTGTATTTGCTGACATGGTCGTTGTATCGACCATCGAACTTACAAAATGATGACTTCAATCGTCTGTTGATAATCTTGTTTTATCAACTTGTTTGTCAGTAGCTTGCCTCGTTTTAAAAGTGTTCATACGAAGAACATGCCCTTGCGTTTCGAATCCACTGAGAGACAAAAACTCCATATGCAGGTGATGAAGGTATATTGCTACATAAGTAGGGAAAGCTGACGATAGAAAAATTGAAGTCATCACGTTTATAATAAAGTTTTGATGTTAGGTTACTAAATGTCTTTTTCTAGTAAAATATCTAATTATGAATCATGTGACTCAGACTCTGAGTTGAAGGTCACAACGAGTGATTTCTTTTTTTTCACGTACAAGTATTTGAATAAATATTGCTTCACATGAATATAGAAATAGGTCTGCTAACAATTAATACCCATGGGAATTCCAACAGATTGTTGGAAGACCTGATTTAGTTGTCAATCAGATATGCAAGAATCTTTTTATATCTTCGTCAGAGTACTTGTGTACGCATCCGAATGGTTTTTAACAATATAGTTTTGTATGTTATGTTATGACCAATGACAAGGTAGGTAAATTTACGAGATCCATTTTTATTGAAAAAGCATATATCATTGGTGTCAAAAATCCTGGACTTTAATTTATCATGGGGAATGTTGTATGAAGTAAATGTATAAATGCATAAATATAAATGAAAATATTCCTGATAAATCAGAAAATATTTATGTTGATGTAGTGAAAAAAAATTGCGTTTCAAAACTTTGGAATATTATTGTTACCCTAATTAGCATTTTATTATCAAACCTGTAGACTTTAAATCTATAAGTAATTGATAAAGTAGTACAATATCATACAAGGTATTTCATCAAGATATCTAAGGTAAAACTGATTACACTCGGGCTCTCTAAGAGAATGAGCCTGTTTCCTACATTTAGAGGTAGTGTTTTAGAAATTATAGTATATAACGTCAAAGTTTCATCACATCATGAGGAACAATCATACTTTGTCAATGTATCATCACAAAATTCAAAATGCTACCATAGAAGGAAGTATCAGCGTACAAATACATACTATCAGCACAAAATGGTAAAGTATCATCGAATAATGAAGTATCGTCGTATTTTTTGCAACGTACCATCATTCTGAATGGTTAGATGATATTAACAATAACGTATAGTCATATAATGTTGTAGAATAAAAGTTATATTATAAGTATAAAATGGCAAAATGCCATCCTTCAATAAAGTATTAGCATATATTGAAAAAAGTGTCGTATGTAATGTCAAAGTATCACATTTATAATGACGAAGTATTGGCATGCATACGACAAAGCATCATCTTATAATGAAAATCACAATGCAACATAAATATGACAATTAAATTAGCTACAGTTTAAAAACAAGCATATTTGCGTTGAATTATCAATTATTAATCGTTACGAAAAAACCAAGATTGCAAAATTGGCGAAAATGAAAAAAAAAACAAAACAAAACAAAAAACCAAAAATAAAACCACACAAATGAACACAAACCTTGAAAAATGATATTAAGAAATACAATAGGAAGGTATTTGCACTTTAATTCTAAAACATGTTGTTTAAAAAAAGTATCAAAAATATTAATAACGATAAAAAAAAACTATGAAATTGGCAAAAGAGCACTGTTAACAATTCAGAATGGTAAATAAAGAAAATATTATTTTAAAAAATAGAGTAGTTTATGGAAGTAAATTATATTCGTTGCATCTTAAATTGATTACTGTAATTCGTAACAGAATGTTTTCCCAAAATACGGCAAATGAAGGTTTGTATATCAATTAAAATTTACATCAGCCGAAGATGAAAATAAAAGTATTTGTCGAACCAAGGCATTGTCAAAGCTTTTGATTTTTTTTTTATAAATACTTTGGTCCTGTCGGCATTGATAAAAGTTATTGTTGTATTTAATAGGATGCTTTTATTTTTAATCAATATGGTAGCTGTAAGCGTGTGAACTTAATGGTCCCTAAAATCTGTTTGTTTAACTACCATATAAACCTTTAAACAGCAACGTCCATTATCCAGTCCCGTGCCATGAAGAAGATGATGCACATTTTCACTTCTCTGTACTTTTTTCTGTTAATTTTATGCAGTCCATCTGGTAAGTAATAACAAAAACTCTAAGTTTTGTATGTTTGTACTTTTCTTGTTCATATACATGTTGATGTATATATAGATTTGTTAAAAGTGCATGAAGTCAAAATAGCTAGGTTAAAGAATCCAAAACAAATACGTTGGAAGGATTCAATCAATGTTGCATATATGCATTATTGAGCAAACACTCAGTTTTACTTAAAAAGGAGAAAGATGTTTGAATTATAAATCAATTCTGGGATTAATAAATTAAAATATATTATGTCTTCACATAAATCTTTACCAAAAGATTAATGGCGGTTTTTTTAAACAATCTCTTTAAATTCATTTTACTCTATAGAAAAGCGAAACAGTTGTGTTTGAATCATTTTTGTTGTTAAATGGTCGCACACTTGATCTTCCTTCACAATTGCAGTTGACTGCTGGGATGTATACGAGTCCTCTCTTGACTTTCACGGAATGTCTGTCCGTAATAATGACCTGTGGTCTGTGGTAACCGCTGATGACATGGGAATATGTGCTAAGGCGTGTAAATTGACCAAAGATTGTTTGTCATTCACTTACAACTGGATAACCAGAGACTGCCGGGTATCTATTGATCGTCTCTTTGTTTTTCTCATTGACAACAGTTCACTAGAATTCTTTATATGATTTAATAATACAATACTATAGGAATAAATTAAATAGCTACTTATGGTAAACAAATGCTGACGTCACACGAGTATAAACTGGATTGGGACTGTTAACAAAAAATGAGACGAATTATTCTTACAAATCACAATTCATGGTATGAATTTAAACTTTGAATTACTGTGGGTTAAGGGTTATGTATTTTGGTTTAAATGCAGGGCCATTCTGAGATTTTCGACCTTCAAACCGGATCATTCGATAAAGATTTAGGATCACAGTATTACTACAGTATAAGTAGGTTTTAACATTCCTCCTATTCTCGGTTTTAATCAAAAGAACTTCAATTAACATGTTTATTATTTACTAGGCTCTTTAAGCAGAAAGCAATCATTTTCATCAAATATGTAATTGTTGATTACACTCGTGTCATTAAGCGTACATCCCAACACCACCAACAAGACCCATACCATCTACCACGACAACAAAGAAAGGAGGGGGTCCTCATAAAGCGGGAGGTGGCGGCGGACAGGTCACTCAGGAAACCACTACCACTGGTGGCGGACAGGTCACTGCAAGATGAAGAAATTACCTTCATACACTTCCACTGATTAAGTTGAAAAAAATCTACACCCATTTCGAAGCTAATGTATAATAATCTATTTGAATTGCATGTCTCATCTTTTGTATATTTAATAAGAAAGCATGGTACGATTTGTGCGTACCAAACGTTTTCTCAATATTTGATATGTAGTCTGTCCCAAGTTATTGCTTCCATCACTTTTTGATGATTTTTAATAAAAATACACCTACCTGTAAAAGAAATACATCTGAAATCGATGAAAGGGAAAATATCCAAGATATTTTCATTAACACATTATCATTTTTTCAATCATAAAAGTTCACAAGAACGAAAAAAAAATTCTTACAGAAATTTACAATGGGAAATGTTTACATCTTCACATCATTTGGAACTCACTCGGAATACCTCGCAGAATTTTTCAACGTTATCATCCGGGCTATTTCATGGCTGATGCAATGCAAAATCCCCGTAGACTTTCTATTTTGGGTTGTGTAATGAAGCCTGAAGAGGTAGAGGGGCGTTTTAAAACAGATAATCTGGACATTTTTTATATTAGTGGATGAACGAAGTTTTAGTACAAAGTATTTATGATTATCGAAATATCAAGCGAAAAGTGGTGGAAGAAAAAACTCGGGACAGAGTGTAATTAACTTGTTGTTATTTATTTGTATATTACTATTTACCTCATCGATATCAATAAAAGAGATAATATGATTTTCTTTTATTATTATTTCATAAAAATGAAGAAAACAAGAATAGCAAATACCTGGAAATGGCATATCATTTCATCAGAAGTGCATTTTGAAGATAAACAGGACGATGGGTGTATTTTATAATAGAGGGACTTGAAAGCAGCTGTTTCAGCATTTGGTTCGTTAGGATAGGTAGGATGATATGCATTAAAATGGATTTTTAATGTGTTCATAATACATACAAAGAATCATGACAAAAATAAATGAAGCTGTATGAACAAACGGTTTTGTTACCTTGTGTATATCTTTCATACTTCATATCTAACATACTTCATTTGACATCGGAAAACAACCTAAACTAAATTATCGCAACTAACATTAAAGGATGTTTTTAAGTAACTCGAATTAATATAATAATATAATTAAACGTATCTGTAATTGATTATTATTTCTCTCCCCCTTCTCTCTCTCTCTCTCTCTCTCTCTCTCTCTCTCTCTATTTGATTGATTGATCGATACATCATCCCAATACCACATAGTGTTTAAAGAAATAACTAGTTAAAAGGAACGATTAAATCTTTCCTTGATACAATGATAATCAATTCCCGGGACAAGGAAAATCTATACAATTAATTACTTTTGTTTACAAATCTAGTAAAGACTTTTATATTATTCATAAGCAAACGATTCGTATACATAATTTTAGGCAATTATAAATTTTAAATATCTCTAAGTAAACGAAAATTAAAATAATGTAAAAGGACTACGCATTTGAATTGAAGCATAAGAGTCTTAATGTTCATGAGAATTACAATGAATCTCTGGATTTGGATTTCTTTCTCCTTATTCATCTTGTATGCCAACGGTAATTTGTGCACTGCTTCTTTTATAGCTTAAAGTATTTTTATTCCTTTTAATCTTTTCTTCATCACTAGTAATTCTTGATCATAAAAACAAAACAAAAGAAAAAAACAACCAAACAAAAACCAAATCAAAACGACGAAGTAGAGCCGATTAAGTCTTAAAGGTATAATTGTGAATGCAATAGTTATTGTTTTAATTTTATCGTTCGTTTGGTGAATAGTATTTGCTAGAGACGTGTTCGAGTCCTCTGAAGATCTGGTAGACCAAGGAGTTACAAAGCCCTCTCTGAACACCTGGGTTGCTCCAAAATATGCAGAAAATGTGGGGGAGTGTGCTAAATTGTGTCATCTAGAGCCGGACTGTTTATCCTTCACGATTAATCTGGATCTTAATCAGTGCATGGTAGTTACATCTGCAATAACAATTCTAAATAAAACAGTTTGTCGTCATGATAACAATACATTTATTTTCTTTTGAAAATATAAATAGAAAAAACAAACATTCTAGTATGGATTTGATAAACTTCTGTGTGACTTTATGTTTTTATCATATGGCTACATATGTATTTATATTCAGAGGAACTATTTATGAGATTATAAATAGTTGTTTATGAATATACATTTACCGGTAGGTGTGGGGTTTTCCATGTTTTGCATGTTTAAAAATAACATATATAAATAGCCTGTAACTATTCTTGAAAATGAATATCTAAGGAGATTATTGCCCAAACTACACTTAAACAATCATTGATTAGTATGATAAATAATTTAATCAATAATGAAGCGAAGTATTTACAATTGTATAACAATATTATATATTGTATTTTTCAGGGACACAGTTTAATATTGGATAAACATGATCCGAATCTGGAGGAAATTATTGGAGCTCAGTATTTTCATATACCTCGCCTGCCCGTGACTAGTAAGTTTTTCACACTAACCACGAAACTAGATAAGGCAGAGTCAAGGAGATCTGAAATATAATGTACACTTTTTTCATATTAAAGACCCAGGCTGTAAATTAGTGATATTTTATTCTTACAAAAATTAATTGATGGTGTTTTGGATAATAGGTAATTTCAGTGATACGAGAGAAAGAATGCTACAAAGTTCAGAATTAAACTGTAGGGTGAAACATTACTAACGTCACACCCTTGATTATTAATTTCATTAATTGTCGATGTTCCTTATAATAGTATTCTCTACATACTTAGAGCATTATACTGGTAAACTGGTAAAAATTACTCCAAATGTTATTCATAAAAGTTATTTTTTTTCTTCTATCAACCTAGCCTTACTTGGGCCTGTTTTAATGATATATTTGGTTGCGGAGTCTTGATAACAGCAAATTGTGTTAATCTTATACAATTGTGTGAAGTTTTGTTTGTTTGTCGGCGAGTGGGGAGATAAGACCGTCATTGACACATAGGCCCCAATCTCAACCGACAAGTGCTCTATTTGAATCATTCTCTCTCATTACAAATTTCTCAATAGATAGCTTAATTATTCCATTAAACAACTTTTAATATAAGCCATTTTCCCGTCTGATCTGCCATAATCGTCATTATCAATATTATTAAATTTGGTCATTCGTAATGCACACAGTCAATGAATTACTGAAATTGTACTTAGATTCATTATCAAAAAGGGAGAAAGTGATCATGAAAAATAGCACCTTTATCTCACAAACCATTTCAAGTTGTGTCATACTGTGTTTAAGTTTTTAATTACATATTTTGTTAAAAAAATTCATATGCAATAAGACGTATGCCTTATGCAATAAAGTAAAGTAAATTTCAACATAGCATAGTTAACATAGCGCTTTTATAGTAGTAGTGGAGACGTTGAATTTATAGATGCACATAAAGATAATATCGATTCTATTTTTGGGAAACGATTTCAGCGGTTTTTTCTTCTCGTTGCAAAATAGTCAAAGGTACCAACGTTTACTTTTTTATCACTTTCCATATCCAAAGAGCACATTAAATCGAATGCTGAAATGTTTACTTTCGATATACTGTTAATGGAATTTGCAGGCAAAGACAATCTAATATTTCCATTTTTTTTACGTAATAATTTCTTTTTTTCACACTTAGCCACACCCACTACCACAAAGAAATCGAAACCAAGGAAAGACAAATAACCTCTTCTCTGCAGCAATGGTGAAAATCTTGCAAAACAATTTCATTGGGGCGTCTCATTTTTAACAGGATTGCTTTTTTAACATTGGATACCGCGCATGTTGCTTCCCTAACACGCCACCTGGCGTTTGTTTTTGTGCGTCCGCTTGTTTTAAGTTGATGTCTATTCGTTTTGCATTTATGTATGTTGGTTTTACCTTTTGTTTGTTTGATTTGTATAAAGACACCTTTGGTTGATTTTATGTATATTTATATTGCAAAGAAGACTGTTTGTTTTGCATTTATGGTCATTGATTATATTATTTTGGATTGTTGAATTTAAATTACTATTGATTTTGTTAAAATGAATTTTTTGCACTTTCCGCTGCCCATAGCTGCGCCCCTTCATATTAGATATTGTCACAATATGAAAATTGTTCATCATAATCAATGTGTACAAAATACATACCAATTAGTTGATTTTTAAAAAAAACCAAAATATAACATGAACACTAGATTTTTATATGCCTGTTTTTCTACTGGCAGATAAGGTACGTAAAATGGCTAACCTTATATTATAATTTAATCTAAGTTAATATAAATTACATGTGTATACTCTGTGTAAAAAATGGATTTTCTTATTAATCATAATTGCAAGACATTTATATAAAGAATAATGGGTTGGGGTTTTTTTTTTTCGAAAAGAACCATTCTGTCTAAACTTTATCAATATAAAAAGGGGCACATTTTCTCGGTCCATTTAACAATGATTCGAAACTACGTTTTTTTGAAGATCTCATACATAACAGACGTATACATGTAATTCTACTGACGTTCCGTGAAATTTACGTTACGTTTATGTTTATGTGAGGCAAGCTACTGACAAACAAGTTGATAAAACAGGACTATCAACAGGCTCGTTTGAAGACATGTTTTCGTAAGTTCTATGGTCGATACAACGACCTTGTCAGCAAATACAATCATCCACTGGGTCGCATGCTGACTGACGTTTTTCATACTAATTGTTAGACCATAATTTATCACCTAATTGTCTACGGACTTTTCCGGTTTTTTTCCCGATTACAACAAAGAGCACATGGCGGGTGTGACCGGTCAGCAGAGGATGCTCACTCCTCCTAGGCACCTGATCCTACCTCTATCTTTTTAGAGGTCCGTGTTGCTCTGCTTTGAGTTTGTATTTCGTTTTATGGATTTTTGAGATGGTTGACGGTTTGTTCTTGTCATTTTTTCATTCATGTGATAATTACAATGCAAATTATATTTTCTCGGTTTATTGAAATTGCTATTTTAGATGCTGTATCTTTAAATAAAACCTTTACAAGTGAATGTATGTATTTATTGATAAATCTATATATACTTATCAGTTGAAAGATGGTAATATATATTGATTGTGTACATTAACTCTCTGTGGAAATTGTCAGGTGGGTTGGCGCCTGTAAAATTGAATTTTGTTTATTGTAAAATTGATTTTGTCTGTACCCCGTATAACAGCTCTATTTTTATGTTGAGATTTATTAGTATTCTTGAAGCTCTCGATCATGTTTACTGGTTTTTTTTAACATATAAGTTTTAAAAAATTATCAAGCAAAATCATGGATTTATTGATTCCACAATTTTCAAATAAGTATTTTTATATTTCTAAATCAATAATCTGCTTTTAAATTATTTATAGGCAAAAGCAATTCACGTAGGTATCAAAAGAACGACTGAAAAACCAATTGCTCTTTTTGAATGAAAGTATGTCTAAAATATGTGGATTAGAAATTTTAAAAAATCGAGTTATTGCATTGCATGGAAAATCTCCTAAAAATATAATAACAAAGCAAAATCACTCGTGTACCATTTGTGTATAAAATACCATAAGGTCTTCAACTTTGCATGGATAACAATTAGGATTATTTTTTGTTCGTCTGAGAATTATCAGTTTCCTTGTATCGAAAACGACTTCTTTAAAAACTGAAAGAATATCAAATAGAACTACATGATTTACCATATATCACCAATTGAAATCTAATCCTGCAGTTGATGTTCACTTAACTCCGATATAAGTTTTGAAAACAAAACCGGCAACTTTAGTATCTTTTAATAAGACGTTATCTCTATAAAAAAGGCTTCGAATGGTTTAGTAGACAAAACATCTGGTAGAACCAGACCTACTTCACACTTTCATATCGAGTAACCGATCGCCTTCTTGCGGCTAGTAGTTGTGATATTAAGTTAATTAAATATCCCATAGACTACTCAAATAAAGGTTGATAATCAAATGGAGAATTTGTATAATTTCCTGCATCCTTATATTTAACATTTTTCTTCCTCTCATGTTATCCGAAATCCCATGTCGGAGAGTTTATGAACGTATTCAGTTTTAATACGTACAATACAATGTTTAGGTGATTTTTTTTTTATTCTGTTCATAATTAGCATTCATCAATTTAAGGCAAAACGATACTTCTGAAACTAAATCACCAAATATTAAAGTAGTTATTTTTATTTGCTAAAATGGATTTTAACCCTATCATTGTTTCATACAATATTTAATCGAACATCTTTGCATGAACATTCCAGCAAGGATGTTGAAGAACATATGCATTCGATCATAGAAAGGCCATTCTTTTCTCTCTGTTCTTCTTTAAAAACTTTGAGGCAGACGTGCGTATAACCCTTTGTTTTTCGATTGCATGAAATAAATCAATATGCTGTCATAAAAAAAAGAGATATAACTGCTTATAAAGACTAGGATAAACTTAAATCAGACCATAATATACAAAATGTTCCTTCAGAGTACATCCATGGTGTTTTTGTGGGGGTTCTTATTGGATCCAACTGGTGAGCTATAAAAACTATATTGAGATGTTTATCTGAGATTTGCAAAATTGTAATTAGAAAATAGCTTATTCCTTTTTTTAATTTTCTATGCAATTTGGTAGAATTGTTTTAAATTCTTTTTTAAACAAAGTAAGAACACATCGTCAAATTTCAATCTATGTATTGTTTTATCTCTATTTTAATGTTTTGAAGTATTTCTTTTGATTTAATTCGATTTTAAATTAAATATCAAACATAAATTAGTTTTACCCCAATTTTGTTTTTAACAGCACTTTGGGTTTTCTATAGGAAGAAAAAAGGTTATAAAGAGATAAAGTAAACATCGCGCGCCTCTTTTTAAATTAAGTGTTAAATTAGCTGATTACATGAAACCAGTAAACAATTTCAAATTATTTTCCTTCGATTTCACAATTAAAGTTCATAGACTACGAACATTTTTTTGTCTGTTGTTTCTTCTCTCTTTTTGTTTTTTAAGAAACAGGTAAATTCTTTAGTTTTAACATAATGGTTTTTTTTGTTTGGAAAACTATTTCTATGAATGTGATTATTGTAGATGGTTTTAAACTTGAACATGATTATTTCTTATAAAAAAAAAACAAAACAAAAAAAACCGAAATGTAATACCAACAATTGGATGAAAGAGTGTTCAGCCAAACTCTTGGCATATTTTCTCATCGTTTTTGTTTAAATCGAGTATTTGCATTATGTCGCCTTTGTAAGAATTATCAAATTAATTTGATTTTAACTTTCAATAGAAAAAACATTAAAATAATACATGTATATTTCTAAATTATTATTCACATTTCTCTCCTCATTCTCAAAAATTATTTAAGAAGGACAAGGAGTGTGTATATATCTACTTAAAACATTTTTATTGTGTAATCCTTTGTTCTTTTTCAGTTGGCTTTTATAAGAGACTACTTCTTTAGAATACTTCTAAAGGATGAACCCACTAAACGTCCAAAATTGGCCCCCTAGAATTTGCAAAGGAATAAAAGAAGGTTTTGATCTACATATTATTGTCTCATCCGTTTCTTCAAACATTGAGGTTTTTTTAACTTCAATTTCACTTGTTACCTCCTTACGTTGTAATTAGGCATTGTCTCGATTTGTATAGCAGGAGTATGTTGTTTACATCGATTTCTCATAAGTTTTAGGCCACAACCCCATTTTGAAAGCTTGTTTTCTACATGAGCGCATTAATGTTTCAAGTTGTCGTAAATCTTGCGTACTTGTCTCTATGGTAAAGGTAGATTGTTTAGGAATTTCAACCCGTCTTGACCTCATAAAAAACAAAGCCCTGAACACGTGACTCAAATTTATTCGCATTCACGCTTTAAGCACACCTATATGCAACATCGTGATCAAAAAATTTAAAGAAGTGTCAGAAATCGCCAAAATCTTGATTTTAATTGAGTCAGACGTATTTTGTCGGTCTCAGGGATTTTTAGATTGCTTTCTTTTGGTATCACTTAAAAATTTAATAAACACTTTAAGGACGTTGGATCCTGCGATCCAAAGTCTTTAAGTTTTTTTCTAAAGTATTTTTTAAAAATCTACACACATAGTTTAACCAAAATTCAAAACAAAATTTTGGGGTCTATATGCTTCATTCGGCGCTACGATGTATTTAATATGACCTTTCTGTACTGAAACGGCAGATTGCTCATCAATCGCTTTTCCCTCTATAATTTTTATCGGAATGAACCATGGCATCAAATACAAATTTATACTATTTAAAATAAATAAAATTAAAATTATCATAAAGAAAAATGTTACAATTTCTTCACCTAATGATATTTTGACCCTTTTGCACGATAAAACGCTAATTTTATCCATTAACGATTCAACATGCAATGAAATTATTTAAAAGTCTCAAACTTCTTCTCAAATTATGATAGACTTGTCAGAAAAATCTTATAAATTCAGAATAAAACCCCCAAACATATTGGTCTATTATGTAAAATTTAGATATGGCATGAAATAAACTAATTTTAGGCAAAATTGGGATTCATTTTTGCTTGACTTTTATGAAATACAAGATGTGTCGATAGAAATATTAAAAGATTGTCAAAAATATATTTTTCGTAAAAAATGAAGACATACTAATGCACAAACTTTCTGGAAATTTTGGTCTGCACTGAAAATAAGGAAGCTAAAGTGACGGTACTGTAAATCAACTGAGTTATGAAAAATGTTCATTTTCTTCTTAAAAACCTTCCGCCACAAAATATAGTCTCCTACTAAACTCTGTAAATATGTAATTTTTCCATAACTATTTTATTTAATATGGTTTGATTGTCATTATTAATATAAATTTATGAGTAGAATCAATACATGATGCACAATTTCAAGGATAGAGACGACCCAAAATGGCTACCCAAAAACAGAGGAGAGGAACGAACCTCTTTAAACACACTTTAATATACTCATGCTTAATATTTGCACGCTTGATTGACGCTCTGCCTTCTTATTCAAATGATACAATGACCTATACATAGCCGTAACAGCTAAGTCGGGGTTTCGCACTGAAGTATACAATTTTATTTCATTGATATTCTGTTTATAATGAAAGCCTCCCCGACAAAAACGTTTTAAAATGTTTTCATACTGACTATTCTTGGTGCTTTTAGCTAAAACATTACAATATGTTTGTTTTAAAGGGTCAATTTTGGTGTTTAAAAAGGGGCGAGATCGCAGTGTTTAGAGGATTCATTCTTTAAAGACAGCCCAATAAGTTAAATGTAGGTGAACCTAAATAATCCAGTATGATATATATCTACTCCATTTATCAGGATCCCGAATCAATATTAATCCACTTTATAATATTAATTACTTGTAACCACAAATCACATCATACATGATCAAAACGTAGATTAAGAAAAAATTCACTGCACTATAGGAAAATCACATTCTTCACATATCTAAAGGTTAATTCTCGTTCATTCGGACTACATTCTCCCTGGAAAAAGTTAAAAATAAACCTTGACCCTCAAACTCCTCCGCACCCCTGCATCTAAGCCTGTCAATGCATTTTTTGTTTTGGTTGGCTTAATCCTTCATCATATGATTTTGTAAGTCATATCAAAATTTGGCACAGCATCCCCACCCTATATAAATCCAGAATAATACTAAGAACAGCGTCAGTATACGCAGTACCTCCTTTACATCATTGAATATTGTTAAATAAGAAATGCTCTCCCCAATGGAGAATGAGATGTTTTTGTTGCTTAGAAGAGGAGTGAATGAATATGAAATGTTCACAGCACAGCTTTATAAACCCCTTACACATACCTGAAACAGTCCATTAAAGGACAAAAGAAAGTTCTACGCAAGACTGGTTTTATTGTGTAAAGTTGTTAAATATATTTATCAGCATTGTCAACGGGTTTACCTGATACTGTCCATTCTTAAAACAAAGAAGGAAATGTTTTAAGTCGGATATTAGCCTCAAACTATCTATTTTGTGAGAGAAAGAATTAATCTCGGCTCGCTCTACGGGCTTCGATCAGTTCTTTCTCTCACAGAATAGGCAGTTTTCGGATTATATCCTTTACAGAGTCATTAGCTACACATTGAAAAGAAAAGAAATGATCTATACTTAAATATTTAAATGTAACTTTTATTACAAAATCATCTTAATTTTTCAAAAAGGGTATTTTTGTTTTACGTTTATATTAAAAAAATCATGCTATAATTTCGTCTTTTAGAAACCCCGAGATATATTTTTCACGTCAACATTTTATAATAATTAATACTATAAATGATATTATTTGATAGAAAAAATATTGTTTTTGTGAGTGATATTAAAATCAATCACTTTCGAAAAGGTTTTATAATTACACATTCCACTGATTAAAAAGTTCTAATCGAAAATAAGCTTGATTTGAATCACTAGATATACTTTCGACAAATATCTTGAAATTACTGTCTGAAAATTGGAAAAATTATATCAATCAAGACTCCTTTAAATCTTTGCTATTCCTTTTGTTTACGTATCAACAACCTATGGCAATGATTTATTACGAGTCTGAGGATTAATATCAATTTTATGTAACAATCAAAAATTTATATTAAGGGTCTGGAAACGGATAGTCACCGATTTTCTTTATATTTCATACATGGACACACCTAGGTGTAAAGCGCAAAAAGACACCAAAAGTTGTTTGCTGGGGTCAATCGTTGCCATGGTAACCGAGGCTTAAGATAAAAAAAATAGCAAAACTTAACTACTTTGAATCCATATTAGAAGGTTTTGCCCACTCTCTTAAACTATCAAAGAATAAAACAACCTTTGTGCTATTGTTAATTTTTATTTCATAGAAGAATATTGATGGAGAAACTAATACTTATAAAATGTTGAAACATTTCTGAAATTGGTTTGTACTCTTTTAATAAGCCGAAATGGGAAACTCTTTTTACATCCCTATCAATGTCCATGTAATATATATTTTATTTATTGAAATTGACATCCTTTACTATGGTATCAATGCCAAGAAATAGCAAAAAACTGAAAAATTGAAGATGAATTTGCTATGCAGTAATTCTTGATTTAAGAAATTTTCCAATTTTTTTTTTGGAACTTGTCAAAATATGCCTAAATTTTCATTATATACTGCAAAAAGCTTTTTATGCAACACAGAAGTGTTTTTGCTATGGAAATTAAAGTTGCATAGATTTTCTTTTTTCGGCAAATTTCAGTTTTTTTTCAAGATGATTTAAAGTTTAGGGTATACTTGATTTTTTTTCTCGCCAAATAATATCATATATTTATACTTAACATGTGAATAATACCCATTCAAAAATGCCTCAAAATATTAAAATTTTACATTATTTTTCAGCTTGTTACCATAGCACGGTTCTCAATTTTTATTTTTAAATTCTTAATTGCACAATCATAATGGTATGTACAAACATTTTCAAGATTTGCATTTAAATTCGAATTAAATGTAGAAATAATAATTTGAAATTTCTGTTTACTTACCCTGGAAACACATTAAAAATTTGCGTTTCTTTATAAATGTTTTTCTGTCTCTTAAAAAATTACATTTTTTTTTCATAATATATTCTACCATGGGAAAATTGTTTCCATTACTCACAACAATAATCATTAAAATGCCATCTTAACCCCCTGTTGCCATGGCAACAGGACAATTTTGCAACATATAAATGGTGTTAGGCTTTTTTTACTCATCAAAGTTTATCAAATTGTAAAGAATGAAGAAAAATGTGATTATGCGTGGCCACCGAATTTTGATTCTTATATAGCATTAAGTGAACTTTTTACATGTCAAGGAAAGGGGTTTAATTGTTTTATGGTATAAAAATATTTAGCATTTATATTCAAATTTGACCACAAGTTCTTCTTCTTGTCTTGATAATTCAACCAAATAAATGGCTATCCCCTTTATTTGACCGCTAATGTTTGTTGGCGTAGTAATTATTCTGAAGGCTAATTTCCGGTAGATCAGAAGTGTTGTGTATAATTTTTGGCGTGTTTAATACTCTGCACTAAATATTATATAAGTAAATTAAGATAGATTCCAATCGATAGTATTTTTGTCGTGTAGAGACGACACTTTGCAAATATAAACATTTTGTGAAACGATATGTAAACCATCCCTATCATACAATTATACATGTAGTTGAATAAATATCCAAATCATCAGCTACCGCTTTAATTGGTAAATACTTTTTTAAAGTATACAGTTATGTATGTATTTATATCTGACTGATGTATTTATTTGAATACAGTTGGAGGGATGCTGCACTTCTCGTCACCCCTTGAGTACGTAGGACTCTCTGTGATGACAAATAACGGTACCGATGAGGTTTTGTTTGAAGAAACACTAGCCGATCTTGGAGAGTGTGTTAAAGAGTGTACCACCTTCTCTTGTCTGTCGTTTACGTATAACTGGATGTCAGGAAACTGTCAGGTATTACTCTCTCTCTCTCTCTCTCTCTCTCTCTCTCTCTCTCTCTCTCTCCTGTCAAATAGCTGGTTCTTATATAAAATAACAAATATTTTGTAGGGTTATTCTAAAATCTACCACACGACGGAATCATTTCGTGAAGACCATGGTTCACAGTACTATCGAAGCAACTGTGAGTTTTCATTTTGATGTATATTATCCATACCAAACTTAAATTAGTACCTATTTAATAAATTTAGAAATCTAATCTGTTTATATGGTGTTTTAGACCGTTCTATCTCATTGTCTTATCAGAATGGGATGAGAACGAGTTTTTGTGGTTAAGTTTGCTTATTTTCTATTTCATATTTATATTTCCTTGTATCACAATAATTCTATTGTTGCCTCGAGTTCCTCTCATTTTCTGCATTGGAAAATTCAATATTTGATATGAGAATACAAGTTCATGTCCTACAGGCATCTAAAATATCGAGAGGAAAACTTTTTTTTTGTATCAAAGCCTACCATTCATTTAAAAATTAAGGTATATCTGTCATCTTTTAAAATGCAATAGGTGCAACCAAACAAACCCTGCTACTAGTCAGGAAAAATTGTTACTGTTATGCCTAGGTTCTATATTTATATATATATATATATATATATATATATATATATATATATATATATATATATATATATATATATAACTCCCAATCTTTTTGAAATTATGATAAATGTTGTCTTGCAAAAAAAGGTTAAAAAGAATTTCACTAAAGTTAAAAATAATTTCAAGCTACATCTCCTACATGTTATGCTTTCTCTTTTAAACAGCTTACGCCTCATTCATAACAGAAACACCCCCATCCAGCAGCACCACTGAAAAATCGAAAAATGGAGGGAACAAAAACTAAAATAAAACGGCCTTTCAAAATGAAATAAAACTATAAATACACTAGTTGTGCCTATTTCACATCTTGGATACTTCATCCAAAATAAAATGGACGGTGTGGTCGGTATAATGTTGTGTCTTTCCTGGTGATGTTAGTTCGCTACAATATTAGTATGTTTGGGCAATTTAGAATGCACCGAGAATAGATTAAAAACTTTATCACAACCATAGAATAGCCTTTCATCAATTTGACAAATGTACAAAACTGACATCCTATTTGATTTTGTTACTATAAATATGCTATGATATTATTTAGAAATAGTATACTGAACAAAGAAAAAAAAAAACATTTTGAATTGTTGCTCTTATTTTTTACAAACATAAAACAGTCGTCGGATTAAACATTATTTGTTAAGGTAACACTTTGTTGGAAAAACGTTATAAAGAGTTCTGTATTGCAATCGCTGTACAGATATATCCATTCAATAGTTGGATGTTTATAAGAGTTTATTGAAGATGAATATTATAAGAGATACTAGTTAGATCATATTTGGTAATTACGTAAGTGTACTAGAAATAGTACAATATGATATATAAAATGATACACTGTACTTTTCTATTTTCTGTACTATTAAAATGTACTATAACTGTCGGTCCTCCTGATACACTTCAGTGACTGCTAGGATTAGCTTAATAGATTAGATAATCATATCTGTTTCAAAGAGATTGCTCCCGATTCTTTGGGTCGGTTTTTTGTTAGTTCCATACGATTCCCAATTACTAAATATTGTTTGTTCGAACCAAAAACGTTCCAGTGGTCACGAATAGGTAATGATATTGCCGTCTCATTGATGTCCCTGTGTATAGAGAACAAAGATGTGTTAAAAGCATTTATAGTAGCTCAAAGGTAGTTAAAAATCTGAGTATTTTACCATCATTTCTTATGCCATCTTGGCAAAGCTACTCCACAGCAGGATGACTAAGTATCCAGGTCGTCCCACTGTTGATATGAGGCCCAGATTAAGGAGCATGTGACGTTTTGATCGCCGGGGCATGCTTCCGAATAATATAGAGGTGTCTACAACTAGCAGAGCTCAGTTGAATAAAACCTAGAACCACAACATACATGTACAAAAATTCATTGTTCTATATATACAAAGATGTGCATCTACTTCGTGGCATTATAATATTATGCATAGAAAAATTTGAAATCACTACGACACTTACCCATCCAACAAGGTTCAGGATAATTTTGAGAGCGGTAATTGAAGACATGTATTTGTCCCTCCGTGAATAAGATGAGTGGACATTTGTATGTGGGGTATGATGTACCTGTAATCGTACTACATCTACAATTGATTGTTTAAAGCTGGTTTCCTGTTATATACAAGTTGATTCTTTTTTCAAAAGTACGAATCTCTATATATGTGTACATTTCTTACTTGCATATAAGTATGAACATTCCTTTGGTCGTCATTCTCGGATGATGTGTAAAGAACATGTGACCACAGATTTGACGTCATCGCTATTAAGAAATCGGCTGCTCCAAGAAATAGCTCGGTGATGTCATATCCGCCCTTTGCACTATAATCATATGGAATTTCATCTGCCGACTCGTTTGAAACGAACCCTGTCATAACTATTACGTTGTTGATGTATTCACCTCTCTCAGCAGTGTTTCGGGTGTGTCGTGTAGGAAATAGCCATCCACTCGAGGTGCAAATGCAGCTATCATATCTAGATGCTAAATGAATTTGTTTTCAAAGTCAAAGGTAATTCACAGATCGGTTACAATAAAATTGATTTAAAACTTTACCATTGGAAAAAACGCAAATAATTCATTATATATCAAGTACATGTGGATATGTAATAGAAATTTCTGTTGCAGATTTTTGCCTCAGACAATCAACCATGGATTATAACGAATTGACGGGACACTGTAACATGAGTGCACAACCACTCTGCGCTATTATAGACTAAAAAACACCCTAAAATAAGGTGGGTCGTTTAGTATAAGTGCATTTGGGTATTGTACTAGATGGACCTTATAAAAGTGAAAGAAGCGATGTTTGTGTCTAGCATATAATTCTCCCCAAAAAATGTAATTTGGTTCAAAAATCAGCAAATTCATTTCAACATTTCTCCTTTTAAGAATGATGTTTTCTAAAAAAACAAATGAGCTTTGACCTCATATCAATTTTATGTCAGAAGAATACGGAAATTATAAGTAATTTGACATTTTAAATGGTTTAATTTCGTCATTAGGTTTTTCAATAATTGATGTTGTTGTAATATTGATTAAAGATATTGGTAGAGTTTTAAAAAATGATAGAAGAAATTAGACTGGAATATCAAAATATGTCACTCAAAACCTAATTTCTAATTTCTATTTAGCTCAGCTATCCAGCTTTAGCTTTATTTGTTTATCATACATATTGTTCATTTATTTGGTAATATTATCAGAATAAAGATCGTAGTGTAACATGTTATTTTTTTCGAACGAGCTAACATTTCAATTATCGAAGATATCGTCTACATAGAGTTTTAAAGTGATAATATAGTAATGAATATAACAATTTATTTAAAGTGATAATATAGTAATGAATATAATAATTTATTTTGAGAAATTCTTTTTTTAAGGTAGAAAATAGAACGTAAGAGCCACGACTGTCAAGCCCCTCTTAATCAAGCATATTGCATGTATCTTATAGAACTTTTTCATGAAAGAATTACAAGGACTTTATCTACCTTCAGAGAGACAAGAGAAAATGTGTTGTGACACAGCAGACCTTCCTGCACTCTGATCAAACAACGATACCTGGCTAAGGTTTCCGCAAAAACACTGGATATTCTGATTGACTCATTTTTGAGCCATCACTTGATCTAAGAGTTCCTGGTTACGTACGTAGAAAGAAATCCTTGAGTTAAAAAACAAAAAATACTCACTTCTGATTTATATCCTGGCGTCATGGGTTTCCGATAGTCTAACACTAAACACTGCCTCTAGTGACTGTCTTTTTAGTTAACAATTTTGAAACTATATCATTTTTAACCTCAGAGATAGCATTGAAAATCGCCGATACAAAATCAAAGTTAGTCGTCATTATATGCAATTTCTAGCTTTAAATAAACTGGATTCCGCATTTGACCAATGAAAATGTGCGTCATGTGTTTCCGATAGTATGATTCATCTACATATTTTTTTAATAATACTTAACATAAATGTGATATAACCTTTTGAATATATTCTATATTATTTTCAATTGTTTTCTAAGTCTTTCATTTCAACGGAAATCGTCCAAATATTTAATGTTCCCCATAACTTCATTTTATCACTAATGATTATTACAATACCGTCATTTGTATGATTATTAATAACGTTTTTATTTCAGAAGAAGCTTAATTCATAGCGCTCCTAGGACTGAAAACTAAGAAAAACTTTACAAAGTCATATGATAATTTTAGAATGTAAATGCATCATCAGAGGTCTATTTTACCGGACAATAAGTAATTTTAGATACTGTGATATTATAGTTGAGATTTTGGGCAATTTTAGCGATATTAATTAAAGTAATATTAAAATTTGGTTTCTTATGAGTCCTTTGAGTATTTGTGTGATTTTAGCCATTTCACACAGCATTACTTTCATAGTATATATGTATAATGCCGAAAAGAGATTTCGTTAGTGCCGTGTCCTAAGTAATTAAGAAAATGACGTCATTTCGGAGAAAACTCACGCGACCAAAATAGACTATCGGAAACACATGATTATCTGAAAAACTTTGTTTTTCATCTTGAAAGATTGTTAAAACACTTAACTTGAAATATTATGTAGCAATGTTAGACAGTCTCCCATTATCATCTTCATTAGAGAGTGTCATCATAAGTATTTACGATTAATATCACATCGTACCCTGCATGTATGAGATAGCTAGCATGCATACTGCCTGTTATCTAATACATCTGTTTATGACATAATGAAAAAGAAAAAGGTTTAAAAACCTTTTTTTTTGCTATGACGATATTTAGATTGCAATCTAAAATGTTTTATGCTTTATTGTATTCTAAAAATCCTTGTACAATATAAGATAATACAAAAAACGTATTTGGCTTAACAACCTCGACATTCTGAGAGCCATTCATAACGTGTGTTCGAATCAATTATACATCAAATATAACTATGAATAGTTTCGTGTGTTTAACAAGTGGGGAAATAAGATTGTCATCGAAACATAGGCCCTAATTTCAACCGACAGGTGCTCTATTTCAATCATTCTCTCTCATTGCAAATTGTACAATGGATAGCCTAATTATTCCCTTAAACAACTTTTTTACAGATGCCTTTTCCTTTGATTTTACAGTAACTCATTATCAATATCATAAAAAAGGTTTTGGTAAAAATGCATACATCTAATCACAGTGTTATTTATGTTCATTTATTGGAATAATGCACACAATCAATAAACTACCCGAATTGTACTTAAAAGCGTTATCAAAAAGGAGGTAAGAGAGTTTTAAAAAATAAAAACATATTATCTGAAAACCCATTCGTTCCAAGTTGTGTCATACCGTGTTGAATGTATCTTTGTAACATAGAGCTCTAATAGTCATGGAGCCGTTGAATTAATAGATGCACAAAAAGGTCACATCGATTACCTTTAGTCTTTATGGGAAATGATTTCAACTGTATTTTCTTTTTCGTTGCGAAAAAGTCTGCTTTATTGATGTTTACTTTAGAAGCACTTAGCCAATAGCCACAGGAACATAAAATCGAATGCTAAAATGTGTCAATATACTTGTACAAGAATTTGGAGATGATAGAATATCTTATATTTTTCCCTAATAATATTCTTTTATTTTCACACTTAGTCACAACTATTCCAACAACTGTTAGATCGAAAGGAGAAAAAGATTAGCCTCTTCTATTATCAATGGTGTAAGCCTTACAAAGAAAGACATTGTACATTTCATTGTGGCTTCAATTTTAGAAAGGATTTTATTTTAAAGCAAATTAGATATAAACACATAAATGCAAATTTTAAAATTTAAGGTATCAGCTTAATGAAATATAAATAGCGATTGAGAAGAACTGATGGTCTAAAATTACCCATCAGATTTACCATAAAATTTTCAAATATGATATTTTAGGCCATTATCTATAAGTTTGTAAAGAAACAAACCCAACCAGTTTAGCTTTAAAACTTAAATATTTTCAAATATGTTTATACAGAGCTCTTCGTCTTAGTGAAATGAAATAATATTTAAATAGCCACGAGCATCCAGTCCTCTCAAAAAATACTACAATATGTTGTATCTTTTTCAAATCTCTAAGCCATTTTATAGCTTCTATTGTCACAATATGAAAAAGTACATCATAATCAATGTGTACAAGATACATACTAATTAAATGATTATTTTGAGAAACAAATTATAAAATAAACAATAATGTTTCATGATCTCTGTTTTTCTACGTAGGGTATTCAATAATACGTGGGGTATGGTTCATAAAACGGCTAACCTTATATTTGCAAATTCTAATTGAATCTAAATTAATCTTTAATATATACTCTTTGTAAAAAGAAAATGTATAGATCAATAAAGCATGACGTTGATATAAAGAATATTCATATTTTCCAAAGTAACCATTTGTCTAAAACTTGATCAATATAAAACGACTCCTTTTTTCGCTTCTTTCAACGAAGATTCGAAACATGCATTTTGAAGATTTAAAACAATCATAATTAACAGACTGCTGTACGTGAAATTTACACAGTAAACCTATTCATTTGAAGTGGAATTCATGTGATATTCACAGTGCATATTGAATAATTTTGATTTATTGAAATTGCTATTTGAGATACTGTGTATCATAATTTTTGAAATCTTTTAAATCATACTGATTTATAAACATAGTTGTAATATCTGAATTAATATATATTATTGTGTGTTACTGAATACTTTGATAGTAAATGTATGCATTTTCTTTTAAAAAATCTATATATCTATCTTATAAATTGAAAAATGGTAATACATATTGAATGTGTACATTAACTCTTTGTGGAAATTGTCAGGTGGGTTGGCACCTGTAAAATTGATTTTTGTTCATTGTAAAATTGATTTTGTTCTGCCTTGTATGAAACCTCTGTTTTTAGATCAAGACCAATATTCTTGATGCTGTCGATTATGTTAACTATGACGTGTTTTTAAAAATAAATTTATTCAATTTTAAGAAATTGATTAGGGAAAATCAGGGGGTTTCTTTTATTCAGCAACCTTCAGATAACCAAAGTATCTTTATTCCTAAAATCGATAATCTTCTATTGAATTAATTATAAACAAGAAGCAATTGACGCAAGTATGAAAGGAACGACTGTTAAACCAATTGCTCTTTTTAAAAATATATGGACAATAATATTTTTTTAAAATCTAGTTATTGCATTATATGGAAAATCCCCCAAAGACATATTATATGGACAAAGTAGAATCAGTCGTTAAGTATGTAAATGTCATCTAGTTGTATATGTCATCTAGTTGTATATTTTAAAAATATAATAGGGTCCTCAGCTTTAAATGATTAATTGTTTAATTTTTTTCCTTTAAAGAACTATGAGTATCCTTCTTGAACAAAAAATGGATTCTATAAAGAACTGTAAAAGTATCAAATACAATTATATGCGTTATTAAATATCACAAACTTATAGTGCATTTGCTGTACACTTTAAACCAATAAAGGGTTTGAAAAAAACCCACGCAACTCTGATGAAAAACAAAATCAAATTTTGCTCTGGTTGAAATATAGAACGGTATTTCTTCTTTGGTTTATAGAAATTTTTGTTTAAAAATGAACGAAATAACCATTAAAAATATGAATTATTTATTGGAAATTTGAAAAGATAAAATATAATACGCATAAAATAATGAGTGGTAAAATGATGGGTATGATATTCATGCTTCGCTTTGATCTTCTTTTAAAAAAACTTGTTTATTATTAGTCTCTTTCATGTTCATTATTAGTCTCTTTCAACTCGACGTTATCTCTATGTGGGAAGCTTGGGAGTGTTGAGTCAGACTTGTTTACAGTAGCCCAGCAGAAATACACAGCTACCTTAATATCAAACAACCAACCACTTTCTGGCTGTAATGGCAAAAACGAAATGTGGTAATAACGAACAGTGTTCAAAAAATCAAAAGTCTAAAGGAAAAATACAAAAACGGACCTCTAAAAATAAGAGGTAGGATCAGGTGCCATGGAGGAGCGAGTATCCTCTGCTGATCGGTCAATCCTCATATTTTCTTTCTTTCTCACCTTTTCTTTCTTTCATATTTACCGAAAACCCACTTCCGATTTTTTCTTACATGCAGGTATGACTTTTTGGTCCTATTTAAAAGTTTTATTATGTAAACATAATGTTTTGGGTGATTTCATATTCTAATATGTACATGATTAGCATTCATTATATGTATTTAAGGCAGAACGACACTTCTGAAACGAAATCATCAAATATTAAAGTAGATTTTTCTAAAATTGATTTTAGTTATCTTTTTATGTCTCATACAATATGTAATCATTCATATTTGCATGAACATTCCAGCAAGCTAGAGAATATTTGAAAAACAATTGCTTTTGAATTTAGATAGGCCAATCTTCTTTCCACTATTCTTCTTTTAAAAACTAAGAGGCGGGCATGCATATAGCCTTCTACGTTTTAATTACACAAACTTTTAATGAATTAATATGCTGTCATAAAAATCAGTTTTGGATTTTGTTTCATCTTATCAAACTATTGCATGCATAAAAATGCATCAATCTCAAAGTTAATACCGCAAAAACCATATCTGGGACTGAAAACATACTGCAAAGCATAAGAAAAGTGTAAAAGCGTCTTCCTACTGACCAAATTTCCTTAAATTTCGGTTTGTTTGTAGATAGCTGATATATACTGAAATCTGTCTGTATGTACAAGTACATCAAATTAGCCCACGACCACATTACGTCATAGCATGTCTCTTGTCAGTAGTCGGGTAGGCTGGTTATGTTCATAGCTCGCCCTTCTTGTTTTAGGTACGTTTCCACTTCTTTTGTGGGACAGAAAAGTCTCCAACTCATTTTGAAATCTGTAGCATTTTTCACACTCACACGTCAATAATTGTGACTGTAAAAAGTTGGTTCTACATTTACTCTGTCTATATTGTGTTTTAGACCGTTCTATCTCACTGTCTCATCTGAATGGAGTGAGAACGAGTTTTTGACATGTGGTAAAGTTTGCTTATTATCTGTTTTATATTTGTCCTTCTTTCTGTCACAATCAATCTATTGTTACCTCCAGTTCCATTCTTTTTCTGCATTGGACAATTCATTATTTGATATGGGAATACAGGGTAATGTCCAACAGGCATCTAAAAATATTGAGAAAGAAACATTTTTTTTTTATCAAAGCCTGTCAGTCATTTGATAATTAAGCTAAATCTGTCATCTTTTAAAATACGATAGGTGGGACAAAACCAACCCTGCTACTAGTCAGAGAAAATTTCCCTATGCCTGTCTTCAATTTTGTTAAGAAGAAAAACCCCAATATCTATTAAATTATGATAAATCTTGTCCTGCAACTTTAAAAGAATGTTAAAGAAATTCAATGAAAATAAAATTATTTCAAGCTACAACTACCGCATGTTATGATTCTTCTTTTATACAGCTTACGCCTCATTCATAACAGAAATACCCCCTCCAACAGCACCACTAATGGTGTGAATTCGAGGAGGTCGAGAGGTTGAAAGGCATTTAAATTTGAGGAACGGACATTCAAAAATAAAATAAGACTACAAATACTAACGACTAGTAGTGCCTATTCCACATCTTGATGTAAAATAAAAGAGAATTTGTCGCATCAAGATTTTGAGTGGGTTTTTTTAATTGACTACATAAGGATGCTGAATATAATGATCTCATTTACTGCATTTACTGCTTATTAACAGTATACTAGTATATACTTGTATCATGTATGTGTCGATATATCTATACTTATAATGCGAGGATCAATGGGGGGAGGGAGGGGGGGGTTCCGACGGATATTTTAGGTTTTCAATGGGGGGGGGGGGGTGTCGAGGCATATTTTAGTTAATTTTACTATGTAAATTTAAGAAATTCTAATTATCTAGGGGGACCTTTTTAGATCCCTCCCCAGCCCCTGTAGATCCGCACATAAAAAAAGCCATTTTGCCAATAAACTACGAAATGCCTGCGCCAAATTAACTGCTTATTTCTTTGGTATTTCAAAACGTGTGCTATGATTTCCGTAAACTATAATTGAATTTTACTTGATAAGTTATTATTGTGAAATTGATTAAAAACTTACTTTCATTTTCGATAAATCAGCCCTAAATAGTAAAAATGGGAGTAAGGTGGTAAACACACTTTGGCGGATCCAAATATCATGCATCAGGTATATACCTTGGATCTGACAAGTTTGGTTTGAATATACAAAACTGCATGCATTGAAAACTCTACTGTATATATGAAATATATACAGTTTTTTATAAACTTTTTTTTATAAACCAGGCTTTTATTTGAAATTAACAAATAGAAAACTTAATACAATACACAATGCAAAAAATAAAAATATTTCCAGTTTCAACAATAAACTGCATATGGAACAAAAGGTCAAAAGCCGAAACAGTTTGTAATTTTTCCAGTCAGCTACAACAAAAAAGAATTTAGGCCACAAATAATCAATTCCAGTTTAGATTTTTCATCCCTGCCCGCTCCTCTAAATATCCATTCAGTTGCCTTTTGATTTCAATTTTTAAAAATAGGTGAGATAATCAATTAAGAAACAAAATCGGACACAGTGTATACAAAAAAGGAACAAAAAAATCTGGTTCAACATACAAAGCCCATTACAGTGTCAAGTGTAATTTCCCACGCTTGCGCGGGATATCATCAAGTGGTTATAAATACACAAATACGCACTTTTGATGAAATTTGTTTTCCTTTTTTCATTCTGATCTATACTGATTTTTGTGTTAGATATAGATATATATGCATTTACATGCAGTATAATCAATGATGGATCATAGATATGTGAAATTACGGAGTATCTTAATCTTTTTAAAAATCAAAACAAAAAATAGAGATTTTTAAAAATGTTTTGTTGTCGTTGTTGTTTTGTTACATATAATGATTATAACATATCAAAGTTAAAGTAAGTAATTAATTTTTTTATGTGCATTTTCACACGTGTGTCGCCATTTTTACATCGAATTTACATGTACTATCAATACCTTTTGAAAATCAAATTATGATGTAGATCATGATTAAAAATTGTACATCAAATTTGTTTTTAATACTTCATGGGCTTAGCTCTTTTCTACCCAACTACCGGTTCTTGCGATGCATGACAGTGACCACTGGGATTAACATAATAGTCTAGATAATCATTTCTGTTCCAAAGAGATTGCTCCCGACGCTTTGGGTCGTTTTGTAGCTCCATACGATTCCCGATTTCTAAATATTGCTTGTTTGAACCAAAAACGTTCCAGTGGTCGCAAATAGGTAGTGACATTGTAGTCTCCTTGCTGCCCCTGTGTAGAGAGAACAAAAGTGTACAGAAAGAATATGTGTTAAGCATTTTAAGTAACACGAAAGATAAGTTTAAAACTGAGAATTTCCCCATAAATTCTTACGCAATCTTGGCAAAGCTACTCCACAGCAGGATAACGGTTTCGCTGATCTCCCTATCTAGGTCGTCCCAGTGTTGATATGAGGTCTGGATTTGGGGGCATGTGACATTTTGATCGCCGGGGCATGCTTCCGAATGAAACAGAGGTGTCCCGAACAAGTAGTAGATCTCAGATGCATGAATGACACCTAGAACCAAAACATACAAACATTTATTGTTCTATATATACAAAAATGGAATTATACTTCGTTGCATTATAATATGCATAGAAAAAGTTAAAAATCACAACGGCATTCTTACCCATCCAACTAGGTTCGGGATAATTTTGAGAGCGGTAATTGAAAGCGTAAAGCCATGTATTTGTTCCTCTGTGATTAAGTTCAGTGGCCATTTGTATGTGAGGTATGATGTACCCGTAATCAGACTTCAACTACAATTGCTTAGAGCTGGTTTCAATTTTTTATATACAAATTGATTTTTATTTTTCAAAAGTACGCATCTTCTTTAAGAAATATGTGTAAGTGTATTACTTGCATATAAGTCTGCACATTCTTTTGGTCGTCACTATCGGATGGTGTATAGAAGCACGTGACTGCAGATTTGACGTGATCGCTATTGAGAAATCGGCTGCTCCAGGAAGTAACTAAGGAATTGTACTTGGTGACGTCATATCCACCCTTTGCATTAAAATCATATGGAATTTCATCTGCCGACTCGTTTGGAACGAACCCTGTCATAACTGTAACGTTGTGGTTGTATTCACCTCTCTGCAGCAGTTTTTCGGGTGTGTCGTGTAGGAAATAGCCATCCACTCGAGGTGCAAATGCAGCTATCATATCTGGGTGCTACATGAATTAGTCTTTTCTTCAATGCCAAAGGTAACTTACAGACCCGTAACTATAAAGATGATTTAAATCTTTACGACTAGGAAAACGTAAATAATCCTTTATTTATCAATTACCTGTGGATATGTAATAGAAATTTCTGTTGCAGATTTCTGTTTCAGACAATCAACCATTGATTGGGACGAATTGACGGGACACTGTAAAATGAGAGCTAGATTTCTGGTCGTCGTCCTTACAGAATGTGGAGGTCTATACACAGAGAATGGACTGAGTGCACAACCACTCTGTGCTATTACAGCCTGAAAAAACCCTAAATAAAGGTGGGTCATTAATATTACTGAATTGGGATACCATTTGCACCACTTGAACGTTAAAAAAATCAAAGAATGCTTACGTCTGAAATAATAATTTCATATACAAAAAATATGATTTGTTTCAAATAACAATACATCTGTTTCTTAACCTTTCTCCTTTTACGTATGTTTTCTCGGTGTTTGAGTTGTCAAAATCGGATTGTTGTAAAGTAAAAATTGTTCGTTCTAATAACACATGAAATGAATTGATACTAATATGATATTTCATATTTCGGTACCTTTTAATCAAGCACATCGCAGTTAAATTAGAACTAAAGTCTTATCAATGAATTACAAAGACTTTCTTTACCTTCAGAGAGACGAGAGAAAATGTGTAGTGACACAGCCGACCCTCCTGCACTCTGACCAAACAAGGTCACCTGGCTAGGATTCCCGCCAAAATGATGGATGTTCCTATTGACCCATTTTAGAGCCATCACTTGATCTAAAAGTCCCTGGTTGCCACTAGTTATAGAATCGTCCGTTGAAAGAAATCCTTGAGTTAACAAAAGAATTACATACTTCTGATATGTGACTTTAAAAAAATGTTATTAATAAATCGAAAATACAGATAAACGTTTTATAGATAATTTTATTGAAAATTTCTTAATGAGTTCTAATCTACTTTAATTTGTTTAGTTTTTTGTGTAGGTGCAAATGCAAATTTTTTAAATCAATTGATTGATGTATGCATAAACAGTAAAATCGCTTAAAAGTAATTGTATCAGCTAAAGAAAGTTGTTGCATGGATGTATCTTCATGATTTCGGTACCTATCAAATTGCAGCACGTCAACACGCCAGAATTACGAATCACAAATATGATATACCTCATTAAGTCGAAAAAACAACAGATAATACTCTAAGTCAATTGTTTTGATGCGTCATATTTACTTTTTTTTTTTTTAGCAAAAGCTATTGATTCCTTAACATAATAGGAATGCCAATATTGAAAAGATTGCTTTTATTGAAAATCAAACAGATTGATAACTTTATCAATACTTATAATGGATATTCTTTGACTGTTCGTTTTCAGATGTAATGTAAAAAATGTGTTCTCTTTTTAAAAAGCAAAATTATGCTCAATCTTGTTTCACCAACGTTATACCAAGTGCTCCTAGTCTGTAGTTAATGGTAACTACAACGACGTCCCCCTTTGCTGCCAAAATTCTACCATCGTATTCCGATCCCGACCCATACCGAAAAGATCCACCATGAATCCACACCATGACGGGAAGACGTTGATCTGGAGAGCTCATGTTCTTTTAAAAATGATGTTAATAGAAAATGATAATTTCTTAAAACCGTGTCATGGGTTCTACTATTTTCTTTTAAATATGAAACATAAGCAAAACTGGGTGAAATACTCTACTATGAAATACTCTACATGTACATGTAGTCCATCCTCGATGCCCTAGTCTATTCTAAATTCCAAATGACCTCATTTCAATAATTACGCCTTCCCTAAAGACACAAATTTAACATAATGTTCAATATTTATTTGATAAGTAAGCACTGCTTAGAGTCGTAGGTTGGCTAAGGTAGTACATTTAAAATATGAGAAAAATCTGACTTACAATTTTTGCTCACAATGCCTCAAACCTACCCATTCAATCTCCTTTCAGCGGTGGTTAAAATGAAATAGTAATTGTTAGCATTTACATTGCCAATTAGTTACTTTTTCATGCATTACAAATGTTTGAGCTTCCTTTTACACAGAAGACGTTTTAGTTACTTAAAGACACAGAAATATATTTTAACTGGTAGCTTAAAGTAAATTCTGAAGTAATAGCATGTACGAATAGCGCTTTTGAATTATCTTTTAAGACAAAAATTCCCTACACTTCTCATGCTTAAAGGACTCTTTAAAAAACTTGAATGATTCAAATTGGAATAGATCTAAAATTTTTACAGTATGATCATCATGGCCCTATTATTAATATATATCAAAAGTTAAAATTTTGACCGTGGTTTTTAGATAGGGTTTAAAAATATTTGATAGAGGTGAAAACTGATAAATATCCTAAAAGATGCCACCATTTTGACAAACAAATGTAGGTTTCGTGATAATCAAAACACGCTGTACCTCGTTAGCTGTGTTCAGTAAAGGAAGGCCATAGTTTATATTTTTGACAAACTTGATCGTTGAGTGCAATTCAAACGTTTAAAATGGTGGCGGACATTCTAATAGGACTTTGAGACAAACAATTATTATTATTATTATTGCATCAAGACAAGAAAAAAAAAAGACTTGGGACTGTAGGTACAAACTTGTAACTTCAGTGTAAAATACCTTTGGGGCAAAAACATTGAGATAAAGACAATCCTCACTGACGTCTGAGAAAGATTTCCCGAAACTGTACCTAAAACAATGATATAATAAAAATCCTGCTTACTTAATGCTGATAAAGATGTCAGTACAGATTAAACAATAAAGCAAGGAAGGTATCAACATTTGATAATTGATAAACTGGTTAGAACTCGGTATAGATTTCAGTGCTGTCAGTTTCTATAAAGCTATGAATCACAATCGGTTTGCTTAAGAAATAGAGGAAAAAATACTCAGTGGATGTAAAGATATGCTTTATTAGAGCAACACATATGTCTTTTAAGACATGTATAGAACTGCTATCCAAAACAATCTTCTTATAGCATTAATAATATTCATATCTCTTCTTTTGCGTTTTAAAAAAAAAAGATGAGTGTTTGTCAAAGATTTTGAGTTAAATCAAGACTTACTTTTGCAAGAAATGTAAAGGTTGCTGACAAGCAGGTCCATACGTCATAGCTTTGAGAACAGTTGGTCTCCAACTTTTTTTCTCCTGGGGTGGGGCAAAACGCAAATTCCCAAGCGGAGGTTCAGCAAAAGGAATGCCCAGAAAGATGTCCAGGTGACCTCCAGAACTTGTGGGGATGCGGTATCCACGTACTTGACCAGTTTCAATGTCGGTTGTCACAAAAGTCCCGTTTGAAGAGTAAATTGCAAGTAACATAAACACGAAATACACAATCATTATTCCTTGGTTATCAACAATATCAAAAAAAAAAAAAAAATAAATTATGTGTATACTATGACTTAAGAAAACATGTAAACTGTCTATTTATATCCTTCTTATCAAACGCATATGACCGAACTGAAAGACAGATCTACGCATAACCTGCCCAAACATGTCTTAAGATCATTTAGTTATGTAACATCAGTCATATTATTTGAAACAAAGGACAATAAATAACTTCAAACAACTTTAAGGAAAAAAGATTTGCAGGGCATGCATCATCACGGCATTTTGTAAAATTAAAACAATAAATCAAATCATTGGTGTACAATGTCAATATAGACAAACCATTCCAATATCAACAAATTGCATTTATCTCGAAAAAATACTATTATTAGTATCATATTTCATTAATTTGTCGTTGAATTAATCTTAAAGAGTTAACTAATAACAAAATAAATAAATGAATGGATAAATAAATAAAACAAGTACATAGTGCGTCTAGGTCGTATTCCACATCACATGTGTTCTCTTTAAGGGGGAACAGGAAGTTGCAGTTTAAAATTAATTGTCAATAAATTTGTTTTCTTTTTTTTTTACCTATTAAATATTAAGATGTCCTCTACACCATATACTATTTTTGTGGCCACTTTCTTGCCATGCAAGGGAAATATTTTGATAGGAATTGCTCATCTTTTCTGGCATTATAATGTTTTTTGACAATATCAATTTTCTGAATAATTAATTAATTTTATGGAATTTATTTGCAAATTATATTCAATGATTTAAGAACAGAAATAAATTTAAAAATTATTTACAACATTTCACTTAGCAATATCATAATTTTACAAAAATGTTGATAAAATTAACACATCGAGTTTTGGAGTTTTTTTCTCTAAATTTGAACTTGTGATGGCACACAGTTAATACCAATAAAGCCCGAAGGGCTTTATGATATATTTAATCACATCCGATCGTATTTGGTCACCTCATAATATTCAAAGAATGATTCCTTATTACGTATATTTATATAATTTTAAGCAATTGTACGATTGAATATCAAAATAGTAATTGGTGAATTTTATTGGATCATGCGTTACAAAATTGATTTGTAGTGTTATCACAGACAAATCAATGGCAATGTCATCTCCTATAATCTTTTAAACTTGTTCACAACCAGGCTGAAGTTAGCAGCCACTAACAGCAGCTACTAAGCCCGTAGAATCTAGCAGCCAATAAGGAAAATCATCAAAGTACTGAGAGTACTCGAACAGAAAATTATATTTTACTTTATTATCGGCATACTTTAATTAATAACAAGATCCCTATATCATTGTAAATGCTAAAAAATGACAACGTTCGGGTGAGCTAAATGGTCCTTTTTTTGGGGTCACACACGCCTTTTAACTCTTGTTATGAATACCTGGGAAGGTCCTCTACTTAATTCTAGTTTTTCAAAGTTCTTGTGATCAATATCAAGGGAGATATAAACCCCTGAAATGAGACCGAACCCCTTGGAACCACCTGGTGGTACCCCTACAGCCCAAATTTGCGACCGGGAAATAATAGCCCTATAAGTCCCCTACACAACCCTGGTATTCGTTTGTTGCACATTTTAAAGATAAGGTAGATAATGGCCCACCTTCCACCCCTATATCATTGTCGTTCTTTTAAATTTTTGTTGTTTCCGAGGAAGTGAAAAGACTCGAGAATAAATTTTTAAACACAACCATGTAAACAAACTATCCTGTATGGGCTAGGGTTTTTTATTTTTTTTTTGGTATGAGTCTTGTTTTGTGTTTGTTAGAATGTTTGTTTGTTTGGCTGGTTTTTTGTGGGGCTAAAAAAAATGTATAGTTAGTAATGTATTTTTATAAGAAAAAAAAATGTCAGGATTTTTTTTTCAAATCATTTGCTTTCAATTTGCAACGTTTATCTAAAAATGTGTGTTTTGGTCAGAATATACAGCGATACAAGTAGGACCACATACGCCTTTTAAATTACTTTATCGTTATCATGTCTTATATATTATAATACATTTTCATATTACTTTATACGACGCGTTAAGTTTTTCCCTTTTTAATAAGACTATACTTTTGATAACACTATTTTCATAACTTATGACCTGTAAAGACAAATATCAATATTGATTTGATTTCTATTAAACAAAGACATATTTATAACTCTTATCCAGGCGAGCTTTACCACCTCCAAAGTTGTCAATTTCGTACAAGTTATTGATGCATCAATCATCTTGATATTTATTAAAGTATGCTGATGATAAAGTAAAATATAATTTTCTGCTCGAGTACTCTCAGTTATTTGATGGGTTTCCTTATTGGCTGCTAGCTTCAGTCTGGTCATGATTTCTAAAAAGGGTTCTAGAAAAACATTTTAAAACGGCAAATAATTATTATTTGGTCAAGCATGGTTTTTATCATAATTAAAGCATGTTGCGTCTGAAAAAATATGTTGGCCATCATGAAAATGGCGTTAAGTAGGTCAAAATGGCAATTCAAAATGGCGGACAGCCAATATTAAAATTTTTCTCTTAAAGTTTCTTTAATGGGAAAAAATAATGATACACACTAATGAAATGGTTCAGCATTGTATTTTTAATCATATCTAACGTCTGCTTAGTCTTAAAAAATATGCTGGCCTTCCACAAATGAGGTTAATTGGGTCAAATTGGCGATTTTCTTAAAAGAAATACTTTTATGTTTGTTCTAAATGCTAAAAAGTAGTACGATTCAATCTACCTTTCACTTTGCGGTTGCAATGCACTACATTTTGTAGCGGAGTGTAGATGTTTGATAGTTGTGAATAAGCAGGTGACCTTAGGTCCTAGTTAAGCTGCCCTGGTAGCACTTTGTTATACTATACACAAATTACTATCATTACTTTGATACACAAATTACTATAATTTATTATAAGAAATTAAGTCAGCACTTATTAGCTTGTTTTCATCATGTGACAGACTATAAGCGAAGTTGTGAAGCACGACCTCTTGTGAGAGAATGAAAGACGGGAGGTGAAATAACACGAAAAGTTGGTGGATTTGACAAGTAAATTATACATCGGTATGTTTCTGACATGTAATGGTGCGACATGCACATGGTACGGAGTGTCAACTCTTTGCAGGGAATTAGCTGGGGGAAGTCTAAAAGCTGAAAAATCATGAAAATCATGAAAAATTGGCGAAATGTGAAATGGTCAATATCTCAGAAAACTACAATGTAAAACTTTTTATACGTCTTGACTTGTAATTTTCTTCAGAAATTGGTAATGGGCCCTATAAGGTTGAATTAAAGCTATCTGTGCTGAATGGGAACTGAGAAAATTCTAGTTACAGAGTTCCGAACACGCACATACTTGGCAACAGTGGATTGTATAAAAATTAAACTGTCTTGAGTCACCTGAAGGTTTTGACCGATCGATAAACAGGTTAGAACTGGATTGTGTAGATATCAGTCCTGTCAGTATCTATATCGATGTGAATTTCAATCGTTATACTTAAGAAATAGAGGAGAAAATAATATAAAATGTGTGTGTGGCAGTAAAGTAATAGTTACTCTTTAATCAACTGTGCAGAAAGAATCGTAACTGCACATGATATAATTTTCAAGACTAGTCTAATAGAATATCCAAGTAGATTGGAAAAAATAAATAGATAAACTTTTATTATCATTCAAAACGTGAATGCTACATTAATGGTATATAGGACTAACCAAGCAATTCTTATCCGTTAGGAAACATGACGCTCTTCAAGTTTTAATTTCCAGTAACGAGTAACTTTATTTTTCCCTTCATCTAAAAGGTTTCTAAAAACACTTATTAAGGAGACCGACTTTAGTTTTCATTGCGCATGTTTTGCACATTCTAGTAAAATACAGTGTATAAATTGTTTCGATTCCATTTATTAAATTGAACACAATAAACAAAATACAAATAAATATATGAAGATTTGTTAAGGAACATTTTAATTTTTAAACGGTTTTTCCGTTGTTCGGAATTTTGCCATTTTGCTTTTATGACGTTATGATAAAAAGAAGCTTTGTATGATTAAGTTATATCATTTAAAATTTATTAGTTTGACGAGATATTGATGCTTCTGATTGGTCGAAAAAATTCTTTGATACCTGCATCAATAAAATTTTACCCGGATCTACTTTTCTCCACTGTTCTGATTTTTTAATTTCAAAAATAAACACTGTAAACAAAATGTACAGTTATGTCTGTTTAATTGTAAGCAAACAAAATACAACTTTATAAATATAAAAAATTCAAAGTTTAACCTTAAAAAAAAAACCAATACACATTAATTAATTCACGAAATGGAAAATTAAGTGTATTCTCATGATTTCGTCTGCTTGAGGCGACGCCGATCTACATTTACAGCGAGGCTGGCTGTTCCTGGAATAATTATAATGAACATACTAGATGCTGTCATTAGACAGTAATACCCGCACCAAGTGTTTGCCTCTAAATAACACTCTCTTGTACTAGTTTTAGTCAAAAAGAAGGCCACATGCAATATGTTACAATTAAATGATCTTTGTCTGAAGTTACGTACACAACAGAGGTGTACAGGTTGCATCAGGTACTAGTTTTACCCAGCTCTTTGGTTAGATGGGTTTCACGTGGTGTACATGCATATGTTTTCTTGATATGCAGAAAAGGATTAATTAACATGAATAAACGTTTCTTTTGTGGTGATTAGCTAAAGGAATTCGTATTGTGCTAATTGGATTATCATTATGATGTTGACCAATATAGGTAAGTATAATACATGTAGAAGCGCAATATTATGAGACACCGGTATACAAAACAGTTAAGTTTTACTTTCACTTTCTAAATGTGATCTCCCTTTGCCAGCATACTGTATCATCATCTTTATTTAGATAAGCTTATCTACAGTTTCTGTCATTTTAATTGCAGAATTTTTTTATTTTTTCATTATATGAGTTATAATAGGGAGGAAGGGGAAGGGGCCTTAACCGTTCCCCATCCCCAGGATGTGTGGATTAGATATACATTTTTAGTGAGAATGAAGGCATGCTGCAGCTTTTTTTTCCCATTATACCCCCTACCCCATCATCATACACCAGTAATAGAAAAAGAGTGAATGACTAATTTTCTTTTATTTTAAATTGCTTATTCTTTTTTGTCAAGAGATATGTGGTATGTCAAGATTTATGACTCATGAAAATTTGTGCATTTTAATCCTGATTGTTAACATACATGTATAATTATATATAAGAAATACATGTGATATTATACTAGGGATCATGCAATCAATTGCAGAATTGCCAATCGGTTATTTATAACTCATTTTGACTGATTAATTTGTTAATCATTTTGAAAATAAAGACATTTCTAAATACATGTATAACATATTATCAATATTTTTTGTAGATTGATTTTGTAACTATTTAGGGCCCCACTCTGCATATGCCTTATAGTGATCATTCTGTCCAATTCTGCTGATCATGTCAAGATACATTTAAGACGAATTGGCCCCTGCCCCTTGGGTCATTCCCCCACCCCCCGGAGTTGTTTTTAAACAACCCCCCTCCTCTGAAATAGGAAATGATAATACATTTTAATAACTATTGAGATCCCCACCCCTAGACCATATTTATTCTTCCTCCTTGTGTCATTGCACATCAATTGGTACATGTATATAGGTTATGCCCCCTTTGAGATGCCCAGTGACTTTCCAGAGTTGGAACTAATCAAGTAACCTATCTTATTCATATGTAGTGTAATTCCTAGCCCTAGCCCAATGTTGACCCTGCTTTGTTTTTTACAGCAAGCTCTAGGTTTTTGTTGACTGATGTTACAATTTCTACAATTACATATAACATTTTGTTTATCTTTAAGATTAAAAAGCAATTTCCAAAATCTCTTTATGTACATCTGACATCATACAGAAAAATACCAATCAAGAAATGATTTTGCTACTGTAAAAATGTGAGAAGAGACTCTGAATCTCCCCCCCCCCCCCCCCCCCCCCGAAAACATGAATAGTTGCACCCTTCCAAAATCAGAAATGATCAAATAACTTGAAAAAGATGCTTGTGATCCCCACCCCTAAAGCATAATTTTATATATTCTTCCTCCTTATGCATCTTCTGGTACGTTATTTCAATCACAAGATATAAGAGGAGGTCCAGGAATAAGTTTTTTATGGAACGGAACATCATTTTGCAGATAGTATTGACCCTCAGAATCAAATTTATATTTCTAAAACCTTATTGCATATCTATGGCTCAGCCCCTGCTATATCCCTATAGATGATGTGGCTATTCATTAAATCATGAGAGGAGTTCTGGGAAGTAGGTTTTTTAAAGGAGTGATAAACGTCAATTTTCAGCTACTATTTGACTCCCTGGATGAAATTTAAATTTTTAAAACCTTATTGCACAACTAAAGGACAGTCCCTATCATACCCCAAGATATGATATGGCTATTCATTAAATCATGAGAGGAGTTCTGGGAAGTAGTTTTTTTTAAGGGTGATAAACGTCAGTTCTCTGCTACTATTTGACTCCCTGGATGAAATTTAAATTTTTACAACCTTATTGCACACCTATAGGACAGCCCCTATCATATCTGAAGAGATGACAAAGCCACTGCATAAATTGTAAGAAGAGTTCTGGGAATCATATTTTTTTTTGCAAAAAAACGTCATTTTTTTATGACCACAGACCCCCGTGATAAAAACAAAAATTCTGAAACATGATTACACATCAACATGACACCCCGAATCATATTGTAGAAGATCATTTGGCTACTGCAAAAAGAAATTGACGTTTTTTGAAACCAGACTTTTTGTAAAAAAAAAACCCGTCATTTTCAGCCATTTAATGACCCCCAGGACAAAATTGAAATTTCCGAAACCTTATTGCGCATCTATAAGACACCCCAAAACATATTCCAAGAGATGATTTGTCTACTGTTGAAAATGTAAAAGGAGTTCGAGGAAGAAGGTTTTTTGTCAAAAAACGTCATTTTTTACCAATTATTTGACCCCCAGGACTACCAGAGAATTTTTGAAACTTTTTTACAAAACAACATGACACCCCAAATCATACTCCAAGAGTTTAGTTTGCTGGTTTATAAGATGTAAGAGCAGTTTGAGAAAGAAAAACGTGACTGACGGACGGACGGACCACGGACGGACAGACGGAACAGGGTAACAACAATATACCCGAACTTTCTTTAGAAAGTGCGGGTATATTAAGCCTATACATTTTTATGGTAACACTGCTGTTCAAATTTGCTAACGTTGGGTTTTAAATTAACACATGTACATGATCGGCCATCAGAATAAAGCGTCGTAAGGCAAAGCTAAGGTTATTCTTTGTTGACATATCCACTATTTTCGTCCACGATCGCGTCTCCTTACATAATGGTTATGCCCAATTGCACATTCCAGCGATCCAACTCACTTTAAAACCAGTTTTAACGAATTTTGCTGCACAGTGAATAATATTACAAACCATCGCATGTATTTCCCTTTCGTTTTCAATTTAGCAAGTTCAGTTTCAACTTTCTATTCGTGTTTAATCCATTTAATTCAGCTCAATAGCTCCGCATCAGCTGAGAGCGCATCCATTTTGAATACTGTTGCTGTTATTGTTGTGTATTCATACGCGCCGCTTCAGTTTCATTATTTACATTTTTGATGAATGAAACTTCCGTTTTATGATTTGAAAATATTTTAATAAATGATAAGAAATGAGTTTAATAATTTTTCTTTTGATCGACGTATTGATGAAGTTTTCCGGTCAGACGGCAGAAATAAGTATTTTTTAGATAAAAGGTAGAAAATGATTAAAGTGCGGAAAATGACAATTACATGTAAATTCCTACAGTAAATGAACCAGATGGTAGATTTTCTTGAAACTTCGCAAATACATTAGAGTTAGTGTAAACTACATATGGTTAAAAAATAAAGAGTTTTGTTTTAGTAGTTTTTACGCAAAAACACCCCAAATAGGTCTTTTTAGCTTTACTTAAAAATACTATGTAGTAATGTTAGACAGCCTCCCATTATTCTCTTCATCAAAGAGTGCCATTAAAAGTATTTACGATTAATATCATTATGACGTACCCTACATGTATGGAGATAGCTATCAATGACCCTGCCTGTTGTCCAATACATCTGTTAATTACATAATGAAAAAAAGGTTTTCAAAAACCCTCTCTTTTTCTATGATGATATTCAAATTAATGTCAAATTATTAATTATCAAAATCCCCGTGCAGTGTAAGATAATATATTAAAACATATTTAGATTAACACTCCCGACATTCTAAAAGCCATTCATAATGTGTTTTCGAATCAATTATACATTTCCTTCTTGTAGTAGTTCGAGATGTGACCATGTGATCGCATATTAATGTTTTCTGCACAAGGAAATGTTCAGATTATAAACACCAAAAGGAAAATGAAATGCACATACATATAACTATTAAACAGTTTATTGGAAATCCCAAAGCAGTTCAATTGTTTTAAAGGGATATAAAACAACAATAAGCTCTCCAATAACAATTTTCCAAAATAAATTTGTTACAGAAAAAAAATTCAAAGTAGATTTGTTTTCACCTTGAAAAAAAACATCATAGTTATTCATTGTACGAAAATCGATTTGGTGAGAATTCTTTCAAATGACATGTTACCCTTTTATGAAAATCTATGAAAAAGGGTGTATAAATACATTGCTGAATGGAAACGGAAGAACATAAACAAGGGATGTACTATGACTTGTAGAACTCCCCAAGTTTTTCTATCCTTGAACATTACACTTTGGCCCTCTGAAATGACTCTTCCGTCAAGTCCAATAAATGTTGCTGTAAACCAGAAACTAAGGTTAGATATAAAGAGGTAGATCAGAATAAATCGCAAGATACGTGATGACAAGTTTACTGTTATCTGTTCGTATCGGAGTGAATTCAAGATGAATATTGTTTGAAAGAAGGCTTGAAGAATGGATAAAACTTCAGCCATTTGAACTTCTCTGTTTGGGCGACAGTAGCAACCGCTAGCAGCAATTACACCGAAGGCATCGTCAGCAACCTGACCTGTATTAGTCAGAAGCAATATATACTCGGAAGCACCCGGTTGCCATATGTAAGTCTTGACGTGCGCTGTTTTCCGTAATAGATAAAAGCAGACGAAAATAAGAATCAGATTAATGATGTTATGGGTGGAGACAATGATCTGCCACACTTCAAATCCGACGCTCTTTTGTCCTCGATATACGGTCGCCAACAACAGCGTCTGAATGAAAAATGGAAGGTTTGTTACTGATCCGGACACAGCCGCGCCAATAAAAGTCATTCGTTCTCTCTCGTGATTGTAGGACAGAGATGAAACAACATCCGAACTGAGCGGCTCAGAAACCCGAAAAGTTGGCCACATTCTGAACACAAATAAGGACGATAAGAGCAGGTATTCAATTCTAACAGGAATCAGGTACGGCTGGATTTTACCAGAAAACTTGTGAATTGCCGAGTTCAAATAACACGTCTGATCAAGTGAATTGTTAAGTGTCTGCGGTTTGGTTTCATTATATACTATATGGGTGATTTCTTCAGATACGATAGTACCCCATAACGACAAATTGCAGATAATCATCACAGCTACCGAATAGTTTACCATCTTTCTGCTGACAAATACGGAATTCTGAAGATATGTCACAAATCCCATTTGCCATACTACATATATCACTTTCAGCAACGACGATATCAAACTAAATCCATGGTAAGCAAGCAAAGTGCCATCGCTTAGACACTCTATATTGATAGCGAAAACAAGAGAAGTTTGCAATATCATCCCACAACCAAATAACCAAAGAAATTTTGTCTTCACTTTGGTTGCCGGATCGGGGCTTTCAGAGCGGATGTCAACCCAATCCTCCTTGTTTCGAAAAATCATCAGAGTCAAAAACACTATACAAATAAGGCTCAGTAATATTAGACCAATTGCTAGGCCCCACATTAAATGTTGTGCAAAGTTGTAGGTGGTAGACAGTGGTCCGAAGACGCCTACCGTGACTAATATGATAGCCAATAGACAGGCAAAGAGAACAGCAGACGACACGTTGGCATCAGTTATCCTGCGTCCACCTGACTGTCGGGTATTCCCCACAGAAAGAGGTTGCAGGATGAGGGCTTTAAGGAGTTCCTTTATGGCCACCATGTTTTTAAAGAAACTAGCTGAAATGACACAGATGTTAAAGAAAAATAACGCATAAAGGGGCATCATATCAAAATCTAGTTTACATCAACCTAATTATATTAAACTTTGAAATACTTGACCAAAATGAAAATATCGATTCTTTGGCTTAGAATCATTTACACTTGTATTTCATATATTCAATACCCTGCATTTGTACATTTGTAAATATTGTTGTTTTTTGTACCTCGTGTACATTCAATTCAGAAAGCTATTTTTCTAATCTCAAGAGGAAGAGGTCAATAAAGTTAAACTAGATATCAAATTCTTTTATTGATTCACGTGAGTTTTACTATTAAAGGTTACGTACAGTTGTAATTATAATTATTAGTGAGTCAATTTAGGAAGCGGTGACCATCCGGCCATGCTGTCATTAAAATGATCAAGTTGCAAGCGCATGATTGTAAATAAAAGTTTGCTCATTACGTGATCATCCATAAAGTAAATGTTTGAAACGTAAAAAGCCATACAGAAATTACATTGTACATTCTTAAATACCACCGTTCTAATTTTTTTTTAAAGTAATAGCTTTTACATATTGCAGACTATACGTACATGCGCGATTTTAAGGTTTTCTATGATAATGGTACATGTAGGTCTATATTTAGAATGTTAAATTGTTTTATCTAAATATTAAAAAAAAAGATAGATATCGATAGAAATGAAAATCCCGCAAGTAATTCACCCATTAAGTTCAAAATTGAAAAGGTTCAAATCAATTACCAACAAAAGGAAGTAGGCTAAGTTTAATGATATAATTCTTGTTTCGGTTTTCTGCACAGGAATACTAATAGAGATATATACTGCTCGGGTTAACACGAGCTCTGAGACTTAAATGTTTCTTTTGAAAAGTCATATTATTGCCCCAAAGATGTCGAATATGATAATTATTGAAAAAATTTGCTTCTGTTCCAAGTGAAATAGGAGTTGAAGGAATTATAGTATAATAACCAGGTGGAAAACCCCGAATAAAAACAACATACCAGAACATTTCTCCGAAGGACCATATACTAACCCTTGTAGAATGACCCCTGCCACCTGCTATCTTTACAATGTTCTGATCCATATTTACTTTTAAAATCAGAGATTTATTTTAAGTAAAATTTGATCAAATAGACTAAAACAATGCATGAATGTTAACCTCAGTATATTTCCGTATCTTATCGAGACCTAATTCTGTAATGTCTGCGATCTATCCGTAATCTAACAAGTTTTAACTCACTACATTTCCGAAAAATGGAGGGATATCAAATGAATTGTGGTACAAACCTACCTCATATTCGACGCCATTTCGCCATCTAAACAGCAGATATAAAGCGACTAAATCTAGACTTCAATTACAGCACTGCACGAAACAAGGAAGAAAACGCCATTTCGGACCATTCATTTTAACAAGGTTGATAGTTTAGCGGAAGTATTTGAATTAATCTTATTGCAACGACCAATTCAAATGCTTTTTTTTTTTTAATTTCGAATGGGGGTAAAAAGGAAATACCCCATATTTCAAAACAAACAGCACATCTAAATAAAGTCTGGGAAATTAACTCCTTAATGGTGTCTAATATACAGAAAATTACAAAAAACCCGAGTGCAAAGCATAAAAAAGACGTATCAGATTAATTAATATTAACAATAGAATTAATGTCGGTCTTCTATTTCTTTCTCAATATTCAATACAACCTTTTATTACTAGTATTTAAATTGTAATTTGTTTACACTAACTTCTATTTTTTTAAATATATATATCGTTAATATACAATACGTTATAATACAGTTTATCAGTCTGCTTTTCTTATACATGAACCATATTCATCCAAAGACCCAATGATTTCTGGGTGTCAGTTTTCGTTACTATGGTAACATTTGGTGATTTTTGCAGCTTGTTCCGCCAGTCAGGGACTAGCATTCCACGAGTCAATGCCCCATTTAGTTCAACGGATGCAAATATGTCCACTTTATCCAACACTATAGAACTATCAATGGCTACCGCCATTGCAAAGGCATCACATGACATGTACCCTGGCTCTTTCATTGATTTTTGTCTCTCCATTGATGCTTTAGTTATAGACTGAATAAAATTTGCTTTTGGTGTATTTGTATTGATACATTCGTGGACCAATTCCTGAAATAAAACATTTCCATTGAAATAATGTAATTCTGCAGTAAACTTCTCTAGTGTATAATTTCATCGTTGTTTTTTCCCTATATTTTGCTGTATAACGACCGATTAAATCGCGCTTGTTAAATAAACTAATAAAATCATATTAGCACGTATACAGGACAAAACTTAAATAAGACGTTCTACCTTAACTGAACAAAACTTAAGTTGGTTTGCTTAAAAGGTAAACACACTCTTATACTTTGTAATTTATATTGTTCATATAATGTTTTCATTTACCCAAGGATAGCGATAATCTACGCAAAGCTCCCAGGAAACTATGACAATTGGACATGTCACTTCATGTAAAACAATGTATGCTGATTCCGGGTCGGTGCCAAAGTTAAACTCCGAAGCAATAGAGGCAGATCTGTTTCCCTTACCTGCAATACGTCAATGACATTGAAGAACAGACTGTATTTAAAATAGTGGATATGTGAACTTCTGCGAATTCAGAATGATTTCGGAATTAAAACGATTTGGTACCTACTAAGTATTATGGCATCTTTATTCATATGGCGTTTCAGAATTAAAATGACATCTGCCAAATCGTTTCAGCATAAGAACGTTTCGGAATTTTGATTAAGATGTTTGGCATATTGCAATGATAACACCTGTACTTTTTTTTTAAATTACTTAATAAGTACATGTAGTTAAAACATTGATTTTTAATAATTTGACAAGAAAAAATTCTGTAAGGCAGCTCCATTTTTTTTGGAAATATGGAAATGTCCATATTATGGAAACATTTGTTAATCTTACAATAAATAAAATTTTGCACCTAGTGAAGGATAAATAATGATTAAGTGTGTGAATTCTTTATTTCCACAAAATAACTCCCACTCGAAAGCTTCGATAAACGGAAGTCGATTATTTGTTGTGTGAATTCTAGGATATTAAATTCGACTTAATGAGATGGTCGACCTCTGAATTGTATTTTACAGTTACATTTGTAATTATTTCGAAATGTTCCCAACATCTACAGGTTTTGTTTATTAAACTGATTTTATGTCTTAACTAAAATACTTACACGCCATGTTCCGAAACTTCTAAGTCTACGAACGATATTTAGTTATTTCTCAAAACGCGCATGCTGCAACAAGAAACATACCTTGCATGTTTCCTCCCATGACCACCAAGCTCTTTAGGCGAGTCCCAAACCCAGGGTCCATGCGCAGAGCTACGGCAAGATTTGTCAAAGGAGCCACAGCCACTAACTTCACTTCTCCTGTTGTCAAACAAAAAGAAAAGGTTAGGGTCTATAAACCTGTTGTAGTAACAGCTCTCTTGACAAATTCCCCATGCTATGATTCTTAGATTTGTTATTAGTAGTATATAGTAACTATCCCTGAACATTGGTCCCCAAAGAAATGATGCTACATAATTTTGCAAACTAAGCTCTTGTATTGATATTCAATTGTCAATCTACAAAAGAATCCAATATTTTTACCGTTAAACTTTTTAGTAAGTCTGATCAATGCATTCACGGCATGTTCCTCTTGAATGCAAGATAAATCAACTTCCGATGGGTCCGGGTTATCTCCCATGCCATCCACGCCGTGGTAAAAAGAAGCATATTCTTCGTGATGTATGAGAGGTCTTACACATCCTCGAAAAACCGGAATCTAAACGAAAACACGCAACAGTTTCACTGGGTAAGAATCTGTTATTTAAAATATGACTAAAAACCAGGTTACTTCTTTTTAACTAAGTCGTAAATCTTAACAGTCTCATAGAATAATCCTCATGCAAAGGGCAAACTTGTATCATTGCTAAAAGTACTTTTTACCAGCATGTAAGTGAAACATTTGGTAGCTTATGAATAAATTTGTTCTTAAGTTGCATTGTAAAACGCAATTTTAATTTTGAAAAAAATGATTCCTCCCTACAAAGCTAAAGACCCTGTACAAGGTCTTACTTTATAACTCATCAATATTAACAATTTAGTTTTGTATTCACATACATGTAGGGCATCACATATCTTGAGAACACGTAGGGTGTTTCTGCAGACGTTGTCAATATCAACGTTTCCGTTTACACACGTGATACCGATGACTTCAACGTCTGGTCTGGATAGCGCCATCATGATGGCTTGAGCGTCGTCCACCCCAGTATCGCAGTCAATTATTATTTTCTGTTTCGTCATTATTCAAATTTCTGTAATCCTGTCTGAAAATAAAATATGGTTGAAAACATTGAGGACATGGTATGATCCCACATTTTCCTATATTTCCTAGTGGGTTCCTTCTGTGCAATATGGACTGTATAACTGAAGTTAAGAATTTCTGATTTTACGGTGAAAGACGTTCTACGCAAGACAAGAGTCGCATTATCCTCAGTACACAATTTATATTTGGACAACACAACCTATATTTTCGGTGATTCAAACAATTCAAAATAAATACACATGCAACTTTTTCTAAATTTCACAGCCATAAAGGGTGTGATGATTTTATGACCCTTTTGCCCTGTTGTACAAAAAAAAAGGCATTCAACCTGCAACTCAATTATTCGCTCAAACAAAATATTTTAATACAAGAAGAGCAAATATACAAGATAAACATTGACACAAATTGCCAGAAACTTACGCACAGTAAGAAAAAAGGACGCAAAACAAAAGTATAACAAGATACAAACTAAGTCGGATACTGACCTATTTAGGCTTTGGTCCAAAAACATAACTGTTTATTCTTAATGTCATACATTATTATTATTATTATTATTATTATCGACAATACAATCGAAACATACCTAATGCACAAAGAGGTTTTCACAAATTTTCAAAAAAATTCCTGATCGTGAACAAAAAAAAAGAAGAGGAGCTACGGTATGGCGGACAAAACCCAACATCCCGAATTCAATGCAAGTTTGGGGGGGGGGGGGGGGAATTTCTTGTTCGATACCTCTATTGAGAGAAAACCCAGATACAATTAATTTTCTTTTATAGAATTGTACTGGCAACAGGCATCTGACGGGGTTTGTATTGAAAAAAAAATACACACATTTTTTCATTACAAGAAAAAACCAAGGTGCACTAACTTTTCATGCATGCTTTTGGTATGGACGCTTATTCGTCAGTTGAAATTCTAACATTATATATAATTAAAATTTCAGGGTCACTAACTTCATGTCTTTTACGCGTTAATTTGTCATATCTATAAAACAATTACCTTAATATGAATTTAGTTTATCAATTAATATTCTACACTGAATTCAAAATTTAAGTTAAAATAACAGTTCTAATAGAATTCTTTTTACCTTAATTAAGTCCTGCTTAAATATCAAATTTAAGGTGGCATGGTCCCATCCTCAAAAAAAGAAAAGTTTTCTTCTTTATGCAAGGTCATGCGATATCTACATGGTTTAACAAACGTTCATATAACGTGACACTGTAGAAATTCACGTACGCGTTCTCATCGTGTAGTTGCATTTGTAAACGCTAAATGTAAAATACATTTGTATTCTCTAATTTATCTCTCGCCCTAATAGAAAATTGAGGATCACATTTGAAATGTATTCTTCAAATAAAAATGTCTAAATATAAATATTTTGCTTTTAACATTCGTTACAATATGTTTTAAAATTAAAGCTTGATGTATTCAACGCTTGAAATGAAATTTAAAAAAATTGTGTTGCAGTTCCTATGCTATTTTCCCTAAAACTGTTGCAGATACACGTACAATGAAAATTTAAAGTAACAGAAAATTAGTTAATATTTTTCTAAATGCAAGGTTATAAACCAGAAACTTCATACATGGACCAATTTTTATAAGACCATGAAACGGGTTGTTAATCGGTTAATCGGTTGTTAATCGGTTAATCGGTTGTTAATCGGTTTAATACAAAGGGAACAAAATTGAATACATCCGAATATCGGATATCAGTAATATTAAAAAATAAAAATAAATGTCTAAATAATATTATTCAAATGCGCTTTTTATTATAAAAAGCAAAGAACCAAATAAGAAAAAACGAAATGATGATCATGCTATATCCGCATGAATTTTCAAAGATAGCATTTTATTGTTTATATTTACATCTTACTTGTAATAAATTATTGAGTTAATTATAAAGAGTAGGTAAAATAACTAAATTATTGTTAATCATTGTACATCAGTATGTTGGATTAAAGAAATAGCCAATTAAGTCTTCATATAGGGGAATTTGAGTCTGGCATCAACATGATTATTTCGTGCAGTCCGTGATTTTTCTAAGGTTGCTGAAGGTTTCGACCAATCGATAAACTGATTAGAACTCGATCGTGTAGATTTCAGCCCTGTCAGTTTCTATAGCGCTGTAAATTACATTCGATTTGCTTAAGAAATATAGGAGAAAATGCAGATTACATGTAATATAAATTTAGAAGTACGTCTTCGTAGTTTTGTCTTTATTTACAGAGGACTCTCCGTGCATTACTGGTTATCAAGATGGCTGGATGGTAATGGCCATTATTGGATTATATAAATCTCCTTGAAACGAAGAGCTCTGTAAAAGATATTGAAAAATATTCAAATTTTTAACCTAAAATATTTGGATTTTATTTCACTAAAAAATAGTTTATGACCAAAAAAATCATATTTAAAATTTTGAGGTAGATCTGATCGGTAACCTGTTGACCACCACCCTCCTTAAACAATTTAATGTCCTTCTCGCGTCAAGGGAAAATTCAGCCTTTCTGCAGCACTTTTGTTGAAAAATCTTCATGCAATTCTTTATCTCAGTATTAGCATGAAATCACCAGGTTTCATTAGAAACATACACACATTTGTTGAAATAAACAGCCAATGATGAAATGTACGCTAACAGGTACTCAGGGATTTGTACGGTAGGAATCTTCATTAATTAACAAAACTGGAGGCGTAATGCACAGTTCTTCGGGGTAAATCTCATCACAAGTTGTTTAAGGGAGATGTCTGGAGGGTACACTTAAACAATCGGAGACACAAGCCTGATACAAGCTCAGAGATATGCAACTAACACACACACACACACATTGACTGTAATCAAATCTCTAAAGGTTCAAAATGTCCCTTTTCCATTTTTGATAGTGTTGCATTGGAGTGCACAAATTATGCAATATATTTTTGTGTGATGAATTAAAAGTGTATTTTATGTGCAAGAAATAACAAAGAGATAGTTTACTTTACACAATTTATTATGAACACATCTTTATATGCAAATAGGTATGACTGAAATGCCTTTCACTTCCTAATCTTGACCTAAAATGCAGACAACATACTACACACATGAACCGAATGTTTCACAATGAATCTGTTCTCATAAATAATCAGTTACTGGTGTCTGATTTTAATTTTTTGGTTGGTGGATCATCTTGTTCTCTCTCTAACATGGGTGGCTCTGAATCTAAAATAAAAATCAATCAAAACATAAACTGTCTCTCTTTTCATTGTCTCAGTCTTTTTCTTTTTTTTATCTTTGAAAATATTTCATGGACTTACCATTTGTATCCTCTGAAATCTTTTTTCTATCATCTTTGATCATTCTCATGGCTGAAAAACAAATTACAATTATTGAAATAAAATTGATTGAGAGGGGATTAACCCAACCGTGGTTGTACATCAGATAAAGTGTGACCAAATACAAGTTCATCACATAATTTGATAATTCCTGTGAACCTAAACATATTTCATGTTTCTAGTGATAATTTTACCAATCATTGTTAACCGGGTTTTCCATGGCGGGCGGTCAGCAGCGGGTGGGCGGGTGACTGCTAAAAGGGTACCCTTATTGTACAGATAACTCCTTGGACAGTTTTCAAGATATGAAGTTGATCTTTTGCAGATCAATTGTACATACATGTATATCAGAGGTGTGCATATTGCTAGGATTTTGATTGCTAATAATCAATGAAAAAAATACCAGCTGTTGAGCTTAGTCATTTTTTGGCAAAATATTGCATATAGGGTACCCCTATTGTATGGATAATTCCTTCTATTGTTTCCAAGATAGGAAAGTTTTCTTTTAAAGATCAATTGTACATATATCAGAGGTGTACATATTGCTAGGATTTTGATTTCTGATAATTTATGAAATAAATACCAGCTGTTGAAATTAGTAATTTTTTGGCAAAATATTGCATATAGGGTACCCCTATTGTACAGATAACTTCTTCAGTTTTCAAGATAGGAAGGTGTATTTTTGCAGATCAATTGTACATATATCAGAGGTGTGCATATTGCTAGGATTTTGATTTCTGATTATTTATTAAAAAATACCAGCTGTTGAACTTAGTTATTTTTCGGCAAAAATATTGCATATAGAGTACCCCATTTCTCTGGATTGGTAGGTCTTCATCAATTCAGGGTTGACAAATGGATTACGGGTACTGTTCACACAAAAGAAAACCCGGTATGCTGTCACATTTACAGCTTTTCTCTTGTTGTGTAATAAATTGCCTAACAAATCTCTTGAATCTATTAGTTCTGGCTCTGTTATCTGTTTCAAATTGCATAAGAGTATTTTTGCGAAATTTCACTTGACTAAACCTGGAGAAAAAGGATTGAAATATATTTTTTGCAGTGTATTTTGTACTTGATATGAGAACATTTAAACTGCATTTAAAACCCTCCTTTTGACAAAACATAACCCAATTGTTATAATTCCCAATCTTTTGGTACATGAAGCAAAGAAAAAAACCAAAACTTGCAACAACTGTCTCTATTTTCCATGTTAATTATATTAAAGGGTGTTTTAAGAATTATTGTCATATTTTTTTAATGTTGGCCTAATTAAACTGTTTGGTGATGTGAGGGGACCCTGGGTTCATCATTGCTCACCGATTCTCATGTCTGTCTGGTTGCTGTCCGTGTCCTGTGACTGGGAGAAGGCTGTGTTGCTGTTTTCTGGATAGGACTGGTACGAGTCCTCATTCATGTTGCTGACTTGATCACTGCAGAGCGAGTCTGGTTGTGACTGCTGTGTGTTTTCATCTGTGTAGACATGCTGGGCTACAAAGTGTCACAACAAAATAATCAGGTACATGTACAAATATGGCAATTAAAGAGTATCACTTTTAAAAATACTGGTAGTACTAAACAACAGACTGCTCATTTCTACTTTAACTTTTAAGAAATACTCAAAATAAAGAATACACATTGAGAAGCTTGATACTCACAGGAACTGTTTTCATTTACATTGACTTTACTGACATCTGTTCCCTGAGATGCTTCATTGTCATGATTTGAACGGGTTTTCTTCTTAATATGTGATCTCACTTTTAAACTTTTGCGGACAGCATTTGGCTATGAAATGGAAATTCACTTAGTTCAATCTCTTTAAAAAAGCTGAAATTTCAATGTTTGAAGATAAAAAAAATGCTAGTTATATTTTGTTCAGTAACTTACAGGTAATGGTTCTGATGCAGAAACTGTAAAATAAAATTTTAAAAGCAATTGAAATTAATCACATCATTCATATCAAACTTTATATCTATAAAAATTTAATGTTACAACTACCATCACATAGCATGAATGATATACAGAACTTAATAAAATTTTCTACACATTTTAATTTCAACCTTTTTCCCACACAGTCAATGCAAAATGAGGCTTACTATTAGGCAATTTAATACCTGTCATTAAACACAGCTGTTTAAAGATTAATTTAAAATGAGATTAGATCTACATCTGTGTCCATAATAACAATGGGCAAAAATAATCAATATACGATAAATCATATCAGTATGAAAAAGTTTGATGCTTGCATATTCAAGTTTTCTATTTCTTTAAAACCGGTAATCTACGTCTATTCTAATTTTTACCTGGAACCCATTTGTATATTCTCATAGTAGTGTCACCAATTGTAACCCATCTTTTCTCCCTGTTAAATTGTAAAAGAAAAAACAATCTTATCATGCCATTTCACATTGTGTGCTTTATTTCAAAGAATAGTAGAGGGTATGCATGTAGATCTTGTCATTTCAAAGTGTGATGGTCAGACCGGTTGGATTACTGGCACAGATAGCTCAGTTGGTAGAGCACCTGGGAGATTCAGGGGGCCCTGGTTCAAATCCCCGTCTGCTCCGTCATTATTTCTCCTATCCAGTTACAAAAGTAAAGCTAAAACATCAGTGTTTTATTCATTCACTCATAAAGCTCACTTTTTTATAGATTGCTGTAACAAGGACAAGGCAGTCCACAATAACATATACAACAAGCGAACTGCTTCATCAAAGAAGTCTTGCATTATATTTGAATCATTTAGCTTTTTAAAGTCTTTTATGCATCACATTTGGACAATTTTTAATAGAAATACACATACCTGTGAAAGAAGTGCATATGAAATAGATAAAAGGGAAAATATCTAAGATATCTTCATTGACACTTTATTATTTTTCACTCGAAGGAAAACATATTTCTTATGGGGATTTATAATGGGAGATATTTTCATCCTTTTCTTCATTCGTAAGTCACTTGGAATACTTCACACAATTTTTCAACGTTATCATCCAGGTACTTTCATCTCTAAATCCCCTTAGACTTTTTTATTTTTTGTTTTGAAACCTGATAGAGGGGGCCTTTCAAAGAGGAAATTTTTGGGATTTTTTCATACTACTGAATGAACATCATTTGAACCTAGAGGTATTTATAAATATCGAGTAATTTAGGAAAATGTGCTGCTTAAATATCTTGGGAAAGACTATCATAATAGTCTCTTTTTTCGCCATCGCCCAATAGCCAAGGACTTTTTTTCAAATCCTTATAGCGAGCGCAGCGAGCTCTAACGACAACGCCTGGGCAAAGAGAAAATTCGGACTACTGCTACCTTTAACATACTGAAAATTCTGTCGTCAGATTTGTACCCACAATTCCATGTAAATTACTAATGGCTACCATTGTCATGATCTCACGAGAACAGGTAAAATGTATTTTAAGAATGTCTTGCATTTAAAAGATGAATAAAACATTCTGCTGATTCTAAAAAATAGTTTGCAACTATTTGTGTTACATTCTTTTCTTGGTAAATTGTTCGGAGGAATGCTACTTTGACGGAAACTGTCGAGTGATGTCTGCTCTACTAACATGACGTCACAATGTCTAGACTAAGCATGCGACCTATAGCGTAATGAATAAACAGATATGCGGATCCACGTTTCTGATGAATCTGATAGTGAAATTGTGACTTCGCCCTCCAGATCGCCACACTGTAAAACATAACTGTTTATACATGTATACTGGAGCGTAAAATATTTGCATCCACGTTGACGCATCCATTTGGTAAACCACTCTTTAATTTATTTTCATGTACCCATGTGTATTTACATTTCAAATTATGCTGCGCTCGCCCCAACGGTCGCACCGTAAAACATATTATTTATTATATTTGATTCATACGTGTATAAAGTATTGCAAAAAAACTCCTTACATTGTTTAATTATGGGCATTTCGGTATCGATAATAATATGGGAGATAATCTTCGTGTAACGTTACCGGTCTTTTTCAATAAATTAAATGTTGGACTCTTACTTACCATTTTCTGACTTTATCTATTGCAGTTATAACTCTCTTGATATCTTCTTTAGCCCTACTGCGAGTTTCTGCTCTAACTGACCTCGACAGCATAATTAAACTAGGTCTCGAGTATAATCAATCTGTTAACAAAGCAAAACAACTGCAAAAATTTAGCCGGAAGTCAATTTTCGTTCCGAAACGAAACCCTGACACGAACAAGTTAAAAAATTCAAAATTCCGAATTGACGACTACGAAGCAAATAAAAAAATTAAGAGGACTGGATGATCTTGGCCATTTTTAGACCATATTATCTATTTTAAAAGAAGAGTTTCGTATAAAAATAAAGAAAATATTCAAATTTTTAAGAATTTCTCTTTACAAACAATAGTACAAGTAATTTCTCTTTACAAACAATAGTGCATATAAAGTAGTTTATGACTGAAGATCTGATGGTTTACCAATTTGAGCCCTACATTATTTTTAAAAAATGTGTATAAATGACCAACCATCATATTTACAGGGTTTTATTGATTCTATATCGTTATATTAAAAAAAAAACATAGACTGTTTAATATGTGCCCTGAGAAAGTAATTTTTTCTTCATCACCAGAAGGACTCCAGTATACATAATTATGTAAAAATTAAATGCTTTATAGAAACATTGTGATGACTGGGGTATGCAAGTTAATTCCAATAAAATAAAAGTTATTATATTTAACAAAGCTGGGAGATCAACTAAACATAAATTCTATAACAAAAGTTTTAATATTGAATGTGTACCTAGTTATAAATACTTAGGCATTCATTTCACGGCTTCGGGGACTTTCTCATTACCGCTAAGCTTGAATTATACAAAAAGGTTATTTCAAACTATGGAAAGATTTCCTTAGTCTAAACCCCAGGACATCCACAAGCTTAAATGTATTTGATCACTGTAAAGCGTATATCACTTTATGGGCTTATTTTTTCATAAATATACATATAAAAAAGTGAATGACCATGGAGTTGCCCCCCCTTTTTTTTTCTTCTTTTTTTATTTTTTTTTTATTTTTTTATTTTTTTTTTCTTTGCTTGTCAAGAATTTTTATATGAGTTTGACCCCCCCCCCCTTCCAATTAAAAAATAATGCTACGTGCCTGTCTAAGAAGGCCTTTGTTACATGTACTTCTTTAAAACAATCTCAGACTAAAAATTATATATCAGCACACAGACTACACACCTAGAACAGAAAGTTCATATGTCAAAATTGTATACTTAATAGAATTGAAGGTGAACAGCATTTTCTTATCCTAAGAAGCAAATTCACAAAAGAATGCGACTGACGAACTATTTGATTTAATTTCATCTAAAGTAAATCATTTTACTAGTTTGCAAGATAAACAAAAATTAATTATTTTGGATTTTAAACTGTGAAGAATTAGACATATTAGACTCTCTTGGTAAATTTCTACAAAAGACATTGCCTAAAGGAGGCTGGTGGTCAACAAATTATGTAACCATCAGCTAGAACTTTCAGATATGATTTATTTAGTTATAGTCTATTTTTTAGTAAAGAAAAAATACAAATATTTTAGATTAAAAATTTGAATATTTTGCTATATCTTTGTATAGAGATCTTCTTTCTCGGAGATTTATATAGTCTAAAAATGGCCACGACCATCCAGTCCTTTTAATTTGTATTTCTGAATCAAATACCGTATTCGTTTCTAATCATGTGATAAACTATTTCGATCAGATTTGTATGTATTTTGACATATTTATGTATGGGTGTTTAATATATATAAATATACATATTAAGTAAAGAAATATACATATATGCTAAATTTTTATTTCTGTCTTCTTTCAATCATCCAACTCTTTCCCTCTTGTGTATGTTTATTGTGCATTATGAATGTTTATTGTACAATCTTCCTGTTGCCCCTTGAGGGCCCTTAATTGGTCAATAAAGAAATTGAAAGAAATTGAAATTGATTTGTACAGCTCAATGTATCAAAACTGTGTCATTATCTTCGGGTAAATTGAGGGACATTATGAAAACAGAAGTATTGCCTTAAAGTGGTTGAATCGGGAAACTGGGACAAACATGACTGGAAACTGTCTAAAAACTTTCAGCGTCGTTGATTCAATGTTAACCCAACGACTAGTTGGTGCCTCCTTTTTGCCTTTATATCGAGATATGTTGGGGTACCGCTCATGGTCCGCCTACAATACAGATCTATGCTATTGTGACAGTCCTATCCGTTTAGTGTCAGCCTCCAGGTCTTGCAAGAAGTTTGTTCTCTCAAGGTTTCCTTTTGGGGTTCTAGGACAAGTAAAAGTAGTGATGTTGATCTATCAGTGTGGCTGACGCAATGTATGCCCGGTCAATCTACATCGTCTTTCCAAGATTTCCTCAATCGATAGGCACCCGATTTGTGTTTTGAGCCACAGTTCTTTGTTGTAAATGGTGTTTGGAGATTTGCATATTGATATACAAGAGCGTGAAAAGTCGAATTTTAATTTTAATTTAATGGGATATTTGTTTCAGTCCGATGGTGTAGATATTTTGCTGGATTCTGTTTCTTGTTGTCATTCATGTCTCTGAGCGCAGCATTGATGGTTTGTTTTCGAATACCTGGACGCCGTTCAAGATAGTACGTAGCTGCTATGTTAGATATCTAGGTTCTATAAAACACACAGAATGAATCAATGCTGTTATTGGTAAGCTAGCAAATTGTTCAAGATTATAGCGGCTATGAAGGGCTTGGTAGCTGCTACGATCTTGAAACAGTCATGCTAAGTAACCGAATTGTATTGAAAAATATCCTAAAAGTGAAGATTTGCGTAATTTTTTTTAGAATTGTGTACTGAAAGAGTCAAATCCAAGATCGGAAGATCTCCTCCATTTTACACAATTAAGCCATGTATTATTACCTTCAGGAACAAGAAACATTCTTAGACCATAAAATTATACATCAATTAAATTGCTGAGGTTCTAATGAATGTTGCAACAGATACACCACTTTTGGTAAACAAGTGTACTGATTTGATGAATGTGAACAGTCATTGTCAGTTTCATAGTGATGAATATATGTGGAACAATACAGAGTATGAATAAAACAACAACAGTAAATACTATATTGCATTGCATTTATTTGACAGAAAGAGTATAAGAGGAGTCAGCAACAGCTTAGAAAATCAAACAAATCTATGCCAAAAGTAGCATATGTTTCTTTTACCTGAGGTAGGACTTCAGACTAATCAAACATTTGCTAATAAATAACTAAACAAAGCAAATTAAAACAGGAAGGGGGCCAATCCTAGTCATCTACCATTTGTACATGAAAAGCACCACGAATTTAATGCCCAAAGGTGACCATGACTATTTATCTACAGGCTGAATACAGTAGTAAATCCATAAAGAATAAAGGGAAATTCTACTAAGAGAGTTACTATATGTAACCCTCTAAAAAGCTTATTGCAAAGCACTGCTTTTCAAATATTTAAAACAACCCAGCTGCAACTATTGCAAAAACCAAAAACAGGATAAAAACATAGAATGATGTAAAAAGTCTCTAACATTATAATATTAGAAAAAATGTTTCTATTTACAATTTCAAACAAGTTTACAAAATTACAACAAAACTTACTGAGGGCTTTTCAAAATCTTAAATGGTTTTTAACACATCATAACATTAACAGTACAACAGGAGGGACAAGTGACATTTTAAAGATTCAGAAATATACCAATACTGGTATATGTGCAAGTTCATGACACAAAAAAAAGCAATGCCACGATTTACTACACAACTATAAACATTCATATTTGTGTTAACAAACATAAGGATTTACTGAGAATTTAAACTGATGTTTTGTACATTACAAAAATAACATTGGTACATGTACACTCAATTGGTAATGTAATTTCTGAGAGTATATATATACAAAAACTCAAGCATAATCATGATTTGATAATACTGTTACAGTAGAATATTAATATAATATTTAAGTGCATGCATATGATCTTCTTTTAAATTGAGATATTGTCCTCCAAAGTATAAGACGGACCAAATTTATAAGAGATTTGTTTCCATCTTCTGCTGTAATCTCAGACTTGTTCTGATTCCCATTCTCTGAAAACTACCATTGGTCAAGGGAGATTTACCTCGCTGTCTGAAAACAATAATCAACTTTTGATTGCATTTCTCAATATTTCACAATCAATTTTTCTAAAGTTAAGACTGTAAGAGTAGTTACCTGGTTGCTCTTTGCTTCAGATCATTAGGACTCAGGGTTGCCAGAGCCTGCATATTAGCTGTTAAGGATTCTACTTCCCTTCTCAAACGAGTTGGTGTCTCCATTTGATTAAACCTAAAGCATCATTGTAAAGATTTATACAAGTTTCAAATCTGTATAATATTCAAAGTGTTTTCATATGATTTACCCTCTCTCATTAGCATAGTTTTATGAAATTAATGAAAATCATGTTATGTACTAGTATAAATCAATATTGTAAAAAACCTTTCACTAAATCAAGAGTCATCATAGGAAACCCGCGGCCAGTCTTGCAATTCCTCAATGACTGTAAGCCAACTCATTGAACTTTTCTCATTTACATGAATAATTCATGCTATATTTCGATTGGCTCCTTCACACATTTGTAAAAGAAATCTCACCCAACCTGTCAATGTCAGTCTGCATGCTTTTTAAATTCATAATGTGATCGCTTATTCACACTCCCAAATACTAAAGAAGTTGCTCTCTCATTGGCGAAGTGAGAATTATAGATATTCAAAAAACTGATTACAAAAAGAAAGACCATAGTCATTATTACTGAGTGAGCCAATATATGCAAAAAACTGGCTGTGGGTTTCTGACAATGATCATGATGACACTTACTGCATCCGAGAACGGGTCGATGTTCTAATTCCGGGAGGCGTTTTTGATGGTGGTGTTTCAATTTGGAAGGGTGAGTACAACTTGACCTCTCTGTAGACAATTGTGTTCTTTGTAAGTTTTGGTGTTGTTGGTTTCTTGGAAACATTTTTGCTTTTTCTTTGTTTTGTTATAGCGGAATGGGTTGGTGAAGTAATCTCATCATGGTCATTAAATCGCATTCGTCTTTTTGTAGAAGATTTTATTTTCTGTGGATATGATAGGGTAATGGGTTAAACAAAAGCAAACAATTGCAATATAAATGTATAATTGATTATACAGTTTATATGCATGTACATCTCGTATCATAAACAAATACATTTTATATTCTTGGTACATTTATCACAACAGTAACCCTATAAATGATACCTATGGCCATGGGGGGATTTATATATTGAATGTATAATGGTCTATTGTATAGGTCAGATCCAATAGCAAAAATTGAATAATCCAAATTGTTAATCACATCTATGATTTAATCTTATGCGCGGATCTAAAGGGAGGGGGTTCTCGAGAAAAAGTTACACATGCTGATGGCTATTTTGATAACGGGTAATCATATGGTATGAGTAGTAAAAACGTGTTCGTCAGTTTTTTTTAGCATTGTTTAGTGTTAGCAGACTTAACTACCATGCTTACATTTACAAACAATAAAATGTTTACTATGGCCTATGTTTTTGGTATGAGCATGGCGAATAAAATAGACTTGAAAAAAAATTAATACGCAGTTCAATTACAATAAAAAGGAGTGAACCCTAAGTTTTATGAAATACTTAAACACTTGATATAACAAACCTGTCGTAATGTCCCCACTACGTCTCGCACCGATCGAGTTAAGCTTGTGTTGCGTCGAAGCCTTCTGGGAGGAATGTCTTCTTGAACGCAGTCATCTATTGTATCGTCTATCTTTGGATTTGGTGTATTATAATACGAATTTTCTTTTCCTTTTATAATATTGTATCGCTTTCCTAAATTCCACGGAAGGTGCAGCTTTTTTAACGTTTCCATTGCGCCCGATTCAAACAAACCGCCAGCAGTGTACGACTTCCCTATTAGGTCAAGGCCACGTTTAACACACCGGAAGCTCTGCAAAACAATGAAGACCGCATAAAAACGGACAATGGTTAAATTTCCATTGAGGGAAGAATTGATAAATTATCACACTTTGTGCATTGATGACTGAAGAACGATTTAAAACATACTCAATACTGTACAATACGGAAGCGTATTAGTGCCACATTGTAAAAAAAAAAATATTTAAAATTCCAACTTTAAAGTTGGAATTTCCAACTTTAATCTTGGAATTTCCAACTTTAAGGTTGATTTTTCCAACTTTAATGTTGGAATTTCCAACTTCAATCTTGGAATTTCCAACTTTAAAGTTGATTTTTCCAACTTTAAAGTTGATTTTTCCAACTTTAAAGTTGATTTTTCCAACTTTAATCTTGGAATTTCCAACTTTAATCTTGGAATTTCCAACTTTAATCTTGGAATTTCCAACTTTAAATTGATTTTTCCAACTTTAATCTTGGAATTTTCAACTTTAAAGTTGATTTTTCCAACTTTAATCTTGGAATTTCCAACTTTAATCTTGGAATTTCCAACTTTAATCTTGGAATTTCCAACTTTAAAGTTGATTTTTCCAACTTTAATCTTGGAATTTCCAACTTTAAAGTTGATTTTTCCAACTTTAAAGTTGATTTTTCCAACTTTAATCTTGGAATTTCCAACTTTAATCTTGGAAAATCCAACTTTAATCTTGGAATTTCCAACTTTAAAGTTGATTTTTCCAACTTTAATCTTGGAATTTCCAACTTTAAAGTTGATTTTTCCAACTTTAAAGTTGATTTTTCCAACTTTAGAGTTGGAATTTCCAACTTTAATCTTGGAATTTCCAACTTTAATCTTCTGTTAATGTTATTACGATAAGTTTTTCAATTTCAGACGAATTTCTTTTAATAAGTGATCTTTATCAACGCCATGTAGATACAAATTTCAAGGCTTTGTTTTGATCTTAATTGTCTTTTAGTGTGCTTCTTTCTAATCCTGCATTTAATAAACGACATCATACATCCTATTGTTTTACATATTATGATAAAATTTATTTTAATTAAAAATTATTTCGATATTTGATATCTGATACTGTATACTTTTCAATCTTATATATTTATATGAAAACTTCTAGTTCAGACATATACAACTATAAGTTTATGCACAGTATGCCTGTGATATAATGTTTACTGTTATATTTATATTCATGTATTTGATTCAAAATTATTTCGATATTTGATATCTGTTACTGAATGCACTTAATCTTTTTAATCTGATACATTTATATGAAAACTTCTAATTCAGACATATACAACAATAAGTTTATGTCCAGTTTGCCTGTCTTATAATGTATACTGTTATATCTACAAGAAATAAATTCAAACAAAAAAGTTGGAAATTCCAAGATTAAAGTTTGAAATTCCAACTTTAAAGTTGGAAATTCCAAGATTAAAGTTGGAAAAATCAACTTTAAAGTTGGAAATTCCAAGATTAAAGTTGGAAAAATCAACTTTAAAGTTGGAAATTCCAAGATTAAAGTTGGAAATTCCAAGATTAAAGTTGGAAAAATCAACTTTAAAGTTGGAAATTCCAAGATTAAAGTTGGAAATTCCAAGATTAAAGTTGGAAAAATCAACTTTAAAGTTGGAAATTCCAAGATTAAAGTTGGAAATTCCAACTTTAAAGTTGGAATTTTAAAGAAAAAAAATTACAATGTGGCACTAATACGCTTCCGTAGTACAAAGATCTATATCGTATTCAAAAAATAATATTATGTTTTTGGGTGGTGCGGGGATGGGGCAGGTCATTTGGAGCCGAACTTGGCAGTGCCTCCCTAACTCTTTTACTTACCGCGTGTTATTTCACTGATATAATACCAACCCGTCTTATCATGATATTATGACCTTGTTACCATTTGTGAGGTCACTTTGCTTTTATAGTATTTAGGTTTGAACACTGGGATCGAGAAGCCAATTTGAATTATTAATGATAACTATATTGTAGTCAAATAATCATTTATAATACGACAATTAAGTGATTTCTATGAATTTGTGTAATTTGAATAACGTAAAATAATTGAAGTTATGATAGGTAGTAAATTGGGTTTACTTGTTATTTGTTTGTATCTCAAGATTTAACTGAGGATAAGGATAAATAATTAAGCAAATCGAATTACAGCATGTGCTCAAACACTTTTAAACCAATTCACAACAAAAACACAGGTAACATTTTTCTTAATTTAATCTTATGAACTTACAGTTTTTAGCTCAACTGAGCTCAAACGAGCTAATCTGATCGGTTTTTTTTTGTCCGGCGTCCGTCTGTCTGTAAAATTTTTTATATTGTCGACTTCTTCTCTAGAACCACGAGTCCGATTTCAACCAAACTTGGCACAAAGCATCCTTAGTTGAAGGGGATTCACGATTATTAAAATGAAGAGTCACACCCTCAAGGGAAGATAATTACGAATTATTGGAAATTTGTTGATGCCTTTCAAAAATCTTCTCCTCAAAACCCAATTGACCAGAAAAGCTGAATTTTGTGTGGAAGCATCCTAAGGTAGTGTAGATTCAAGTTTGTCCAAATCATGACCCCAAGGGTAGGGTGGGGCCATAATGGGGGGGGGGGGGTAACATTTTACATAGGAATAAACAATGTATAGAGAAAAATATTTAAAAATCTTTTTCTCGAAAACCAATTGGACAGAAAGACTGTCACTCGTGTGGAAGCATCCTTTGGTAGTGTAGATTCAAGTTTGTTCAAACTTTGATCCCAGGGATATGGTGGGGTCACAATGTGGGGGGGGGGGGGGGTAGAATTTTTACACAGGAATGTATAGAGAAATATCTTATAAAATCTCTTCTAAAAATCGTTTAGAAGAATAGAAAAGCTGTAACTTTGGTGAATTGTGATTAAAATCGTGATCTTCGGGGATAGGGTGGGGCCACATGGAAGGAGCGGGGGGAGGAGGGGCATCTTTACATAGGAAAAAAAATTAAATTATTCTCAAGAACTCAAATATTATAATACATGGTTTTACTAATATGCGGACATCTTGACTTATTCTTGATTCTCAGTTGCTTAGACTGTGGCCCCTGGACAATTTTTGGGCCGTACCAGGGGCTCAAAGTTTGATGTAGGTTTATAGATATTTGTTTAAGATCTTCTTGAGAACTGTAATACTCATTATGTGATTTGACTTTGAAATCACCCTGTTACAAAAGGGTTCAATGTTTAACATTAGAATATCTGGAGAAAAATTTGAAAATCTATAATTCAGGTTCTATTCTACAACATTGTCAGATATTTTGTATTTGACTCCATAAATCTGATTTCTATTATGGCTATTGTTGCTCAAGTGAGCGATGTGGCCCATGGACCTCTTATTAAATATATGGACGCTGTAACTATTTGTGTGCCTGCATCGTGTAAAATCATTTAAATCACCATTCAGTGGAGTGTAAAATGATAGGTCATTGTTAGAAAACATACTATATAATATAATTAAGATAATACAAATGTTTGTGCCTGTATAAACGGTATGTAATATTGTTAGCTATTTATGAACGAAGGATACCCACATGTATTTGTAACTGAATTTGACTGAAATATATCAAAGCTGGTAACTTCTAGACGGCAATATTCTGATGTATATAACATAATTTAAGGAAGGAGTATTTTCTGTTTTTTGACTTGTCAACATATCAAAAATACATTTGATTTAATGTTCATTATATCAAGATGAAATGAAATTAAAATATCATATTTTTCTTTCTTTCTTACAATTATACAACATGGCATAGAAATAGAAATAAAGTTTAGAATCTAACAAGGACTATATTTTTAGCGGAACTCTGGCGTAGAAAAGAATCATATGTTTTTGCAATTCAGCATTACTGTAGATTTATGAGCTTCTTTAGCATTTTTAAAACAATAACATTAATGATGGATTTTTTTAACTAAATGAATGTGAACTGATAATAAGATATTTGGGTTTAAGAATGTGTTTTTGAAATATTTTAAAGTTTTTAATCAAGTTTCATATTCATTAGCGTTTTAGGCGTTCATTTTATAAATAGAGTTGTGTAAAAAAAAAATAACTAAAACCGGATATTATCTCTTACTAAATGGTCAATATATTGTTAGCTTTTCTGTCAATATATATAGAATATATAAAGCACTAAAAATGTCTAACGACATGAACAGTTGAAATTGTCAAATTTTCGGGACAAGCAGTCCCTTATTCAGGACACAAGTATTAATTACATGCCATTTGATAAAATAAAGAAAACAAATTGTAGAAAAAAAACTAACACTGCTAAAGAAACTATTTAAAAAATAACAACTACATTTTATACAGTTTTGATTATCAATGTTGGAGACGATGTTGACAATGCATCCGATCGCTCTGGAGTAATTAATCCACTGACGACCTCACGCCTGATTGAGTTAATTAGCTAAATAAAACTGACGCCCGAGTTCATAATGGAAAATTTAAACCCCCGATGTTAAGTCGTACGGCGCTTTGATTTATATCCGAATTTTCATTAATTTAAGGAATTGATTTTAACAATGAATCGGAGTTTGATGCAAAAGGAAAAAATAATAAAATTAACAATTAAAAAATATTACATGTAAAATTATCAAAACTGAAAAATAGTAAAGGAAACTAATAACTGAAAGAGGCACATGCAGTTGACAGATTTGGTAAAATTACTCAGGTACTTTGGTATCAGGTGATGTTAGGCTATGAGACGTTCATTTTAATGAAGTCAGTTTGCTTGTTCGTGCCACGGGGTCTGAATGATTTGAGTCTGTGCATCCAGAACTTGTCCTCGCTTTTCCTCTCCGCGTCCGTCCAATGAGGATTATGGTCAATAACCACTACTGTCATGTCTTACCACTTATGCCCACTCATATTGAAATGTTCACAGACGGGCTCCTTGATTTTTTTTTTGGCCTTTATGGTGGAGCGGTGGTTGTTGATTCTTCTGCTGAGGTCACCTGTTTCCCTAATGTATAGCTTAGAGCAAACCTTGCAACTGATGAGATCTATGTCAGTTGTCTGTGCGGCAAGACGTGTTGCCCAATATTTTGTAGGTGCGACCCGTAATGGGGCTTTTAAAACTGTCTGTGTTGATGCTGTGCTTGCACGAAAGGCATCTGGTGTCTGAACAAGTTTTAAAGCCATCATTGAGCAATGGATTGTCTAATCTCGCCCCCACTACCATGTCCTTTAAGTTCCTTGGGCGTTTAAATGTAGCCGTTGGTGGATCCTTGAAAAGGTCAGCCATTTTTTCGTTAGTGTAAAGAATTGGCAGATTATTTCTAAGGATGCTGTTAAGGTTCGTTAGGACGGGGCGATAGGTAGTAACAAGTGGAACCCTGCTTTTTCTGTTTTCTCCTTGTATTGCAAAAGGATTTTCCTGTCTTTTGTAACCATCTCATAATTGCAGATTGCACTGTGTGGGATTTATAGCCTCAGTTACACAAATAGGGTTTTAATATCTTGCTCTGTTCTTCGAAGATGTCATCAGAAGAACAGATTCGTCTGATTCGAGTGTTTAGTCCTTTAGGAATTCCTCTAAAAGTATGGGGAGGGTGGCAGCTAGACGGCTTGATGTAGAGATGGGAATCAGTGGGTTTAGTATGGAGACTGAATTTTATTTCACCATCTTCCAGAGTTGATGTAGTGTCCAAAAAATACGTTTTTGGAACTGGATATGTCAACTGTGAAATTGATTAAATTATGGAAGGAGCTGGCAAAGATTATGAAATCATTTAGGCAGTCTCGGTTTTCGACCCATTTCATCTCTATGTCGCCTATGAAACGCAACCAGCTCAAAGGTGTGTAGGGAGCACTAAGAAGCCGATTACGTTCTAGTCTTCCCATAAATATGTTTGCATAAGAGCGAGCCATTTTGGTGCCCATAGCTGTTCCACTAATTTGTATGTAATGTTCGCAATAACACTGTGCCGGATAATTATGCCAGAGCCAAGGCGGCATTTTTGCACCCGTCTAAGCTGCATATATCGAAAAATTCAAACATGCCATATGATAGACCATTGCTTAAAGAGTTTACAACCACCTTTGTTATCATTGTATCTCACCTGTCAGGTGAGATATTTACCTTTCAAAAATAAATTCCTACAGGAAAATAATTTTTCCCATAGGAAAAACAATATTCCTATAGGAAATTTGAAATTTCGTATCGGAAGACAAGAACTTCCTATAGGAATTTCAATTCCGATAGGATTTGATAAAATTCGAAAGGAAATCTTAATTTCCTAATAGGAAAACTTCCTGTCTGAATCAAATTCCTACAGGAAATACCTTTCTCCTATAGGAAATATAATTCCTATGGGATTTTGAGAAAATCCTATAGGAGTGTCAATATTTCCCGCAGGGGAATTTTCACCTATAGGAATTATCATTTTCCTATGGGATATTAATTTTCAAAGGTAATTATCTCACCTGTCGGGTGAAACACACTAAAAACAAAAGTAGTGATATACTTTAATGGTCTATAATTTGGTATATATGGCTTTTACCGAACCTGCATCTTAAGCGGGTGCCAAAATGCCACCTTGGCACTGGCATAATTATCCGGCACAGTGTTTAATTAAATTATTCAACTTGAGAACATGTTCAAGGAGCTTGAGTTGTGATTCAGTTGATGGATGCTGAATCGTTCTACTGTCCCAAACTTTCCTGCAGGTCTCGATACCTTCATCGTGTGGGATATTCGTGTACAAAGAAGTGAAATCCATTCTAACGAGAAGAGTATGGTCTGGCAGGCGTTTTATTGAAATGATCTGCAGTGTATTTGAGCTATGATGGCAAATCTTCTACATGTGGATGGAGGTGTAGGTCTATAAATTCTGATATTTTCTCTGTAGGATGACCAATGGCACTAACTATCGGGCGTCCAGGCATTCCTTCCTTGTGGATTTTTGGAAGCAGTTAAAATTGACCTGGTCTACAGTTGGTTGGGCGAAGCATATCTTCAACATTTAAGCAATATAAATTTTTGTTGAAATACTTATTTCAATTTAGTATAGTATAAACTGATAGACATTTTGATATTTTATCATTTCATTGAAGAATAGAAACTTGATATCTCAAACAGATGTCTACAAAACTACAGATAATTACATATATTTTTATCATTCTTTGGGTTGAGGAAAAAGATAGTGACCTTGACCTGACCTTGCTGCAAAAACAAGATGGTTAAATTTGATTAACACGATACTATCATTTGGTAACATGGTCTGTTTGACTGTTTGAAAAATTCACGAATTTCTCAATATAAGAAATCTAATAACGAGAAGACTCCTTCCATAAGAACATAGTTTGATGTAAGGCATGTAAAGGGGAAGGTGTCAAAGGAGTACGGACCCACCCCCCCCCCCCCCCCCCAAAAAAAAATTAATTCAAACTTATTGAATTCTTAGTTAAATTACCGTAAAAAGCTCTCGGATCCCCAACCCCACCCCACCCCCTTATTAAAAAATCACTCACCCCTTGAAAAACTTCTGGATCCTAGCAGTAAATGCCTATAATGGGTCAAAATAATTTATCTCCTCAAATATTTATTAAGTGCAAATTTATATGCGGGGTGCGTGTTCAAGACAAAACTGAAAAAAAGTCATTACACGACTCGTAAGCGTGGATCTTTAAGGGATCCTTACCCCTTCCGAGAAAACTCAAACTTATTAAATTCACATTGTAAAATAATTGTAAACTTACCTAAACTAACGTTAGGCCTTCGACCCCTCCCCCATTCTCTCTCTCATGCCTCAGGCCTTGGACCCCCCCCCCCCCTTTCTCTCTCTCATGCCAACAAAATTATCCCTCAAACCCCCTCCCCGGAGAAATTTCTGGTCCATCCGCAAATGAAATGCCATCTCGGACATCAAAAAAATTTCTTTTCAATTAGTTTAACTACTTTCTCTGTCACAGCTAAAAACCAACTGTTTACGTAAATAATTAGCGATCGAAAACTCGAACAATGTGGAATAGAACTATCGGCACACCCTGTAGATAATATTATATCACGAGTTGCTTCCCTTGAAATTGTACGCGCTGCTGAACTTTGCTGTAATGTTTTATTTTATGGCAACATGATCTCAAAAGATGTCGACAAAAGGTAAGACTGTAATTTTTAGCTTATGTCACATATATAGCAAAATGCTAAAATATATGCCATGAACAAAAAATTTAAAAATCACACCAATGTTTTGTTTTGCGTACAAAAAGCAGCGTGTACGCCATGTTGAATAAATGTACATTCTTTGTTGTACAACATGCATGCGATCTCGGTTCCATACACAGCAAGCCGTATACAAAAGGAACGCATATCTTTATTTTTGATTTTTTGTAAAGCCAAACATAGAGAGGATTTTCAAATTAAATATTTGTTTTACTTAAAATTTATGAAATGGCATATTGTTTATATAGTTGCAAGAGGTATAGTTAAGCCCAAAAGTTTTAACGACATTGTAAAAGAATTATCATGGAAATGCTAGAGATAGAAAATTTGTTGTCTGATATATATTTCAGAAAAAGTCATCTTAAATCAGGAATCTTTGCTACACTATAGTTAAATATTTTCTAATTTGTGAAGGTTTACTTTTCAAATCATAGCGATCATGGTGATGTAATGTGAATCAAAGGTATTTTCTTATTCAGGTGAGTGCAGCCTTTGACGATGGCGGATTTTATAGGCAGTGGTCATAGACATGAAGAAGGAGGTCTGTGCCCTCTACTGGTGTGTCCAGGTGTCCTCCATCGTGTGGAAGCTGTCTCTTTGGAAAACAACTTCTCACAAGCTTGTCAAGTGATGGAGTACCTTCTTGATTTTCATGATAGGTATGATATAATTCAAAAAATCACAATATGTTTTGTTCTTTTGAACAAAAAATGATCTTAAGATTTGAATTCTTGTTTATTAATGTTGATATTTTTTAAGGTACAAAGATGCTAAAAACAGACAGGCTGGTTTGGACTCTGAAAAAGACCCAATTTCATTTGCAGGTAATTAGATTTGTGTATGTACAACAATAATGTTTGCAGATGCTAATAGGAAACTGTCCAACAATACTAGTAAATGATATGTTGACATTTGACAATGTGACTTTGAAATAGGCACAAAAATTCTTTTTTAAGTTTATTGTTCATTTGAATTTTTCAAAAATAAGCGAGTAAGTAAATTTGTTCATTTGTGAAAAATTGATAACATGTGTGATTGAAAATAAGTACAAATCACAAATTTATTTTCAGGGAGCTTACCATTTAGAACTTTCTAACTTATAAAATTGTTTTGGTCAGTGTGCATTACTTAAACAATAAAATGCTTTCTTTGATGATTCATGCGGGATATGAAGGTAGCAACATTGCAGAAAAAATACATTGTAATTTTTTTTATTTGTAGATTTGGAAGGCTGTAAGCAGGAAGCTGGTGAAAGCAGGAAAAGTAAACCAATAGAATTTGACAAACTTGAGGATTTGGCAACTTCTCCTACAGGTTCCAGTGATGATCTTACCAAAGTGTTCAAATGTCCCAAATGTACTTCTCAGTTTCATTCTACATTAAAGCTGCACTTTCATCTTGCTATAAAACACCACACATCTTCAAAGAAAACACCAACAGGACAAGAAATCCGCCATTCTGTTAGAACCTTGTGTCCCTTTTGCGGCAAAAGGTTTTTAAACACAAAGACCTTAAAATTCCATAAACATATCTGCTTACCAAAACTACTAAAATTGAAACCTAGATGGAGAGAATTTAATAATCATCATTGTCATAGGTTGCACATAAATCCCATGAGAAACTTGCATCAGAATGAAATCAAGAAAAGTTTTTTGGGGTATGGTTGTATTTGTGGACAAAACTTCCATTGGAAAAGCCTTTATTTTCAGCACAAGAAAGTCTGCAAGACACAGAAAGAATCAGTCAGTTTAAAGATGAAATTGAAAAGCCATCATGATCATAAAAAAGAACAGGAAAAGAAAACAATAGATACCGAATCAACAGTTTTGCTTAAAGACAATAGCATGGAGGCAAAACTATGTGTGAATATTATCAAGGAACGAACTTCACTTTCTGAGGAGATCCAGGAACTAAATGATGTGCACAATTTATCACCAGAGAATACTGATAACAGAGTTGCAAAGGGTGATCACACTTCAAGTCTTGAGGAAAATGATGTTGTGCCTTTGAATTTTAAAATAAAAAAGGAAAGTTTGGAAAATGAAGGTAATAATCAAGAAAAAGAGCATCCAAAAGATTGTCAAAGTAACATGTCAACCATGGAAAATACTGAAAATCTTGCAGCAGCAATAACCAAATCTGAAGAAGACCACACTAAAATTAAAAGTATTGCCATTTCTGAAAATTATGCAGAAGAATGTTGCACCAAAGTAAAGGAAGAGTGCTGTTCCATGCAAGATGTTATGGATTTGCAAAAGATATCAGAGGGAAAGAATATGGTTCCACAGGAAAAAGATAAGAATTCAGAACATGAGACCTTCTACATGGAGGATGAGGTAGCAGTTGTCGATTTGTCGAAAATGAATGTTGCAATGAATTGTTCCAGATTGCAGGGAGAGACATTTGCTCCTATCATGTCTAGCAATGAAAAACAAGAAAATCAGCTTCATCCATTAAAGACTGAAGAAAGTGAAAATCAGAAAGAAGAACAAAAGGTTTTGAATCTCAGCAATAAACCAGATTACAGAGAGGAGAGTCTTGAAATGCAGAGGCATTATGAACAAAGATATGGAGAAAATTTTGAAATGTTTTCACAGTGCCCTAATTGTCTGGGTTCGTATAAGTCATCACAGGACCTCCTTCAGCATATCCAGAATTCTCAGTGTAGATTTGTATTTGATTTAGCTAATGCTAAAGGCACACAGCACAGAATATGTCGAATATGCAATATAACTTTGAAAAACTTTTACTCTTTCATCCAGCATTTGTATGAAAAACATGGAATTCAGGGTATTTACAATTTGAAACAGGGTTCACAAGTGAAACCATGCAAGATATGTGGTCAGAAGTTCCTTTCTGAAGCCTATCTTCGAGAACATGTTCAAGGTAAGCACAGCAGTGTAAGGCGGTATGCTTGTACCTGTGGGAAGACCTTCAAGTGGAGGAGTTCCTTCAGTGGACACAGACGGAACTGTAGTGGAACAATATCATGCATCAACAAACCATATCCAACCACCATGTGTAGGTATACCAGGAAGCGACATGGGCTGAACCACTGTGGTAGTTTGGTATCAAACAGTGGTAATATGGTACCACCACCTATAGTGGCTAAACAAGAGAGAGAACAACCATTGCAACCAAAGCAATTTTCCAATGACAATGGCACTGGAAAGATTCCTGGTGTTCATACCATACTGAATGACTTAAAAGTCAGATACCCCAAACCCTCTGCTGCTGACACAGTCTCACATCTCAAAACAAAAGAACCTTCCCCATTGCCCCCAAGAGCACATGCAGATTTAACTGTACAGAAAATGAACAATAAGTCTTTGTCTAATTCCCTAAAGACAGATCTCAACTCGCCAGCAACCCAAAAAATAATCGAAAGCTTGAAACAGCGAGCCAATGTGAAATGGCCAACTAATAAGAATAGTCCATCAAGCAGTTTAAAACCCGAGCCTAAGACAATTAATCAGCACACTCCACAGCCAGCGATAACAGCAAATGATCCATCCAAACATATGGCAGTTTCCTCAACAGCAGCTAATTTCTCTAAAAGTCATCATTCATTGAATTCTACACAAACCGAGAACAATGCCTTTATGCACACTTCCGGTAATCCGTATGGTATGGTTTTCCCTGTAGGAGATTCGATGGCTAATTTGAGTCAGTACATGCAATATCAGAATTTCGGATTTAACGCTCTCAATATGCAACAGCTGTATCATCAGATGTCGGCGTCACTGTCCAAGATATTTTCCTCGGAGACTATGAAAGGTGACACCAATGAAAAGGGCCTGAACAGGAATGTAGAAAAACAATCGCGTGAAAACTTTCCGGCACAATATGTAAGTAAAGCTCCGAACAAGCCACGTGACATCGAGTTCTTAGCCAGCTCACAGAAAAAGCCCTCTCCATCATCAGCAGCCCATACTGGAGGGCCCCTCTTCTGTCCCGCGTGCAAGATGTCTTTCTCGGACAAGATGTCCTTGGAAATGCATATTTTAAAATGCAAGAATCGGTCCATGGCCGTGTACACGTGCTCTATCTGTGGGATGAAATTGCGCGGGAAGGCGTCGCTACGGGAACACACACTAGGGAAACATAGTGCTACGAGGTACTCGTGCTCATGTGGAATGAAATTCAAGTGGCGAAGTTCGCTGGGATCGCACCAAAAACATTGTGACCAATATTTGAAACACTTTTAGTCGTGCTGCTGTTAGAATTTCTCGGATAATTATTAGTGCCATACATGTATCAGTAGAATTTATTTTTTAGTTTTTATTGTATTTTCGTCTGTGTTGATGTTAATTTAATTCAATAAAAATTAGAAGTTTTTACAAATTAAGTTCATCATAATGAAAATCGGTGGTTATACATTACAGTCAACGAATTAAATGCAATATACTGCCACCCTTCGCGGTGTGAATTTCATACAGTTGGTACAATAAATATCTCATAATTATAGGAGAAACGCTCTAAAAACAAAATTTACATATGTATTTTTAGGTATAATTTTTGGAAGAATTCTGCAAGATTCTTGAAACAAGATTGATTAATTTGTTGTAAAATTATTTATTGAATCATGATGATCCATCAAGATACACCATACAGACAAGGGTGCAGCATGGAATTTCGAATCGGTCCAATACGTATACTAAATCTCGGTAACACAATGTCGACTGACTGAGACTAGCACTGCTGTGTATTTAAAATGATAAAAAAAAAAGCATCATGCGAAGATCCAGAAAATTTTTCCGCGGGAGGGGGGGGGGTCCGAGGCATATTTTCAGTAATTTTACGATGTAAATTTAAAAAAAAAAAAGTTTTCCAGGGGTCCCTGGTCCGCAGCATATTTTCGATATTTTTACTACGTAAATTTAAGAAATTTGACCCCCCCCCCCCCCCCCAATGATGTAAGAATCACAGATTTACATAGGGCCTGGCCACGAAAAGTCTAAAAACTGCTTCAAAATATTATAATTTTCCTTATTTTTCAGCTTGTTACCATAGCAAGGGTTCTCAATTTTCATTTTTAAATTCTTTATTGCACAATCACATATAGTTTTGTCATTCAAAATAAAGAAAAACCCATGATTAAATCACTTTGTTCACATAATTTTAATGTGATTTTTCGAAGCATGTAATTTTTAAAAAGACACATTATTATTGTTCAAAAATCATATAATAATCTAAAACTAAATAGAAATAAAACGAAATAAGCCGTCGTTGTTGCGAAATAAAAGTTAAACTGACTTTTCATATTACAAAAAATTGTACTCACGACTCACAAGCTTAAATTTAATTTTGTTAAAGAGATTAAAAGTTGTTTTGATGTCTTTTGAAAGTCGTAATTAAGCGATAAAAAGTAATTACAACGAGATGAAAAGTCATTATAATTATGAGATTTTAAAAAAAAAGCACGCAGAATTACATGTGTAGGAGATAAAATTCGATCGTTATTACGAAATAAAAAGTACATATGTCACAACTTTAAGTATTTATTACGAGATGAAAAGTCAATATAATTACGAGAGAGAAAAAAATCGTTATTATTTTTAGGATGTAAGAGATAAAAAGTCGTTTTTGAAAACTTTTTCAATGGTCATTAATGGTACCGTCATTAATACCACGACTTCTGTTCCGGAGTTTGGGGATTCAAAACACACCACTCCATATAAATTGTTCAAAACCGTGCTTTCCGATATTTCTTACAGGTTTACACAGATACGCGCCGGCAATTACATTAAACAGTGATGTAGGATGGTAAGCACCAACATATAGGCGCTGGATATGCATGTTAAGGAGATGGAACAGAGTAATCCAAATGGATGATGACCGTCTTACCAAAAATGTCTTCCTGTGGAGTTATCGTAACAACAGCACATGGTGCTCACAAGTGAAAGAAATTCTATATAAATTAGATATGTGTTTCTATTTTGATTTTATTCGTATTTGTGACTTAAACGAATATAAATCTAAATTATTTATATATTTCGAAGATGAATGGAAATTGAAAATAATGTCTCTACCTAAGCTTAGGACATACGTGACGTTTAAACAAAATGTTCAATTAGAACCCTGCGTAACGATGAACATAACCAAACAGGAGGGGTCATTGATGGCACAATTCAGATGTGGAATCCTTCCTCTCAGAGTCGAAACTGATCGTTATCGAAATGAACCTCTTCAAGTTTTGTGTAAAAACAGATCAATTGAAGACGAAAAACATTTTATTTTTAATTGCAAATTCTACGAAAACACTAGAAACTCTTTCTTTCATAGTGTAAATTAGATAAAAATTTACATGAGACTGTCACCTTAAATATTATCATGGGAAAAAAAATCAAAGACAAACTGCCCAATATCTCAATTTAATTTTTTCAGTAAGACAAAATTATCTGTATAAATCAAAGTAAACTCATGCGCCCAATCTACTGTATGTACTATATTTGTATATTCTAAGATTTCAAAGTGACATATAGGTCCAATGGGCCGGGTGTAATTCGATTATGTATAATATTGCATTGCACTATATACTTTTGACATACACATGTCACTATAATAAAATATTTACTTATTAACTTACTTACTTACTTCTGAAATTCGCTCCCTCCGCCCCGTTCTTAATCGCGTAAATTTTATTTAATATCATCTAACTATTACATAAAACTTCATACTCCAGTGATATTGTTCAAAGCTCAGTGCACCCCGAAAAACATTCCATTTATATCAGCATGCAAATATTTCGACCATGACACATCTCGCGAGATTTCGACACGGTGGAAATAATATGGCAGATATGGGGAACCGATGGGAAGGTATGCAATTTGTAAACACAAGTATTACTGTCTGTTGTGACAGTTTGTCAATTTGAGAACACAATTTCTTTTGTATATTGAACTTAAGATTTTGTTTGCTGTTTGATTATCTGAAATGTATTTTAACTATACTTAGATATTACAGAAATTAATTACCTGTCATAACATTTGATTGATAATGAAGCAAAATGAAGATACGGATATAGTATTTAATACAATTTTTGAACAAAAAAGAACATGTTATATTTTTTCAGATTTGCGGAAACAGGCGAGACAGCTTGAAAATGAAATAGATTTGAAGCTTGTTTCCTTTAGCAAGCTTGGAACAAGTTATTCTCATTCAGATTATGGAAGGTAATTATATCAGTAAATGATTTGGCGGAAAGAAATACGAGAAATAAAATAAAAATACTTAATGGATGAGGCTAATAGTGTGAATCTATTAGAAGAACAATTTGATGTGACCAAACAAGACTATACACAGGTCACGGTGTATTTTTTTCTCCACAATCTCAATACCTCTTTTGATGCTTCAGCCCTACTTTTTTTATATTGTAATATATACTGTACCTATTTATTGGTTATGAGGACAGTATCAAATGGTCCCCCGAGACATCAACTAATATCCAAAGGCAAAGCTGAGGGAAGAAAGTTATTGTTGAGGGGGACAATAAACTTTCTATTGCCCGAATAGTCAGTAAATAGGTATTTTGTTCAATCTTAGTACAGTCTCTCATAAATCTATTCTTAGTATAATTGTAAAATATTTCAACCTAGTTCATGAAAATCTCATTCACCTATAGTCTGTCCCAGTTATGCAGCACATTTGGACGATTTTTAATAAAAATGCACATACCTGTGAAAGAAGTGCAATTGAAATTGATAAAAGGGAAAATATCCTCATTGATACATTATCGATTTTCACTCATTAAAATTCACAGGAACGAAAACAGATTTCTTACAGAGATTTATAATTAGAAATGTTGACATCTTTTCTTCAATCGGAAGTCACTCGGAATACCTGGATACATTCATTTCTGTTGCAATACAAAATCCCTTTAGACTTTTTTTTTAGCCATGTATTGAAACATGACAAGATAGAGGGGGCATTTCAAAGGAGAAATCTTGGGATTTTTTTTTTTTTACAATTGAATGAACATCGTTTGAACCCTGAGGTATTTATTTATATCGAATAATTTAAGAAAATGTGCAGCATAAACTTCTTGGGACAGACTATCATTGATGTAGCTACAACATCTCAATGCAATATTTTAACTCTACATCATGATAAACACACACACTTGTACTACTATACTAGCATTCATGATTCATGAGTATCACTGGTTTGTAGTGAGTCATCTCCCTTGATGCAGAGATCTAGCAGTGAGCATATGTTTGATACCATGGCAATGGAGATTGAGCAGCTTTTGTCTAAGGTATTACTGACATGCTTTTTGAAGGAAATGTTGAAATGGTGAAACATATTAAACAGGTGCAATTATAATCAATAGATTTCTCAATATGGATGCATGTTTTAATATATGAACAATTATATTTTTATTTTTTTCATTGCTATCTATCCATCATATAGCATTTGGAAATTCTAAAAGTATATTTTCATTAATCAGTAATATTGAAATCCAAATGTGTTGGACTAGTACTTGCAGATGAAACTTCAAACCTGAAAGATGCATGTTTGTTATTATTTCATTAATTTTGTAGCTGCAGGAAACTAATGATAGAATGGCAGATTACACACAGAACATAGGGACCAACTCACCTAGTGCGGCACTTCTTCACACATTACAGAGGCACAGGGACATCCTTCAGGATTATTCGCACGAATTCCAGAAAACCAGGACCAACATCACCGCTCTGAGGGAGCGAGAGGACCTTCTGGGATCAGTCCATAGAGATATCAAGTAAATATGAATAACCATTTATATATTGGATTTAATTTGTAAAATGAAAAAGCCAGCCACATAGTTGTTCATGTTTAAGCATGTCCTCAAGTATCAATGCAGTAATGGCAAATCCTGGTGTTCCTTGATTTTCATTTGAATGTTTAAACACTTTCAGTGCATATAAGAATTCCTCCGGCCTTAACAGAAGAACAGATCTTTATTTAAAGGAAAATGAACACATAAGAAAGTAAGTTAATGAATCTAATACATTTATTGATACATGTACAATACATTTATTGATACATGTAACAAAAATACTGGGTTACTTGTAGACTTCAAATATTTACCTCCTGAAAATTAATGAATACATGTATACATTTTCTGTTGACAGCTCAGACAGGCTGATTGATGACCAGATTAGGTAAGAAGTGTTTAACAGCATAATTTTATCAGGATGATCATTTGTGGGGGTTTTATTAGCAAGTTTAGCCAGAACTCTTCATTTTTACAATTTAAATGTTTTCATTGTATTTTAGCGTTGCAATAGCCACAAAAGAAAATCTGCAATCTCAGAAGAAAATGTTGGGTGGTATAACACAGAGAATAAACTCATTAGCTAGTATCCTTTTCCTCTGTAGCAATCAAATCTTATGGTCATTTAATTTAAAGATTAAAAAAGAGCTTATGCCAGATGCCCTGTCATATTCAATGTAAAAATAGATTACTGGTAACAGAACATGTATTTATGATAGATATCAAGAAAGCAAGTCAAACAAACACCTCAAAAAAATTCAAAAGTATATAAACTAATGTGTTGTGAAACTCCTTAACATATTTAAAGATCGTTTCCCTGTCATCAACAACTTAATTCAAAAGATCAACCTGCGTAAGAGAAGAGACACCATCATCTTGGCGAGTGTGATAGCAACCTGTACCATCTTGTTAATGTTGTACGCGTTTCACTGACGAGTTCCCTGTGATATCAGTGTGTGAGAGTGTCTTGTGGAACAGTTGTGTCTGAGTGGGATAAAGTCTGATTGGTGTGTTTAGGAGATGTTGATGGAGTATGAAACTGTGATGAGTTATCAATCATTGACCCTCTGTCAAATTGTCATTTTCATATGTATTCAAGCAACTAATTACTATACTGTTGGAATTCTGGTACAGTGTATTCAGTGGGATTCAATCCTGTCCGTTCTAGCTGTTATTTGAGGTTCATCATAAAACTATTCAGAAAGTGTTTTAATAAGTGTATTTATATTGGTAAAACTCAAGTGTTAAATTCAACCAGTTTTGGATTCTTATTGATACATATCACATCCACTCTGTTTATTGTGTAATGTTGACAACATTCCTCGTGTGAAATTGGTGTTCATTTCTCATGGTTACATTGTATAAATGTATTGCATTACATTGGAGCACATTAAAAAGAAGATATTTCTTTTTAATGTGCTCCAATGTAATTATATCACTGTTATATTTGAATCATTTCAAGTTTGACAAAGATATGTACAGTAATCTCTTGTTTTTGTAAAAAAAAAAAAATACCGGTATGTAGCAATATATGGAGTAATACTACAAACCAAATAATATGTGCATTCTTTTTTAAATTCCGGTATGCAAAACTAATTTGCGATGATAAATTTTGTATTTACATGTGATAAATATCCATATAAAGCATAGTATCTCGCAGATATTTATAATACACATAATAATTTGCAGCAAAAGGTTTTACTTGGTTTACAGTATAACTGCATAAAGTGATGATTTATTTAGTTTTTTTTGTATCAGTGTTTCAGACTTCTCATGAACATTATTTTGGATTCGTTTGTGGAGTTTCCTGGATTAAGAATAAAACATAATTGTCGGAGTACTGTTTATATTCATACCACCATCAACATCACTTGGGGTGACACTCTAGTGTTGTTTTACATGTACAGTCTTTCGTTTTCAATACATTTTTAAATCCCTAGCCGACTGTCCCTCTTCCCTTGCATTTAAATTAGAAAATTTAGTTGTGTTCGAAATGAAACATTTATGTCTATATATTTTTTATGAATTCATGTTTGTCGTATAATTAAATCTTGAAATATTCAATCCTTGACAATCGATCTCTCTCATTATTGACAGATGCACATGTACAATTTCAGTCTTTGAGGTATTCAGCTGCCTGATTTGTGAAAAATGGGAGCAATTGTAATGCAAATTTTCTAATCTATGTACTGTACTTGAAATTAAGTGTTGGTGCCTTTTATTTATAATAAATCACAGTTCATCTGAATCATAACTGGATATAGACATGTAGTATGAGTGATTTTTGGTAGTGTATCATTAAACCAAATGTTATTTACAAGACATAATGTGCGTTGACAGATTTTGTTTGTCATGTGTTTTAAATTGCCTGTACTGTTATGCATCATGATTAGCTAATAAACAGTGTTTCACATTGTTAACACTGGGAATGGCTGTTGGTAAATTGTAACTTTACAACTATAAAACTGTTCAAATAAAAACAATAACTTTTTGAATATGATTGACTATAGATATTTATCAAGAAGGTTCTATTTTCATTTGGACAAAAAGACTTGTATAAAATGTTAAATCCTCTGATATAACATTGATATCCCTTGTCACAGTTGTGTTGTGTTGATTCATCACTTGCTTCGGTTCATCATGACTGCCAGAGCAAAGGAATACACTAGTGCGGGCCAATAAAGGAATACACTAGTGCGGACACATAAAGGAATACACTAGTGCGGGCACATAAAGGAATACACTAGTGCAGGGCATTAAAGGAGTACACTATTGCAGGCTAGTAAAGGAATACACTAGTGCAGGCCAGTAGCTGAAATCTGTGCTCACAACATTGTGATCAAACCAAGTCTTTTGAAGGACTGCTGTTCTTGATTATATAACGGGCAAACAATAGTAGTCAGTTTTGCACAAAATTAACAATGTGTGTTTATTAACACAGTAGTGCATGCAAGTCCCTTCACATCACCTAGCTAGCATTGTACCATACTGCCCATGTAATGTGGTGCATGTAATTGTTGAAGGTACATGTATTACCATTTCTGTGGAAACCTTAAACCTGCACACAGATACACCATCAATTATTTATATTAAACTACAGGTAAGTGAAAAATAGCACTATATACTGGTAATATGAATTTTAATAAATTAAGCAACAACACAGGTAGAGTACACAGGATTTTGTAACAAAATACAGGTATGAAAAACTTGCAGACTTTTGAACGATGAACACATACACATAGCACATGTTTACCTGAACAAGACAACTGAGTTTTATTATTCACAATGCCAAGAAGTCTTAATCATAAAGAGGCTTAATAACTCATTTCCAACACAGAAGCTGGCAGCATCACAACTGAATCAATAAACAACATTGTTATAGTTGGAGGAATGTAAAACCTAATGGAAAGGGGCGCCTGTATATCGGTCAACTCCATTGCTTGTACATGTATGACGAGATCCATTCTCACATTTGACAGTTTAAAAACAGATACCACATTACACCTGGAAAAGCACATAAACATCATAATCTGCATTTTCTTTCCTTTCCATTAAAATCAGACTAGCCATGGGCGGAGAACTTGGCAGACGGAACCCGTCACTTCTCTTGCATTGAGAGCTTTAGAATCCTTTCTAGTTCCTCCTCTTCTTCTTTCCGTCTCTTCTCATCCTCTGTCAAGGTTTGCTGAGACAGTTGGAGGGCTAGTCTAAGGTCGTCGTCAAGGTTACTGCTGCTGTTGGTTTCAGGAAGAATTTCTGGATAAGTTGTGTCTCCTGATTGTAATGCTAAACTCTCTGCTATTGCCCTGGAAGAATCATTTACTGTGAGAATTTTTGCAGCTTCTTTATTTACAAATGATGTGACACTAATGAACAAAGTGTTTTGCCATATAATTAAAAATAAAAGTATACTGGTAACTATTTGTTTGAAATAATCATAAAACAATAACATGTGTACCTTTGTAAAAGAGCATCCTCGTCCTGCCTTACAGACGGCAAAGGTCGAGTTGGTTGAGGAGGTCTTATGTTATTCAATGCTTCATAGAATGTCAACTGTAAAATATTTATATTCATATATTAATAAACAACTCTAAAAAAGTGAAGAGCTATCCATTATAACTTTAAAACATATTTTATTCTTGAAAAAATCACACGTCAATGTAGAAAAAAGTAATACATGTACACATACATGTATTAGTATTTTTGAGAATAACATGGAAGGTGTATATTTATCTTCTTTGCTAATAATACTAGAGCTAAATTCTTTCTGATAATTATTCTTGTATAGAACATGTTTATTGTACATGTACAAAGTGAACACCGCAATGAGAATGTTGGAGAGATTCGGAGAGAGTTTGATGTGTCTTTTGTGATCTAAATGTACATATATACATGTACCAGTATAATTCCTAGCTCTCAAATCTCATTAGCTGATATAAAATATTCTAGATACTAAAAATCATGATATTCATCTGCACACCACCAATCACATTCTGCATTCTCTCTGTTTTCTGCTATATAACTCCAGCTGATATAATCATACTAAAGATATCAAAGTATACCTGGCTTTTTCATTCTGAATTTGATAAGTTTATTTGAAAAAAAAATCACTGAATAATAAAATAAAACAATTGCAGCTGTTTATTCAATCAATACCATGGTTAGGTTACCCTCGAACTACCGTACAATGTTCCCCCTGCCCTTCAGGATCGGTGAATTGTTTACTTCCAAGTTACTGAATCATAATGACCTCATTAAGCAATTAAGGTAATTGTACAGTTCTTATGCTACACAGGTACCTGTTATACAGGGTCAGTGTACCGTACTTGTACTACACAGGTACCTGTTATACAGGGTATGTGTACCATACTTGTACTACACAGGTACCTGTTCTACAGGGTCAGTGTACAGTACTTGTACTACACAGGTACCTGTTATACAGGGTCAGTGTACCGTACTTGTACTACACAGGTACCTGTTCTACAAGGTCAGTGTACAGTACTTGTACTACGCAGGTACCTGTTCTACAGGGTATGTGTACCATACTTGTACTACACAGGTACCTGTTCTACAAGGTCAGTGTACAGTACTTGTACTACACAGGTACATGTTCTACAGGGTATGTGTACAATTCTTGTACTACACAGGTACCTGTTCTACAAGGTCAGTGTACAGTACTTGTACTACACAGGTACCTGTTCTAGAGGGTATGTGTACAGTACTTGTACTACACAGGTACCTGTTCTATAGGGTCAGTGTACCGTACTTGTACTACACAGGTACCTGTTCTACAAGGTCAGTGTACAGTACTTGTACTACACAGGTACCTGTTCTACAGGGTCAGTGTACAATTCTTGTACTACACAGGTACCTGTTCTACAGGGTCAGTGTACAGTACTTGTACTACACAGGTACCTGTTCTACAAGGTTAATGTACAGTACTTGTACTACACAGGTACCTGTTCTACAGGGTATGTGTACCATACTTGTACTACACAGGTACCTGTTCTACAAGGTCAGTGTACAGTACTTGTACTACACAGGTACATGTTCTACAGGGTATGTGTACAATTCTTGTACTACACAGGTACCTGTTCTACAGGGTCAGTGTACAGTACTTGTACTACACAGGTACCTGTTCTAGAGGGTATGTGTACAGTACTTGTACTACACAGGTACCTGTTCTATAGGGTCAGTGTACCGTACTTGTACTACACAGGTACCTGTTCTACAAGGTCAGTGTACAGTACTTGTACTACACAGGTACCTGTTCTACAGGGTCAGTGTACAATTCTTGTACTACACAGGTACCTGTTCTACAGGGTCAGTGTACAGTACTTGTACTACACAGGTACCTGTTCTACAAGGTTAATGTACAGTACTTGTACTACACAGGTACCTGTTCTACAGGGTATGTGTACAGTTCTTGTACTACACAGGTACCTGTTATACAGGGTCAGTGTACCTACTTGTAGTACACAGGTAACCGTTCTACAAGGTCAGTGTACAGTACTTGTACTACACAGGTACCTGTTCTACAGGGTTAGTGTACCGTACTTGTACTACACAGGTACCTGTTATACAGGGTATGTGTACAGTACTTGTACTACACAGGTACCTGTTCTACAAGGTCAGTGTACAGTACTTGTACTACACAGGTACCTGTTATACAAGGTCAGTGTACAGTACTTGTACTACACAGGTACCTGTTCTACAAGGTCAGTGTACAGTACTTGTACTACACAGGTACCTGTTCTACAGGGTCAGTGTACAATTCTTGTACTACACAGGTACCTGTTCTACAGGGTCAGTGTACAGTACTTGTACTACACAGGTACCTGTTCTACAGGGTATGTGTACAGTTCTTGTACTACACAGGTACCTGTTCTACAGGGTCAGTGCTCCCATCCATCAGGCTCTGTTGAATGGCAAATTGTAGAAGCTGGTCATCTTCATCTCGCAGTCTCTCATGGTGAATATCACCTGTAAACAGGCCAATGCAAGTCAGAAATGTCAAAAAATGTCAAATCAAATTGATCGCTAGTTGTGCTGTACTAAAATATCATGTACAATATCTCCTCTATGTGAATTTTGATTTTTTCATTACATCACTTTTTGCTGCTCCCAGAAATCATCGAAAATTATACAGGTATGAACCTCATTTCAATACTCTTAGTGTTGATAATCAAGCAACATGTGAGAAATTGATTGCCTCTCTTCATTGAACTACGAATTTGGATATTGGTGATTGCTTTACCTAATTTTCTGTACCCTGGTGGAGAATCAAAGCTGGTCTCATCGATACTGGCTGTAACTTTCCCAGCATCCTCTATCGTGGTCACACCTTCTACTGCGGAGTCACAGCCGTTAATGTTTCCAAAAGTTATCCTGGCATTTAGCACATGGAAAAGTGGGATCTCTGTAAAAGTAACAGTTAAATTTCATAAAGCTTTGGGGTTACAAAACACTGGTCTTTTTGGTCCTAACTGTATATGTATTGTATATGTATGTCTCATAAACAAAACAGAACCAGTAATACATGTATTAGAAAAATTCCTTGAAAACCACTACCGTAAAGTAATAATAGGCACTTGTGTATAATACGCAACCCCGAAAGTTGGCCAAAAAAATGGTGAAAAAACAGCAGGTCCTACGTATAATACACATCCAAAAAATGACAAAATCAAGGGGCGCCATTTCCCCCAAAACTATCAATGTTTCATGATAATTTTATAATCAAGCGCAATTTCTGTAATTTTGTGAAAAAAAGTGCGTTATACACAAGCAGATCAATTTAACTGTAATTTTAATATTGAACCTAAATCTCCAAAACAGCACTAAAATATACCACTTCACTTTAAGGCTGACATACATGTATGATAGACTAATGATTGCTATAATTCTACATTTGTCCCAAGACACTGACAACGAACCATCAGTGTTGAAATCATGGAACATAATTTTGACAGTCTATCTGATGCAAAAATCGTCTGAACATCTTCAACCAACCTATCTTCACAGGAAATCCAGCCGGCAGTTGAAGAGTAATGAAGTCTCGGAGTTTTTGAAAATGTGCATTACTAGCGGCCATTAAGTCAATAATGGGAACAACCTGTTCTTGAAGTGACAACGGGTAATTTTCACACAACCACAATGTCGCCTTAAACTTTTGAGTCTTTTTAGATTGCTCAATAGGACGCCCAATATCACGGTCACCCAGTTCAACATGTCTATTGAAATATTCCTCCTTAGTAATAGAACTGGGATTGTAAATTAGAGACGATACATCCTAAAATGGAAAATAATTTGATTTTAGAGAATCTTGGAAGCCTTTATATATAAACAACTCACATAATTATCAAATTAGAAATTTTACTCAGTAGTCAATTCTTGCAAATAAAATTTACCCCGTTAGTGGCCCCTTGTTTTTTGTTGTGTTCCTCAGCTACTCCTAGGAAGGACTCCAGTGGGGTTTTGCTACTTTTACTTTTGGATTTCTGTTTGTCAGCCTCAGACAAATGCTCTGTCCTAGTTTTTGTTATAAGCTCCACATTCGATGCACTGAAAACCTACAACATCCAAAATCTGTTTATCCCAGTCTCTAACATTTTAGTGAAAATGTTGGTAGCACTACAATGTAACAGTAAACCAATTTACTGGGTATTTGTGTTCTTTGATATTCAAAGAATTAGACAGAGCCCCCATTTCAACAATACATGTGGACATACATGAACTTTACCAGTTAATGATGTTTTTTTCTTCAATAAACAATTGATTTCATTGATGAACTCGACGAAATCAATGAAAATTGGTTCTAAATGAAAAACACTGACACCATATAATATATGTATATCTAATATACATGTTTTTAAATGGGTTTTATTCTTATAACTATCAGCAACTTGTGAATTCTAACATTAATCTTTTACCACAGTTTATTAAAAGAATAAAATGGTGCATGGTGATTAAAGTTTGAGCACCAAACTTTGGTTTCTATGTATACCGGAAACCTTAATACCTTGGCTTCATAACCATTCACAACCTCTGCTCGGTCACTTCTCCAGCCCCAAATTCCTGATTTGTTTCTGAAAAATACATTTATAATAGCAAATAGCAAGACTAGTGTTTAGCTTATACTCCTAAATGACAACATATATAAGGCATATACGTTGAAAAACATAATTGTTAAAATAAAGTTTACTTTATAAACCATAAATTTATAATTATTTATCAAACATAGCGTACCTTTCAAATGAAATCTTTTCAGTGTCAACATAAGTTGTGACTACAGGATTGGTAAGCCGAGCAGCAATGGCATCATCTGATGGCTTCATCAGTGACATATCAAAGTTTGCGGGTAAAATTTGCATTGTTTCTGAGAACACCTCTCTTCTGTCATGATCCACCTCCATTGCCACCGCTCGGTCTGCTATAAAACGGGAATACGGTACCAATGTCAGTTCACAGGTCATTTAAGATCATCACAAATGAAAGTCTAAATTATGAAATAGGTTTACAAAAGTCCAAGGGGCTTAACTCTGTCAAAAATTGCTGGATCGTACCCCAAATCAAACTTGACCTAGAAATTCTTATGATAAATCGGTATACCCATTTTCATTTCAGTATGTGCAACCTCTGCGAAGAAAATGAACAGAAACTGAAAATAATTGGAATTTTTCTAAGTCCAAGGGGCATAAATCTGACAAAAATTGTTCGATCGTACCTCAAATCAAACTTGACCTAGATATTTGTATGATAAATCTGTATACGAAATTTCATTTCAGTATGTGCACTCTCTGCGAAGAAAATGACGGAAACCATTGGTGGACAGACCGACCGACCGATAGACCGACAGACAGCAGCAAAGCAATATGCCCTCCCTTCTTCGAAGGGGGGCATAAAAATTACATGTACATTGTACTTGTATTTCTGCTGTGTTTCATAACTTCATTCACGAAAGAACTTATATCTTCTTTTTAATTATCATAACTCATTAAAAATAATCATAGATGTAGATGTTAATTAATATATATGTTACCAAGGCCTTTGAAGATGTAACTCCTGCTTCCTCTCTCCCAGTTCATGTTATCAAAGCCCAGGAGTGTGGTGTCAATTCTTACATTGGACCCTGGATATCCAAAATCAAGCATAGTCAGAATCATTTTACAGACAAAAATCTCACTACCCAATATTCAATTACTAATATTTCCACATCAAATGCCAAACAAAAGATAAAAGATTAGTGATAACATGTATATGAACAATTCTTCCATTTCCAATAAAAATCCTTGTTCTATAGTAATTTTGTACATTTGAACACGATTTAGTTGGAAAACGATGAAGTTCAAAAAATATTCAGTTACCGGTACACCTTATTTTAAAAGACGGTGTAAACCATTTCTATGACTTTTCAAATGATAAAACTGCCACACAAGGTGTGCACAATGTCCAACATTTTACAATGAATAAAACTGTCATAAACAGTGTTCAGAGTGGAACCTTGACCAGTGTTACTTACCGCTTTTCCAGACTCTGTATGTGTCACTGGGACACATTCTTGACACAAGAGGAACTGAAAGAGAAGGATTAATTTCATAACAATAAAACTGGAAAATAAATCAATAGCACTTGTATGTTTATACTATATAATTTTTAGCTCTAAGAAAACAATAACAAACCAAGAAACTGTGATGTAATAAAACAATATATATCTACATACCCCAACTTGTAAACTCCCACTTCATCTCAACATAGAAATCTGGTGACTGCAAGACATTATCATAGATTTATCATACTGTATCACAGCAACCCTATTCATTTGTATTGTAATGATTTAACTTTACCAGTACATGTAATTCTTAAAGATCATACACATCTAAGAGAATAACGCACCTCCTTTAATCTTTTCAGTAAGTCGGGAACCCCTACAGTTCTTTTGCTGTATCTCTGGTAGTCTCTGTTTTCTAGTACTAACTGGACAAGCTCTGGATCCCCTGTACAAACTGCCTCGTGCAAGACTGAAAAATTTAAATCTCATCTTTACCTCAAGAAATTGAATTGAACACAAACACAAGAGGAGATGGTTTGGATGAAATTATATCATTGGATTAATGGCACTCACAAAAATAAAATCTAAAAGCATAAATCTATCATTGTTGACTACCTGACCAATATCCTTTGTTTTCTGCCATAGTGTTTGCTCCATGTCGTAATAAAGTCCTGGCACTTTCTAGATGGCCTAAAACTACTGCCAAATGTAATGGTGTTCTTCCACGCGGGTCTTTTTGTTCCACATCGTACTTCAATAAATATTTTTAAAGCATCTAGTATGAGTAATTATTCACAAATGAAACTTTTATTTGTGTTTAATCCAACAAAAAAATTTAACAATATCACAGAATAGAAAATGTTGAATAGAAAAAGATAGAAGAAGTAACTGTTATGATATCAAAGAAACAACATCCAACTAATCAAAGTTTTTTTGACTAATATTTCAAAACCAAATATTCATATGAACCCCCAGCAAGAACTGCAAAATACATACCTAATCGAAGGATTTTTCATAAAAATATTTTTGATTTAATGTCATTAATCACTTGCGCCTATGTGATTTATATAGATCATATGCTGTGTTAGGATATGCACATCACGAGCTTAAGAACATATGACGTCACAAAAATGCATCAAATATAGTGTTGGATATCGCTGTTAATTTATGTAATAAAGATTTAAAGAAAATCGCCCGGTTAAAGTATTTTTCGATAATTAAAACAGTATCATTTTCCGATATAAATTTAGCTTCGGAGAGCCTTAACATAGCTGCATTCACATTATCTTGCATGATTTAGAGCCCCCCCCCCCCCCCCCCCCCCAATTTGGTTTCTAGCTTTTGTAGTTAGGTATTGTCTATTTGGTCTCTGAGAAGGAGTATTTTAAAGACCCCACCCTAACTTCATTTCCCCCAATTACCCATCCCCCACCACAAATGGATAGAAGCTAGTCTCTTTAATTTAAAGACCTGAATCCCCTTTACCAAAGAATGTTTTGTACCAAGTTTAGATGAAACTGACCCAGCAGTTCCTGAGAAAATGATATAAATGTGATAACCTGGATCATTTTGAGACAGAAGTTATAGGGTGAGCTGGGTTTGTGTAATCTCATCAACACAATGAATAATTCCACTATTACCTGCTATGTTCATTTGTCAACATGTTCTCACTATTTGGAACAGATCATGATTTGTCGTTCATTTTAATAAAGGGCAAAGCCCTCTCATGGTCAATTTGAGCTCTTCCTATAGATAACATGTACCGGTATATGTGAGAATAATGATGACTATATTGAAAATTGTTATTCAAGATGGTGGTCCATACTCTTCACCATTTTGAATTATCACAGAAATCTCATCAAAACAGATTTGTTCATATTTAATTAAATTAAAATCCAGATCTTCAAATTCTAAAGAAATCTAGAAAATATTGGTTAGAGCATTAAAAAACTAGTCGTTTTGTTCTATTTTCTCTGCAATTTTGTTGAGAGCATTTTACTGTACTGGAAATTGTCAAGTGATATCTGCATTACTAACATAACCTCACACTGTAGACTGAGCAAGCGACCTTTAGCGTATGTAATGGAATATATTGCATAGATATAAAAACATGTCTTGATCAAAAAGTGGTATAGTAAGAACTTGATCTTAGTTGTAGAAACATATCGTCAAGCATTATGACGTCACAATAAAGTCAACGTTATACAAAAACACATATAATCCATGACAGCTTATGAATAAATACATGTAGATAGGTGGATTCAACCAGATCGCTTTAAAAAACAATATATTTAACTGGGATTGACAAGTTTTACAGAGTTTTACAAACTTGTTAAGATTGCGTGATAGTATGGGAAGTAAACATGGCGAATATAGAAGTTGCCTATCCCGTCAGTATATTCGTCCCTGCTTATGGTTATAGCTTTTAAAGGTTCAATGAGCTGTATTTTATTTAATTAATTTCTTGTATTCGCAATATTCCCGATGACAATACCTAATTTTATGGCATGAAAGCTTTCATATATCTGCAACTTTTTCACTCTTGGTACAGGTCCTTACAAAAACTATAAATAAAACATTCCTTGCTTTCTTTAGGTTAGGTACATCTTAATTCATATTTAATAGCATCGTTAAATATGTTCTGATACTCGCTAGTCAACATGTTTTCAAGTTGTATTTAAGCCGTAGCGTGTATATAACCCGTTGTTTCATTCGATTAAAATGTAAATAGGCAAGGGGCGCAACTCTAGTTGCTCGCTAGATAGCACCACCTCATCACCAAGTTTTCGTAATGTGATCTGCCAAGGGTTTATGGGGAGCGGAGTGGACTGAAAACCCTTGGCTAATGAAGATGATGCTTCTTATAATATGTTAACCGCCTAGCGAGCTCTAACAACAACGTGTGGGCGAAGAGAAAATTCGGACTACTGTTACCTTTGACAACTGAAAATTCTGTCGTCAGATTCGTACCCACAATTCCGTGTAAATTGCAAATGGCTACCAATATCATGATCTCACGAGACAGGTCAAATGTATTTAAAGAATGTCATGCATTTAAAAGCTGAATAAAACATTCTGCTTACTCTAAAAAATGGTTTGCAACTATTAGTTTTACATTATTTTCTTGGTAAATTGTTCGGAGCATTGTGACTTAGACGGAAACTGTCGAGTGATTGTCTGCTCTACTAGCATGACGTCACAATGTCTAGACTAAGCACGCGACCTTTAGCATAATGAATAAATAGATAGGTGGATCCAACTGTGCACATTTCTGCATCTTCGCTAGCCAAGGGTTTACGATCCACTCTGCTCCTCTACAACCCTTGGCAGATTTAGCTAATGTTTACAGAAACAGCACAGAATCCAACTGTGTTGGATTTACGATTTACAGGGTTTACGATCCACTCTGCTCCTCTACAACCCTTGGCAGATTTAGCTAATGTTTACAGAAACAGCACAGTGCGGTCTAGCGACTGAGTTAAATTGGAGCAGCTAAAATATGTATTTAAATCTAAAAGGTTTAGAGGAAATGGCCGTGTGAAAAAATAAAAACATAAGAATTATTAAAAAAAACCATATATTAGTAATTATGTATCATATTTTATTTGTTAATCGCGTAAAAATTGTAATAATGAATGTAATTATAGCGAGCGCAGCGAGCTCCATAGACAATGCGTACGAATGGAGGAAATTTGATTTGAAATCTGCACATTGTGCAAATAAATCTTTGTGGACCCACATGAAAAAGTTCTACATTTCCCAATAATTCTTTGCGGTGCATAGCAACATGGTGGAACAGGAAGCGTTTCTAGGGAAAATTCGTACCTCTAAATTGCATACATCTATTTCGTTTAACAACAAAAAATCCTTTCAAAACACTAAGTAAACAACACATATGCTTACGTAAAAAAAACTGTCTCTATCTGAACTTTTGCTGACATATGACGTCATTTCCTTCCCTGAATTTATCCGACAATTAACGAGAACGGTTGAGAGTTAAGTATGAACGTCACAGTGATCTCGCGCTATAATTTCCCACGATAAATTTAGAGGTGGATCAAGCATCTGTACTGGGTGTAACCTGTAGTAAGCAATCAGTATCAGCGTTAACGGCAACTATTCAGCTGATTAGTTTTGTTTTGATATTTTTTTTACTTAGTAAAATACACATGCAATAATAATAATAATTTATTCATGATGCATCCATTTGGTAAACCACACTTTAATTTATTATCATGTACCCTGGGTACCTGTAAAGTGTGAAACTAAATAGAAACGAAACAAAACGAAACGAACTAAAAAGAAATCTACTGAAACGAAACAAAATTTACCGAAACGAAACAAAATTCACCGAAACGAAACCTACCGAAATGAAATCCAATCAAAACGAAAACGAAACGAAACAAAACCAAAACGAAACAAAACCTACAGAAACAAAATGAAATAAAATTGAGCAAAATGAAATCAGTTTATCAATATATGTAACCAATTTAATTTAAAATATATTGCATGTATACATATATTTAAATAATGGATCAATCATAATGATTAACTGTGTTGACACGTAATGAAAGATGGAAAGAGTTTGTTCTACAGTCTACAGTTTAATAAAACTTTAATTATGTATCATCTCTCAATACCCTGTGTAAAATGACATTTGTCTCCCCTTTAATATGGTCTCTTCAGTTCACTGTTACAAATTAATTAAGCAGTCCGTCAGTAAGCATCAAATACTGTTAGTCTTAAAAAGCAAAAGCAACTGTGACAACTAAGTTTATCTCAAACAGCCGAGTACTAGTCGCAATTTTATCGGGTGCCGGTCAATCCGTTCCCGAATAAAACTGTCCCGATCAATCCGTCCCTTGGCTTTTGGCTTATCCTTTCCCAAAGTTTGGTCAAACCATCTCCTTGTAGAAATATATAGGGATTTATATCTAAATCTTGGTCAATCCGCCTCAAAGTTTGGTCAGTCCGCCCCAAAATTTTTGTGTCGTTTTATTTTCCCATATTTTGTTGTTATCCACCTCCAAGTTTGGTCAACCCGCCCCCAAGTTTGGTCAGTCCGTCCCAAGATTTTTTAAAAATTTACTTATTTTCACATATGTAATGTTTTATATTTCACATGTTTTTGGTTTCCATTTTTTAAAATCCGTCCCCAAAACCTGAACGGTTATCTGAACGATAACTGAAAGAGGGTAAATCAGAAGGAGTTATTTCAAATCAGATGTATAGTCTGTCCCAAGTTATTGCTTCCATCACTTTTCGATGATTTTTTTAATAAAAATACACATACCTGTGAAAGAAATACTGTTGAAATCAATGACAGGGGAAGATATCCAAGATATCTTCATTGACACATTTTCATTTTTCACTCATAAAAGTTCACAGGAACGAAAAAAGATTTCTTACGGAGATTTATAATGGGAAATGTTTACATCTTCTCTCCATTTGGAATTACTCGGAACACCTCCCACAATTTTTCAACGTTATCATCCGGGCTATTTCATGGCTGATGCAATGCAAAATCCCCGTAGATTTTCTATTTTGGGTTGTGTATTGAAACATGAAGCGGTTGAGGGGGCGTTTCAAAACAGATAATCTGGACATTTTTCATATTAGTGGATGAACATAGTTTGAGCACAAAGGCATTTATGATTATCAAAATATCAAACGAAAAGTGGTGGAAGCAAAAACTCGGGACAGAGTGTAGTTAACTTTATGCAACATGGAGGATAATCACACTTTCTTCATCAATGGGTTCACATTATGTTTCGTTTTTAACTCAAAATACATGTATATGATTCTTTAAAATCCATCTGTTTCAACTGAACTTTGAATTTCTTTTCACGCATGATTTGGTTCAGTGTAAGTAAGTACTAAGTAATTAGAAAATATTGAGAAATGCATATTGATGATACATAAGTAAACTGCAATACCCAAGAGTTAATGTAAAATTAAATAATTACTATTATAATACATGTTAATCAATATTCAATTTAATTTGAATTAATGAAATAAATTACAAATAAATATATATAAGATTCATGTGATCCGTAGTTAAAGTGAAACCACGAATAAGTATCAGTATTATGCATAAGTAAAGTAATATACCCATACAATTTCACAGTGCCAATAACTTATATATACCCATGTTATTTTGTTTTTAAGTTATAAAGTACCAAAATGGGCTGGAAACCCGTCAAAGTACATCAGCGGACGGATTGACAAAAGCGTGGGGACGGATCGACCAAAATAATATGATAATCCATTGATATATATTATACCAGTGGACGGTTTGATTAAAATTAAGTTGGGGGTGGTTTGACCAAAACTAAGGGATGGATTTGCATTGCCTATATAATTATGCGATGGGATGGTTTGACCAAATTTTGGGGACGGATAAGCCAAAATATAGGGGACGGATTGACCGGGACGGTTTTATTTCGGAACGGATTGACTGGAATTCATTTTAACATATTATTTCTCAAAAAATTGCTAGTCCTCCGCTTTTTTTTTTTTTTGCGTAATCTGATATAGTTTGGTTTTAGACAATAGCAAAATAAACAAGAATCGCCAGATCCTAAAGTCTGATTTTGTGTTTACAAGAATGATTACAAATGGATTGTTACAGTAGTAAAAAGAAACCAAAAGTGATAATAGTAACTTGAGGTTTATATCTAGTTACAGTCTAAATATTTTGTTTTGCATAGAAATGGGCAATAACTTTTGAAGTGTATCCACACCTACAAATGCGCACGTCTAGAAATTAACAAACTTGATAGGTTACTTCCAAAATAAACACTTTTAAATTAATATATTCATGTAATAAATTTTGAATTAAAATGGCTGCATATTAAATTAAATTGATTTCATTTTGCTCGGTTTTATTTCATTTTGTTTCAATAGGTTTCGTCTTGTTTTGGTTTCGTTTTGGAAGGTTTCGTTTCGATTCAATATGTTTCGGTAGATTTCGTTTCGTTTCAGTAGATTTTGTTTCGTTTCTATTTCGTTTCGCACTTTACAGGTACCCCATGTACCTTTGTGTATTTACAATTCAATTTATGCTGCGCTCGCCCCAACGGTCCGCCATAAAACATATTATACATGTATACTGGAGGATAAAATATTTTTATTTTGTTGATAAACCACGCTATAATTCATCATTATGAATCATATGTACCTGTGCGTACTTAATTCTAATTTATGCTGCACTCGCATCAACGGTCGCACCGTAAAACATTTTAACAAACATTTGTTTATGTTAAATATTTACATTCGATTTGTTGTTTGATAACTCTTTTTCTATTCCTTGGAAATCATTGTCCCACACCAACCAGTGGACAGGAAACTCGTCCTGCAAAGTTTTACTTGACATTTCTTGTCTTATCTTCCCACATATATCATGATCATGACAAACTACACCATCTTTGTGAGTCACTTCTTCTATTCAGAGTTTTTCATTCCGAAGAGAAAGTCAGGATGCTGCTTCCGTGTGGTAAACTTTTTTAAGATTGTCGCATACAAGCCGACAGAAAAATTGAATTAAATTTGACAAAATATCAAAATAAATTTAGCTCATTTACATAAATTACATTAGATTCGTGCATATATATACTTGTTTTAATACATAATTTTGTTTATTACTCAAAGAAATTTTACGACAACAAAATACGAAACTAAAGTCGATATCCTTTGATATCCATAGATAAAACGCTCTTGATAATTTTCATTGTTTTATTTATTAACAATTGTATAAAATCTATATAATTTTGCTTTAAATATTCTTAAGTATAACGGAAATGATAGTTCGAAACTACCATTGAAACATAATACCCTACTTCATATTTCTTCTGTGTTGTGGAAAAATTGGGAGGGTACCTTTCGGAGATTTTATGCAGAATACGAGGCTGTAAATGGTACCCTTGTAGGTCCTCATGTCCAGGACAAAAGTAAGGGCGGCGTCTGAGGTGTGCGCCGACTGCACTGCCCCAGGTAAGGAATTTGATGGGGAGACTGGGGCCTGATACATCCGTGTATGAATCATTTATGATTTACTTTATTGTTATATCTGTCAAACACATACAAACAAACAGTGTATAGACTTGTGGTTGTAGGATAGTTTGTTATCTTTCTGTATTGTTAAAAAAACACTACACGCTTTATCTTATATATATATGATAAAAACAGGACTTTACTTTAAATTAATACAAGATAATAGCTTACACAAAGAACTGTTTTCTTTTATATATGTACATTTATGGATTATTTATATTCTGGACAAAAAAATTTATTCATTTCAAGATTTATGAAATTTCTATTCCTAAAAGGAAAACATTTCCCCCCAGTTTTATTGAACTTCACAGTTTTTGTCACCTATAGATATGACCATGATGACCACATAGCAATTTATTTAGATATTCTCTATAGAGTATATTTTGTCAATTATATGTATCTTAAATTATGATATATTAAAGACATTAATTTCCCATAATATGAAAATTTTCTCCAGTGAATCAACAAATATATTTGAAAGTTAATATTCCACAATATATTGCACTATTTCACTTTGGAAGATGTTGTTTAAATGTTTTTATGTTGTGTTATACCACAAAAAGATATATGGTGCTGAAATTGCGCAGAAAACAGTGCAATAACTCATTATAGAGGTTTGGTTTAAAGAAACTGTAATTTTCATAATGAATTAAAAAATCATTTTGTAAACAAAGGTAGTTAATTTTCATGGTATTTTTCACTTGGGTTTTTCAACATTATAAATATGTGTATGGTTCATTTAGACAGGAATTATACTAAAAAAAAATAGTTGAAAAAGTTTATTCAGTTTTTAAACCCTACAATGATTTTCCTATTGTCATCTTGAAGCCATCCTGAAATATGATGATTTGACTTACTGACACATTCAGTTACAGTACTTTATTTTGAAATGTCAGCTTAATTATTAAGTTATTACATGTATCAAGACATCAAATTTTGAGCCTTTGTTTGAGAAAAGTTAAATTAGTAGTTGTTTCATTATATTTGCAAACAAATTTTATTTAGGGAGTTCAGTTTTCAGTAGTTTATTTGATTTATTGTATACTAAGGATCATGTGTATGTCTCCTTTTCCTGTTTATTCTAAACTGTATTGCTAGTTCATTGACCAATTGAAATTTATTTATATTCAAATCTAATACATGTAAATAAATTTTGCAAGTGATTTAGGAAGTGTTTATTAACACTGGATGCTTCCTATGGCGCAGCGATGTCTCTGCATGGTTATAAAACAGTTAATTTCCTCGTAATTCACTTTGACGCAACTCTTGTTTATAGACAGAAAAGTATGTAAATGTTTGACAAGAGTACTTGGTTGTTTAATATTAGGAACACGCAGTAGATTAATCATGGGAAGATGTTCTTTAATCTTCCCACTTACATCAGAAAAAATCATGAATTGTCTTGACTCTTGACTATACATGAAGGAGAAAAATGAAGTAATGTGGCCACTTAGAAAGTACATTCTCATTATTATAATAAAAGAAGCAGACGTACGTTATTCAATTTTTAATAAGCATCTACTTCCTGCTGTACCGTTATATATATTATTATACACTGGATTCAAAGATTCTTTTTAACTTTCATTGGATACATGAAAAAACAGAAAGCCTTAAACTAAAAGACTGTTCAATTTGTTGTGACTTTGATATGATTTACAAGATGCCTATGATGCTAAAAACTGTTTCAAAAGAGTACGGATATGATGATGGTGGTGAATTATTTGCTCTATTAATCCATGCCAACGCTTCCACTAATTACTTGGTGGAAACAATTGAGTCACCTTAGATAGCTACATGCTCATTAATCCCCTCAGTAGTTATTGACTGCTTCAGAACTTGTTGCCCATTAGCCTTCCTGCATCTGCTTGCAGTCTAACTCTCACAGCAGCTGTATAACAAGTTGTTGGGGATATATATTTTTAATCTTCTCTCCTTTGCCTTGCTACTGTTCTGGTTTTGCAGATATTTTGAATGGGAGGATAGGCACTAGGCACAAGATTTTTTATGTAGGAAGGAGGGAGGCCCAGGGAGGGAGATTTTATCTGATCTTTTTATCTTCATCTTTATGTTTGACAGGGAACCTACTTGTGTTCCATCAGATTAAGATTGCTCTCAAAGTAAAATCTCTGCCAGAGATTGCAGGAATCAGGGGAATACAGAGATGGGTTTATAACTGTAAAAATTACAAATGCTCCATTGTTTCTCCTCAAGCTGTAGTTGTAGATGGTCGAATTAAAAGGTCTTTGAAGTGGCAGATTTTTTTTGCTCTTTTAAAAGTTGTATATCAGGCTGAGCTTTACTGCATGATGAGAAAGTTTTAATTAGGTCATGATAGATTAGCACAAAGATTGCTGATCTATGTATTACTGGGGTTAAGATCGATTAATCATGTTAATTGTTCAAACATAGGGTCTTCTGATAAATACTGATAATTATGGTGTGGTTTATATTACATTTGTAATGTTATGTTTTGTAGAAGGAGATAATATGTTGCTTGTATCAGTAGTTTGGAGTTTACATCATAATGTATATTACAGACAGTAGTAAAGGCACTAATGTACAAGACCCATAAACATACTAGTGATTTAATCAGATTCTGTAAATAAGGACCCATGCAACTACCATATATAACAGGCTTTTTAATTGTTACTCCATAGGTTACATACATATGTTGCATACATATGTATGATATGATTAATATGTGTACATGTATTAGATAAATCAATTACATTAGTTTTAGCCAAAATATATAAGTATACCATTGAAGGAAATAAGTTTGAATAATTAATTGCTACATATCAAATGAATTGCCTGTATTTAAAACCACTTACAAAATTGATGTACATGTTTATGTATTAGATATTGGAAAGATAATTTTGTGAATGCTGAATAAAAATTGTTAACCATTTATTGATATATATTAATTGCTATAACCCAGAGAACGTGTATTATAATTAAGGATTCCTGAGAAAGCTTGTTTTAGCTCCTTTGATAGATTAATATAGATTAAAACTGCCAGGCCTGCCATTGAGATTTGAGCTATAAAAATTCCCAGTAAGATTTAAAACAACCCCAACAGCATCCCTCCCCTTTTACACCTCCCTCACTCCACCTCCAAGAAGAAACCCCAGGGTGAAGAAAGTTCTGCTTCTTGCAGTCAACAGTCAGATGTTGACAGTGTTCATTTCATTATTGTGTATATAAGCTTGATTTTGATTTTGTAGATCCCACATGGGCCTCCATCAACCGGGGTGTCCTGATCTGTGATGAGTGCTGCAGTGTCCATAGAAGCCTGGGTCGCCACATTTCTCAGGTCAAGTCACTGACCAAGGGACAATGGAGTCCCACGCTGTTAGCTGTAAGTAACGTTGTATAACAGTTGCTTAGTCACCTGAGGTTGTTAGAGCACATCCCTGTTTGTTGACTCAGAGTGACCGTCACTCAGACTCGTCACTCAGACTCGGTCAGTTGTACACGTTGTACATCATTCACTTATATTTACCGTTGGGCCATTCATAAACAGTAGGTGAAACTCTTCTTTGTTATCTGGTAAGTTTCTTGTACACAATTACTGCAGTACCTCACACCACTAAAAATGAATACAAGGTAATCCCAAATATTAATATGTAATAAAACTCAAATCCCTCAGAAAAAGAATTCTAGGGTTTTTTTTGCTGAATACAAAGTTAAACTAGTAGTTTAGATTTATCAGATAAATTATACTTGTAAAGACATTGATTGAAGATTTGCAGTTAACTTCAGATAAAGTTAACAGTACTGGGTTAATAAAAAGCTTTTAAGTTGCATTGAAGGTAATTTCAAAAGTTGGATCTATATATACCGGTAGTCATGTGATGGAAACTTATAAATTCTAAAACTGAAATAATATATTTGACATGAGGAATTCAAATAATTCTCAGAAAAGGAAAGCAATATTACTCAATTTAAGATGCTTGAGTTAAGCATTTACAAGTATTACCAGGGATAAATATGTCACCTTTTGAAATTTATTTCATGGTTCTGTTGACAGTTTCATTTCACTATGAACATGATCTGAAAATTACTTGTTCAGATGATAGAAAGAAAGCTACAGTACTATCAGAGTATTTAGGTGTAAATTTATCACACAATGAACCTGCCTCTGTCCCCTCAGCTCGTGTTACAGTTCTTGTTACAGTGACTTGAGTACATTCATTGAGTCATTCACCCAGGAATCTGAAGGGAAACTCAACCCAAACAATGACTCAACTCATTCAGGTGGCAGCTATGCTAGAGTCTTTTTTTTTGTACATTTGAATTCACATAAAAGTTGATTTTAACACACTGCATTAATTATTTGATAAAAGCAAGAGTACCAGTGATAATAATTTATAACTGTTGATATGAAGCATTGATACTTACTTGCAAATAGTTAAGAATAGTTAAGAATACATAACTGCAGTTTTGAGAAAAATGAAAATTTATAGATTTGCGTTTTCATTTTTTGGGGTATGTGTGTACATTGACAATGGACAAGCAGTTTATTATATACACTTGATGTAGTTGTAAGCTGAATAATCACCTACATGTATTTAGAATTCATTATTTAACTAGCATCATGAAAGCCAATACCGGTAATTAAATTAATTAAGCTGTTGTTGAGAATTTGTTGAAACATCCTTGAGTGAAAAATAGTTTTGAACCCTGAATAATATCATTACTTTAAAGGATTATATACGAGTATAGTATGTATAGTACACATATATAAATACATAAACATATCTTTCTGGTGTATTTTATTTTAGCAAAGTGTCATTTACTTAGTTTCTTATTTAAGTATGACAAGAGAACATGTAGATTGGTTTTCCTTTCATTCACTTAATCCTTTCAAATTTCTAACTGGTTGGAATATTTCTGAGAGTATTATGCAATTTTAAATCCCTTAATAAAATATAGATTGAGTTAAATAAACATTGTCCATACATATGCAATGATAAAACTGGATTTATAATTATTTAGTAAGAACCACATGGCCTATCGAATCAATGGATTACATTTCAAGGGTAATAAGCATGCAGGAAAAAACACCCTCAGAAACACTGTAACATTTGTTTTCATTTAAGTGTTTAAAGCAGACTTGTTTGACTTTTACAGATGGTGCAGCATTTAGCTAACCATGGAGCCAACAGTATTTGGGAGCATTCTCTGCTAGACCCCTCACAGAGCAAGCATGGCAAGAAAAAACCCAGTCCCAGAGATCAAGTCCAGTAAGTAAAAACATCAAAACGGCTTCCTCAGGGACGGGCATTCCGCATGCTGAAGTAGAAATCGGGAACCACATTCAACTCAAGGACATCCTGTACAATCAGAACCTCACACCCATAACCAAAACACATAGGAGCATGATTACACTCACTTTGAAACAGGATAAAATTCATATCAAATGGCTTACATGCAAGGCAGTGAGATAAAGTTATGATAAGGTTTATCTAGGAATAGTTATAAACATTGTTTTAATCATTATTTCTTTGGGGGAAAATTTTGTGTTGCATGTGACCCATTTACAGTTCATCAAATGCTAATTTCAACACCACCTCATGTGAAATTGAAACTTAGCTTAGATAATACCAGTCAGGTTAGCATTCGTTATTTGTCATGTAAACTTCCCTGTAACAGTATACAACAGATATATGCAATTATATACAGGGAAATAGACTGCGGTAGTTACTTCAAAGGCTACTGTTATGATTTTATTTTCACATAAAAGACCTTTATTGATAATATGAAAATTCTGGGAAGAGAAAAATAATAAAGGCAGCTCTATCTCTATAAGGAAAAGTTCAATATAAAAAATAATTAGAAGGATGTTTAAAATTTACAAGTACAAACATCATATTGTTCACTGACTTCCCTATTACATAGTAAATTAATAGCATATAATAAGCCTTTGATTTGGGATTATAAGTACGGTAAACAATATATACATATTCTTATGATGTGTCCTAGCTTTGATTTGATGTCATATTTAGGTAAATACCGGTAAAAATAACAATTTCAAGCTTCAGATGTACAAAATGTCTCCAAGCATTTATTTGAGAGAGAGGGAGAGGGAGAGAGAGAGAGAGAGAGAGAGAGAGAGAGAGAGAGAGAGGAGAGGAGAGAGAGAGAGAGAGAGAGAGGAGAGAGAGAGAGAGAGAGTAGAGTAGAGAGAGAGATATGCAAGCATGAGGTCTTGAAAGCTTTGTTTTGCTACTGGTAATTGATGGTGTTGTAGAATTAAATTAAACTTTCTAGCAAACCTGAATTCAGACAATTTCTAACACATCAAACATTGTGTTAAAATAGGGTATTGACCATTATTAAAAATCAAATGTATTTTCCAAAATTAGGAGCTTCTATGAACTGGGAGCTAGGTCTGTGTTTGAGAAAGAGGTAATCGTTGAAAGCACTATGGCCACTAGCTGCAGATCTGTAGCTCCCGGACTAAAAAAATTCGGATGAACAACCTGGGAGCTACAGATCCATTTGTGTTCAAAAGTTGTAACTTACAGTGCACAAAATTTTTTTTTTTGGACTAATTAATCTTATTTCCAAACACAATCTGTACAAATATTTGATTCTGAAAAATTCCTCGGACATTTTACAACTGATATCATCACTTTACTTGCCTCTGATATTCTTTTAAACAACATTCACCAGCTCCGTAAAGTGGAGTGGTGTAGTTTGTTTACATGTCAAAATGGTGACTCGAGATCTTCATACGAATTGAACATACTTTATTTTTCAAGGTCGGTTAGCGTGTTCAAGAAAAAGTCTGAGGCAAGTAAAGTGAATTATTAGTACCGGTAGTAAATTGCCTGAAGAATTTAATGGGACTAACATTTTCCTCAGAATACCGGTATGTGTGGAAATAAGGTTAATCAGTCCAAAACTAGCACAAATTTTTGTGCGCTGTAAATTGCAACTTTCCAACAGGTATGGAACTGTAGTTCTCAGGTCGTCCATCCAAATTTTTTTCACACCGGGAGCTTGGACCTGCAGCTATACTGCCACTGAAATAGCAAAAAGCTTCTCTTTTTAGTATTAAAATTATTAAAATCTTTTCTTTTAGTCCAGTGAAGACAGAATTCATCAGATCAAAGTACCAGTTCTTACAGTTTGTTAACAAGCAGAAAGATGGTGAACTTAATTCCATCGACGATTTGAGCAAGGTATTTTAGAATAACAAGTACATGGACTTCAAGGTTTTTTTCTTGACATAGTATTAGAAGTTTCTGTGATAAAAGATTTGGATTTAATATCAGTATATATGATCATTTATATATGAATTTTCCAGCAATTGCACTCGAGTGTTCGAACAAACAATTTAGAGACATGCCTACGCCTTCTGTCTAAAGGAGCAGATCCAAATTACTTTCACCCTGTAAGTGAATTCTACGGATACTTTCTTTCATGCTTTTTATGTTCAATTTCTTTTAATTTTGGATCTCAAGTAATTTTTCTGAAATGATTTTGTTTTATTAGGAGAAAGGAAATTGTCCTTTACATGTAGCAGCCCAGAGTGGTCAACCATTACAAGTGGAACTGTTGGTAGTGTATGGTGCTGACCCAGGGGCATACGACTCCAATGGAAAAACACCCATTGACCATGCAAAGTAAGAGGAGTTACCCCTCTTATCAGAGTATCGGATAGTTAACTTTTAACAAATTTAACAAACTTATACATGCAAAAATGCATACATTATTGTTGATAATAATTACACATGTATTACTATGGTACAATGAGTTTCCCAAATTGACAGGGCTGAAGATCATATGGACTTGGCGGACAGACTTGTTGAATGTCAGTACGAGCTGACAGATCGACTGGCATTCTATCTTTGTCAACGAAAACCTGGTAAGAGAAAATGAATTTGGATCTTTTTTACAGAATAGGTAGTATAAGAAAAATTTTAAAAACATACTCTCTTCACTCTTATTGTGAAATTCTATTGATACTTTTTCAGATCACAGGACAGGCATTCATTTCAAAATACCTGAGATGGCAGATAGGTACTTATTTTAATGCATGATTAAGTAGAAAATGTTAGATAAATACACTTGTGTGAAGGAAAAAGTGTTGAGATAATATTCTTCAAATCATTAACAAATAAACATAGGTTTTTGACAGATAAAGTGAATGTCTTCTGTATGATTTTGCTTGTTTACAGTTCTCTAGACATGTCAGAGCTAGCAAAGCAGGCCAAGAAAAAGCTGCAAGCAGTAAGTGTCTTGTCATCTTATTTCTTTTCATATCAGTGTCCATCTTATAATCAGTTTTGGAAGTGTAAAAATGAGTACCTTTACATTTTCAGCTTCCAAATCACTTATTTGAAGAGCTGGCTATGGATGTGTATGATGAAGTTGACAGAAGAGAAAATGATGAGCGTAAGTAATAATGATCAGTGTAGCAAAAATAAAATTGCTTGGTTAAAGATCATCTTCAGTTATTAAAGATCATCTTCAGTTATTAATTATTACCTGCAATGAATCTAAAAAATGATTTTATAAGTGTAAAGTGTTTCTTTTTTATGCATAAAGCCTTCTTGTTTCTTTGAACAGATTGGTTACAAACACATGACAACAAGGCTTTAGTCAGTGATCGACAGGGGGTACCTTTTCTTCCCCTCAACCCAGATTTTTCAGCCACTCGCAATCAGGTATGAAATTTTTTCTCACCTATTAGAAGCAGTCTTTCTTTTTACATTATTACATTATTGCAAATAAGTTTTACTTGTGCAATCCTGTGTTACTGTAGTACATGGTGTTCAAATTTTTTTTTCCCATAATCAAACCACAGCCATCTCTGTTTTGTTGTGAATATCAAGTGTTGTCATTTTGTGAAAACTATTAAACATTTTTATATATTGAATGAAATTTTTGTATGTTTGAAAATTTTAAGTGAGCTTAATTTCTGATTTGTCTTGCATTACAGGGACGTCAGAAGCTTGCCAGATTCAATGCACGGGAGTTTGCCACACTAATTATAGACATTTTAAATGATGCAAAAAGAAGACAAACAGGAGTGATGTCCCCTGTTCAGACTCCCAAAGAACCAGGTAGGGAGATTATAAGTCGTTATGGTGGTTTGGTAATAACCAGTGATTCAGAAGTGCTTAGTTTGGTTGGGAGAGTTATTGTTCTTTGCATGTACAGTTGGCTAAAATGGACCCTTTCTACACTGCCTACTTATTCTGCTGCTTGTTGTAAATAGAAATACTTTAATCTACAGTGTGTGTGTAAATTTGCAATCAATTCAAGTATTCTGAACATTTGATAAGATTATGTTATCTCACATGCATTCTCCCTGCATTAGTACCTAAAAGTAAATGTGATTTTTAATCATCTGTACTTACTGTCCTTTTGAGATTTTTCATTGGGTTAAGCGGCATGTAACTTATTTTGAAAATGAAATGGATATCCAAAGGATATTAACGGAGTTAAGGAGTTGGGTTATTATTTCTGTCTTTAGTTTTGGTAAGGTTCTTTCACTTTTCTGATCCTCAGCTGAAGTTCTGTTATCATCCCAAGTTTGTTCTTCATGCATTTCATATAAACTGAAATCAAAAGAAATTTAACTATGATATTTATTGTTTTAACATAGTTATATATGTAGCCTGTTTGTCCAGTGCAGCTGTAATGAAAAATATATAAAAAGTGTAGACGTGTAAATTTTTAAGCAGGTTTTCCAAAGGAAAAATCTGGTTATTAAAATAGTGAAAATGGCGGGCGGGCGGTCGACTGCCAAAAGGATACCCTTATTGTATGGATAACTCCTCCTACAGTTTTCAAGATAAGAAGTTGTTCTTTTGCAGATCAATTGTACATATATCTGAGGTGTGCATATTGCTAGGATTTTGATTTCTGATTATTGATGAAAAAAATAAGGCTTTGAAATGTTTATTAAATAAAATTTGTTTTTGTCCAAGAAACAAATAGTCAAAGTACATCCAATGCATAGTCATTTTACGGGTAGCAACAACAAGGAGGTGATGCACTTCACAGGAACTAGGTGATGAAAAGAAAATACATCTATAAATACTTAAATAAAAAGATATTCTTAGTGTACAAATTGAAATATGTACCAAATAACATACACATACAGTTAATTCAAAATATACTTGCACAAATAAGGAAGTATTTACTGTCAAGTCAATATTTGTTTCATTCTTGATTGTTTTTTAAATGCCCAGGTATCATCAAAAATAGCTCAAAAGCTGCACAGACTTATCCTGTGTATAAGGCATTGTGTGGGATTTTCTTATTATACATGTAAAACCCAATGCAACAGTCAGTCAGTCCATCAGTCCTTATTTTTGTCAGCACAACTCCTCTTAAACAGCTGCACAGAAATTGGTGAAACTTTGTAGGTACATGTATTATTGATTAGGACACAATATAAACATGTGCAAACTATCATATCGATTCCTTTCTGGGAATTTTGGCCCTTTTGAACTTGAAAATTTGGCCACAAAGAATATAGTAATTAACAATTTGTCTGCGCAACTTATATTTAAACCACTGCACAGAATTTTGTAAAACTTTGCAGGTTTCTATGACACAATATGTAGATGTGCATATTACCAGAAAATAAATTCCTATTCCTTTTTTTCCTGGGAATTTCAGTCCTTTTGAATTTCGAATATTGTTGTTGTGAAAGACAAAAGTATAGATGAGCTTATTTTCAAGATGTTTTAATGTTATGATTTTTTGGGAGTTCTGCCCCCTTATTAAATTATTTTGTGTATTATCGGTAAATGTGTACCCTGTCTTTCATTATGTGTAGCATTGTAAAGTAGTTATATAATGGGGGAGCGTGGGGTATGTGAAGTTGCTCCCTTTTTCTTTCATAAATCTTGGAATACAAAAAAAAAAACACACAAAAAACGATACAATAGTCAGTGAAGAGATTAAATGTCTTGTATCATTGATAGAGTACATGTATTTGAAAAAAGAAGTAGGGTAAAGAAAAATTGTTGTCTATCTTTTAAATAAGTTTCATTGAGCCTTTGTAAATAAACTCTTATTGGTAAAATGACTACAAGTTGTCAAATTATAATTAGATTTCTTGTGTAAAAATTAAAATATTTCAATGAGGGAAAATGAACAATTTTATACCAAATATTTTTAGTTATAAAAGGTAAAGTGATGAAAATCAAAATTATTATGGCTTGATATTATGTTTATAATGGAAGCATTAAATGGACTGGCACAACAAGAAGCTCCCTCCATTGGTAGATGAAGTGCACTTTTTGAAAACTTGATCATCCATATAAAGTAAACTTATCTTACTGAGGTAGTTGATTCAAAGATTTTGTTTTTATGCCCCTGCCATAAAATGGGTGGGGCATATAGTGTTACCCCATTCCGTCATTCCGTCCTTCTGTCATTCCATCATCATTCAATTTCCGATCATTATCTCATTATCTCTTGAACTTAGAAAAAAAAATGGGAAATTCACTTTCCGATCATTATTTGATATATAGATGTGTCTTATGAATTTTCAGGTTGAGTTTGAATTTGGTTTTGGTCCGTTGATTTTTGACAGTGTTATGCATCTTGAACTTAGAAAAAAATGGGAAATCACTTTCCGATCATCATCTCGACAACTGTTGCACATATTCACTTTCCGATCATTATTTGATATATAGATGTGTCTTATGAATTTTCAGGTTGAGTTCAAATTTGGCTTGGTCCGATGATTTTTGACAGTGTTATGGGAAATGGGAAATCACTTTCCGATCATTATCTCAACAACTGTTGCACATATTCAACTCAAATTTGATATATAGATGTGTCTTATGGATTTTCAGGTTGAGTTCGAATTTGGTTTTGGTCCGATGATTTTTGACAGAGTTATGCATCTTGAACTTAGAAAAAAATGGGAAATCACTTTCCGATCATTATCTCAACAACCGTTGCAAAATTTCAACTCAAATTTGATATATGGATGTGTCTTAGGAATATATTTACATTCTACATATATTTTGAATGTAAAGTGTGTGGAAAGCTACTGCAGATAAAGCTTCATGAAACAGACAGGGTACTAAAAGGTTAAATCATGAGTTTTAATTGTGACGTCACAAACGTTGAACGCAGTGAAATGCAACGTCACGAAACGAAAATCAAAGATCACGCTGTGGCTGTTACAGTGGTCTTCCATGAATTTGAACTTACCCATAGGATAATACAGTAATTTTGATGTAAAATTCACATTTGCAGACAAGGCAAAAACATAAAAAAATGTAAATATAAGCATTGAATCCTTATTTTTTGAAAAATAACGATTTTTTTCATAACACGCTAATGCTCGTTATTCAATTTGTATGCACACACCGTTGCAGTTATGAGACTATATCTTTCAAAAAATCAGGATTCAATGCTTAAATATTCGTTGAGTTCGAATTTGGTTCCAGTCCGATGATTTTTGACAGAGTTGTGCCTCTTGAACTTTGAAAAAAATGAGAAATTCTGAGTTTCCGCTCTCGTACTTTTGAAGGGATGCATATATATATATTTCATATGAAGGTTATTTACAAGAAAATACAGATCAATTTCGTAATTAGTTCTGGTCCAATGATTTTTAACAGAGTTATGGCTCTTCTTAGTTTCCGCTCTCTTACTTTTGGAGTGATGCATATGTAAAGTTGATATTTCATATAACAGTAATTTTTTTGAAAATACAGGTCAACTTTGAACTTGGTTCCAGTTCGATGATTTTTGACAGAGTTATGCCTCTTGAACTTAAAAAAAAAATCAGTAATTTTCAGGGATTTATAACTTATTTTGCAATCAAAAAAATGTTATACTAAATTTGGCATTTGAAATTTTGGTCGCATGCTGGGGCATTCACGGCATTACGACACATCTATTTTTATAAAGTAAATGAAATATTTAAGTACCTGATAGGTATTTTGTACTGAAATACTAAGAAATCTGCATGTTCTTCAGTAAACTTCTGTAATCAATTTAATAATAGATAATATTCTTAATGAATTTGACATATTAGGGGTAAGTAGAGAATTTCTGAATCAGATATTAAACCCTGTTTAATTTGAAAAAGAGGTGGGGGGGGGGGGGGACTGGGGTGTGATGTCAGGAGTTGTATTTTTTTAATATTTAAGAAAACTGGAGGGGAGTCTAAAGTGAGCATTTCTATGCATATTAATTTAAAGCACCTGTTGTAGATGTAAAAATCACCTGGGACAGACCTTGGAAGTATTAAGTTGTTTACTGGATTGTCTACATCTGTGACCTTGGGTTTTGTAGTGTATTCTATATTTTGTTTTTATTACCTATTTGCCTCAGATAAGCTGTATTGCATCTTGCGTTGAATATTTGTGTAACATATTATAAAATAGACAGGTTTAATGGTCTTATCTCATACATCTCAATAAATCCAAGGTCTTGTCAGACAGAGGCCGGGCACAAACACATCAGAATTTGGTCGTGCTAGGTATGCATGAGTCTGTTCCAACAGACATTGAACAGTGCAATACATAAAGATCACAGCACAAAGAAAGCATTTGGATCACAAATGATGATCCGTGGTATTATGTTACACAGATTAATCGGAAGCAGTCAGGGTTTGTGAGGAGTGGGTCAGGTTATCTATGGAGGTCAGACACATTTTACGCTTGAAATCCTCCACACACTGACAAACTGCTTTTACCAGTGATTTAAGATTTAATTTGCTCTGCAATGACAGGGGCAATTTAAAGGTTTATTTTTTCAATCTCCATCTCAAATTTCAATGATTCCGCCCAATTTTACAGGTAGAATGGAGTTAAGTCTGTGTCCTGTTATCAGGACGGGCAGACAGGTGCCCCTGGTTTCGTGGTCATTGATCTAGGGTTGAAGAACTGTCCCTATACAAACAACACTAACCTCTTGGAGCCTTACTGTTGGTTGAAATTCATATATGCATCTGGGTTGACACTTTAATATGTGTATATGTGTGAACTACATGGGATGTGCACACAATTAGGTTGACTCCTCTTGTTGTGAACTCTTGCTTTTTATGGAGAGGAATTTCTAAGAAGTGTTTGTACCATTCTATTCGTTCTTGCAGGTAATGATGCAACTTTTGAAGATAGGACTTTCTTAAGATTTTATGTTTTGACATCTTTTGGCACCTATTCCTCACAGTACGGAGGACAGAGGACTGTTTTTAACTGTATTGGTATCATTTTATAGATTACTGCACATGGTTTCATCTATGTGATGACGAGCCTGATTGAGCTAACAGACTCTCCTTGTTTCTGAGATTTTTTTTCTTCTATTAAATGCATCGTATATGTAACAGTTACTTGGCAATAAAAAAAAACCCTAGGGGCATAAATTTAATGTGAATTTTAAATAAATTGAAGCTTTGTAGAAATTGTTATTATAGTGAAATCAGACTTTTTTGAAGTCAGAATATGTGGAAATTTTTATTGATTCAAAGTTACAAGACACAAGACAAGAAATTGTATGAATATGTGGTTTTTCTTGATTGTCTCTATGATTAGAAAGTTATAAAGGATTTACAAACAGAGTTGGTTTTTCTTATTATTTTGTAGACAAATTGCCCAGTCAAGTGGTTCAAAGGAAAACAAACTTCAACAGCATTGCGAGTGATGAGGAACCGATCTATGACCAGGTGGCATCAGACGAGGACTATAGCAGCATTGACAACCTCAGCATCAAAAGTGCTGGCATGAAAGACAGCTCTCTTGCCCAGCCTCCAGCAGTGAGTACACACATCTTTCTCCCCACCCCCACCCCCACCCCCACCCCCCCAAAAAAAGTATCTTGAAAAAAGTTAAAATAGTATCTTGAAATATTTGTATTTGGAATGGACCAAACCTCTCCAGACACACTCAGTGATTTAAACTATTTATTTTTCTTCATTTTTCTTCTATTTTTAAAAATTAAACCATTAACCCCAGTCAATGTTTCTTTGTGCCAATTAAAGGTCATTAAATATAACCCTGACCTGACTACTGTAGCTTAAATTTTATGAGAGGTCATTTTATGCAAGGTTACTGTTGCTAACTTTTGACCAACATTGAGGAGGCTGAAGTTGATATTTTTCTTTTCTCTGTGAAATACATATTTTTTTTGTTGACACTTTATTCTGGCTTTATTTTAGAACCCTGATAATGATTCAGACACTTTATTAAAATCAATAATTCTGGAGGTGAGATGTTTGGGCTGTATTGTTTGTATAACCACTCACAATTCTATCTAACTAAATTGTAGGTAGTCTAACTTTAAGAATAGATAGATGTAAAGTTGTCTAGATATTTTAAAGATGCTAACTGTAGTATGGCTCAATTTAATGCTTGATAGTTCACTTGGTAGTGATTACATGTGCACATTGAAAGAGACTCAATCTATTTTATTTTGTACAGGATGATAAGACCATTACATGTATAAAAAAGGTCATTCATGTTAAACATGATTAACTATTGATACATATTAAAAATTCAAATTAGATTGAGCTCACTTTCAGTTTTTAGATTTGATATTTTAATTATGTACTGTATTATGTATTGTAGATATCAATGTTTTATTAGTTTGCTTATATGAATTAAATACTGGTGTACACAGTTTGGCGATAGCTTATAAATAAATCATTTGGAAGTCACTATGTCACAAATCAGGTTCCAAGGAAAAGCACAAGGAGACAAAATTCAGCAGGCAATCTCAGGTCGGAAGGTGATCTGAAACGGGAAAATGTTTACCCTGTCAAACAAGGGTCGCCACGTGTGAGTTTTGTATCCAACCTTGACCTTTGAACTCAGACTTGTTAAACCTCAAACTATCTAATATTTTCATTTCAAAAGTTCCTTCTAACAAGCATTCCTATAAATCTATTGTCTTCAATCATTAATTATGGTTTATAAATGAAAAAAGAATGTGAAAAACTATTTGATTCATGAATATTTTTTTGTAGAAATTTTAAAAAAATAGTTTTCAAATTATTGTTTATTACATTCATAATACCAGATACCTAGAAAGAGTCAGAGGATTAGGTCGTATGGAAATCTAAGATCATATGGTGACCTTATAAGGTCACATAGAAGGGTTAGCCTAGCACCACATGTGAGTTCACGTCTACTGGTATATCCTGCCTTATTGTGACAGTGTATCCATACCTTGTGTACATATACATGTACCAGTATGTGTACATATACATCTACCTGAGAACTTATTTTGTACAGTTTATTCATTATGTATGATATTATATCTTGTAAACCATATCATTAGCTCTTGGGTTAACTGATCTTAATCTACATATAGCGACTTTGAAAAAAAATTAAGAGAGTCTGAGAGAGTCTTACATGTTACATACTGTAAACAGGGAAATATTCACCCCCTTTTTATTTTCGCCCCTTTCGCCCTCGTTGTCTGTGGGCGAACTTAAGACTGGGCAAATTTCAATGTCTCATATTATCACTCTTTGAACACAACTGTGTCTGGGCGAATTCAAGATGGGTTGAAACTGGTTGAAATTGGTTGAAAGTGTACATGGGCGAAAATTACATGGGGCAAAAATAACCCTGTATACAGTAATTACGTGTATTTTAGTTTATTCTATATGTATTTTCATCTTGGATTTACATCATATAGAATTTGTATAATACTGTCTAATACTGTCCTTTTTGATTTATGATCATTTTCTAAGAAATGTAATCAGCATGTCTTTAGAATGTATTTGAATTTCAACTACCAGTACCAATCTTGTATGTTTACATGCATATTTGATAAATGAGGTTAGAAAATCCTTTATAATACTTTGTGATATGATACAGTTACATGTAAAAATGATCCAAATCAGGTCCATATAAAAAGATTAAAGATAATGAAGAAGGGGATCCAGAACATGCGTTTGTTTCACTGATTGTTGTGTAGTTATGGACAAAAACTTATTCTTGTATTTCAATGTTTGATCAATGTTTATAAGGTGTTATAGGACATTGACATGTAAATATGGATGTGTGTACTGAAGATCAAAAATATCAAGCTGGAGTCAATTTTATCTTGTAATTTAAAAGAGAGTACTGTATATTACAAAATTAGAGTGTTCCACACCTTGAAATTGTAATCTGCTATTGTTTGCTGGAATTCTGTACCCCTCTCATCTATAACCTTTTGTTCTCATCTATAACCCTTTGTTCTGATTCCCAGCCCCCCTCTGTTCCGGAAGCCATGGTAGAGGGACCCGTCTCCACAGAAGAATTCCTACAGATGAAGAAGAAGCTGTCCACAATGGAGTTCAGAATGCAGCAAATTCTGAAGACAAATCAGGACCTACAAAAGGAGAGGGATGACCTCACACAACTGGTAAGGGGCCTCATAATGTGCCTTGTATGGTTCATATAATGATCTGTCAACATTTGATGACTATTGCATGTGCTATCATTATAATACAAAGGTCAGTGCCTCTCAGCTGTGAAAATGGCCTGGCTGTTAAATGATTTACATAAATGTATTCATTGTATAAACTATATGTAGATTTATCTTCTAGATAGATAAGCTGTGCATTCTAATTTCATGTTTTTTGCTCATTAAGCTAGCCACTTTTTGTCTATACTATCACCAACTGGTGTATAAATTTACATAATCTTCACATTACCGGTAGATGGTATTCAACTTCAGATATACATTTATAATAGGTGCAAACTCTGACAAAAGAGATTTCAATACTAAGAAATCAAACCCAGCACCAGCAGAGTCCTCCAACCACACTACCGAATGGCTACAGCCCTGACCGTGGAGACGAGGGCGGACGGTCAGGTACCCCCAGGTCAGGGACACGCCCATCATCAGGGACACGCCCCTCTTCTGGGACACGCCCACAATCGATGTTTGAGCCTCGAGAACGGGAGCAGCGTTTATCTAACAAAGTAAATAACATTTATTCTAAATGATTGTTGTGCTAATTAACATGATAAATGTATGATAATTTGTCGTAAGTGAAGACCCTATATTGATTACGGTATTCAATGAATAAAAATGCAATAGGCATAAGACTAAAAACAAGTCAACATTAAAACCATTGGGTTTGTTCTTTTGATAAATGTTGAAGTAAAATGTTGGAGTGAACTGATTGCTAGTAAATACTTGATGTTTATTTATTTACATTCTCTTGATGATGAAAAAGATATGCATGTTTTATAAACTAAAGAGTGCAGCAGAGAAGATTGGTCCTTGCATTGTACTTACATGTAGTGTTAGTAGTTCTAAAATAACTTCCAAACCAATTTGACCAAACTTAACAAGCTTCGTATTAGGTCATGTTTCACTTCATTTCATTCCTTGCTATTGTGTTTATCTTTGATTTAATTTAGTGTAAAGTTAATACTGGTTTTGATTTTACTGGTTATATAGGTAATTTATTTATGTGTGTACTCTTCCTGTAGACTCCTTCCAAGGATTCACTGCCAACAGCTTACTCTGTGTCCAATATCCACAAATCAGAAGAAACTGATGTAAGTGCCAAATACTTTGTATCAAAATAAATTGTAATTAACTGCAATTATCTCCCTTGCATCAGATTTTAATTGTGTATATATTACAAAGGCTTCAATTCAGTTGTGATAAAAATTTTTAATAAGGTACTTTGTATTTTCTTTGTAAGAGTTAAGTTTTGGAGCAATAAATTTTTATTTTTTATTTTACTAATTTTTCATCCAATACACAACTTCTGTTAATTTTCAGTCAAACCGTGTGCAATCTTCAAGCTCAGGATCGGGGGCGGAGGAGATACAGTGTGCCTACCCCCCTGATCTCTCCCACTACGACTGTCCTAGCTCACTGCCCGTCCACATGGACGAGGAACTCCCCAGTCAGGAGGAGGTGATGAGGAAGACGGAGAAGATCACGAAGAACATCCAGGAACTCCACAAATCTGGTCAAGACGGGAAGCATGATAGGTCAGTCTGGGCTTCTGTGTGGGCTGTGTATTGTGTTCAAGTATTGTAGTGTGCATGGTTGTAAACGTTCATTGAAAGCATCATGGCCAGCATGATGTGACTTTTTACCTGTATTGCCATTCAGTATTTAAATCAAATGTACATGTAGTTTAAATGCTTTGTAGAGTGTATATATACAGGTAATTCATATATATCTATATATTTTTAAAACAATTTTTACAATAATAGTATCATCAATATATGACCATCATCTTTCCTTTCTATATATAGCTTTGGACATTGTGCTGACAAAATCTATGAGGCAGTGAAAGAAATGGCAGCATTGTTTCCAAAGGTATAACATTAATTTTTGTTTGTGCTGTATGCAGTTTTCTGTTTTGTTTGTAGTAAAGGATTTGAAGCATTTGTAGGACAGGTTCTGAGAGCACAATAGATTTGAGACTGATGGGTAGAGAATTTTAACAATATACATGTAGATCTCAGCATTAGATCTGATTAATGGATGTACATGTATATGAGTTCGATATGTCACTTTGCAAATAATTCAACATTGATAAGTGCTTTTATCATTATACATACAGAATATCTTACTTCAAGATATCCTAAAATTTCACTAATTTATTTTCAGTTGAATTTGAATTACAAAACACTGATTGGAATGAGAAGCTCTGCATGTACATACATGTATATTGTTGTTTGTGTGTAGATGTATTTTGTCTATATTTATAAGTTGATGCTTTATTTTGTTGTGCACTTATGTGTGTTATAGATTTTATTTTGTGCAAAGTACATGTACCCATATTTTGGGACTTTATAGATTTTATTTTGTGCAAAGTATATGTACCCATATTTTGGGACTTGTTCTGCTCAGTAAAATTAAAATTGTGTTTTGGTCTTTTTTTTTTACAGAACTCGAGAATCAGCACAGTTCGCCATGCTTTAAATTCGTTAACATCGAGTGCTGCTCGGCTCCAAGAAGAATGCCAAGACACAAACATGGGTGACCTTGAGCCCGAACTTGATCTTCCATTTAAAACTCAGCAAGTGATGCAGTGTGCTTTTGACATTGCAAGAGCTGCTAAAGAACTTGTTACATTGTTTCAGTGAGAATGTTCAGAAGACACCTTGAATGAAAGATCTGATGGAAACACTGTCAGGGGCCCCTAAGGGGAGCTGGAAATTTGATTTGGTGCCAAATAGTACACTGTATTTTGTTTTGTCAATTTCTTAAAAAAATTGATTTACTCCCTTCTATTTGTTGTTTCATATGAAATGCTGACATTTTTATGTGCAGTGTTGTTCTGATGGGGGAAAATCATTTTTTTGAAAAAAAATACTAAACTAGGAACCAATCGCTTTGCTTTAAAGGGAAACAGTTGTTGCTTTAATATCATGCTTTTTGTTCTCATAACAAAGAAAAATACTTGTGTACAAAGTGAGACTGTCTTTGTGAGGCAACAGAAGGCAAACCATGTAATAACCTGATGCAATAGGAAAAAAAGATTTGCAATAAGTGTTCTCTGTGCCTTGTTTTGTCTTTGCCAAAATTTCTAATTTATGGAGAGAATGTGAACAAGGGTGGGGTGGGATCTAACAGTATTATGTCAGTGGATTCATCATCAGTCTTTGCATTTACCATAAAAAACAAAGGAAGAAAATTAAAGCTATTAAAATTTTATATGGCATTATGTGAAAAGATTGTATTTGGTCAAAGAATTTTAAATTATTTTATCATTGTTTTTATCCCTTTTTTACGTGTGTATTGAAGAATTCACATGCATATGATAAAATTAATGTAATTTTCCATGGGAAAGAAATAATTTTACTGGAAATGCAAGAAAAGATTTTCTCTGTGTGCACATATGTATATATCAGAAAAATAATTTACCTGTGCATTGGAAAATATTATGAAAGCAAAAATTATTAATCATCAGCATTAATATAGGAATTAGACTGAAGTCTTTACTGCATGATATTATGATATTTTTGTTTAATGTGTATACTGTGATATAGCTAGTTTAGAGTATCCAAGGGAACACACAACTATTCAGTGGAGAAGCGGATTGCACAGGGAGGCTTCCAGATATCCACATAGCTAGCTCTCTGGACATCCACATAGCTGGCTGGATATCAACTCAGTGACCAAGTTCACACAAAATTAAAGGAGACTCATTGGTTTCAGTAATCAGTGTTAGTTATATTATCAGATAAGAGCACAAAATTGGTTGTATGTTTTGTTTGAATCAAATGATGTCATAGTGTTTGTGATTTTTAAAAAAGAAATTATGTCATGGAGCCAATCTTGCAAGAAGCTCAGAATTAATCTAGTCATATTATCTCATTATTTTCATTATCAGTGTGTATTTATTTTAGTCACAAACAGAATGTCAGGATGTTGAATGGTAGTGAATCCGATCATATTATTGCATGCATGTATATTTAAACATTAAACATTTCATCCTTGGTACTTTTGTAAACTTTTAAGTCAAGACAAATTCAATATCATTCATTCATTGTAATAAGCAACTTTAATATCCTTAATCTCCTAAATTAATAGCAATAGTTAACTGCATGGCTTTAAAATGAAAAATGAGAAGATGCTTAGTTTTATACAGAACACTCTTTGATTAATATCATGATAAACTAATCATATTTGAAATTCTTGCTGCATCTTGTAGTTAAAATATTTTGGGGGAATTCAGATTTTCAAATTTATGAGGAATTGCACAAGGGAGAATTCAACCCATCTGTGTTTTGGATATTTATTCATTTTGTACCCTATGTTTAAATGTTAACAATCAGATGATTTTGTAAAGAAAGCTAAATGCTTGGACTTGAATAATACTCAAGGAGAATTTCATAGTGTCCCATTTAATGTAGAACAACTAGTGTAGAAAATATAAAGTTGTAGCATAATAATAAGAACCTTCATTAACATTTTTACCCCAGCTTTGAGATACAAGTTTTCCACTGTGTCGTGTTGCATGTTGTCATCAATGTAGACTTATTTTATTTGGTATTATTGATTGTGATTATCAATAAACATGGATATCAATAAATGAAAATAAAATTAAAGTAGATTTGTTGTTTTGTTCTCTGTATACATTTTCGTACCACGATGGTATTCGAATGAAAATATAGAAAAAATATTTAAATTTTAAAAGCTATATCAAGGTTTTTATTTGTTTGGTTTTGGTTTTGGGGGTTTTTTTTGTTTTGGTTTGCTTTGGTTTTTTATTTTTATATACAAGTGCAATAGTTTATGGATTGGAAATCGTGTTTAAAATATCGAGGTCTATTTCATAGGTACATGTAGTTTGCGGACCTTCCTGGCTTACTTTAATAATAAGTATCCGTAACGGGAAACTTTGTGAATAATATTTTAAACAGAGGGAAATATTCTACGTCACTGTTTTAACTGGAAAAAGAAGCATATACATTGATGTTTGCAGAGAGCCATAGAATATAATATTATCTTTTACAATTGCGGTTTTTTAAGCACGAATTTCAAATACGGGGATATTTGTTCATGACGAACATTTGTTGAAATTAAACATTTGTTTTCTGCTCTGTATTAACCTCGGACATTATCATTTCCTAAAATTTAAAATAAAAAAGGCTTATCCAATACAGAAATATTTTCATAACTTATTTAAATGGATCAGTTTTTTATCATTGATACTTATTTTCGAGACGAGTTCTAAAAAAACAACATGTATGCCCATTGTGTATTCGACGAAAGATACTTTATTTTAAAGATAAATTTACCATTCATTTTAAACATCGTTAGTTTAAATATCTCTTTTTCAATTATTTAATTAAAACCCACTTAATTTTAAAACTGATAAACAAAACGAACTTTCGAGACACGATTCGCTAGTACATATATGTACACAATCGATTTTGGCAGAAAGTCAATATTGCCAACTTTTTTTTTAATTGCTATAGGTTTACTTTACTGTCAATTTCCGTTTCTAGAATGTGCAGCATTATAGAGAGTTTCGTTTGATTTGAGAATGCGAGACCATGGCCTCTAGCTCTCCGCGGGCACCTGCTGAGCTTTGGACGGCATCATTCCTGACGGAGTTTGGGTGTCGGTCGGCCCTGGATGAGGTGGTGTGTCAACTGGGGGCAGTTGACCTTCTCCCCGATGGCCGTATCGTGGTCCTTGACCGCGCCAACTGTTTCATCAAAGTCTTCGATCTGGAGTACTCTTTAGTGGGATGCCATAAGGTCACCAACAGCTATGAACCGCGAGACATGTGCATTCTTAATAACAACGTTCTTGTTATCTGTGCCGACTCGCTGATCATCTTTGAAATAATTGACGACGAACAGATGACAATACTCGCTGAGTGGACCCGAGTTAGCCTCGATATCAGCGGCATAAGCATCGCCACCAACGGGGACGAGGTTTGTATCACGGGCTACGTTTATCCATCGCAGAAAAAAATTCTGATTCTGAGTGTGGAGTTTGATGAAGTGGCAACCATTGATGTATCAAACCTGTTCCCGGATTCTAAATGTCCAATCTGGACACTACCAAGAGCCAACAAAGACGAACTCTGGGTGTCTGACCAGTTTGAAAACTGTGTCTACTGTTTTCCGAAGTACGATCACACCCCTCACTGGGTTCGGAATTCTGTAGAGCAGCCGCGAAGTTTAGTTGAGGTGTATAATTCTGCTCTAGTTGCGTATGATTCTGGGTCTATAATGCAGATAACAGACGGGGTACTTTCCCACACGGTGGTGCATACAGGGAACCGATTAATTCAGGGAATGTCGTTCAACAGAGACAACTACACTCTGGTCGTGTCTGATGACACCGGACATGTCCGAACTTTCGCTCTACACAACACCGCGGGGGTGGAGGACGAGAGTGGGCTCAGTGACGCCGACTAGTACCTGCATGTGAAGGAACTACTCTATACGTATTTGTTACATTTCGCAATCTAGCTATAGAATAAGTATCTGTATATACTGATATTTGATAGGAGCGTGAATAAAATTACATCAAATACTAAAACTCGAGTTAAGATTTTTTTTATTCTACAAATCGTTTATTTGAGTTGTTCTACTGAATCTTTCAAAATTTTATCTTAAAAGATTTTTACATACACGATTAGAACTTTAAAAAATTTCAAATTTATTGTTTTTTATTTTGATTGGTTACAATGCTTTATTAATTAATCAATTTAAAGAATGTAAACTGATTACATGAATGCAAATTGAAATTTGAAGTAGATGTAGTTTTTAAGGAGACATAGACACGATTATAGCTGAATATATGAACAACACTGGTAATTGTTTATTTGTGCTCATAACGAACTATATCAAGTGGAAAAATTATGCCTAAAATACGAAATACCCATAGAACTTTTTTGGAAATAAGATATTCTATCAACAATATGGCTGATCATTAGACATACTTTAAATTAGTGAAGCATCGTTGCCTCCCCCCCCCCCCCCCCGCCCACTTTTATTGGGCCATTTAAAAAATTGAGTTTAAAATAAGGAAATAAAGAGTGAAATTGGAGTTATATGTATAACAACAACCCCCCCCCCCCCCCCCCAACACACACACACACACACACACTCGGATTAGGAATTTGAGGATTTTTGGAAGTAGCCTATTTTCCCTTTTTTTTCTTGCTTGTCAAAATTTGTTGGTTGAGGCCCCCCCCCCCCCCCCCCCCCCCCAACTTTCAAAAACGATGTTACGTGCCTGAGCTTGTAGTTTCCTCGAAAATCAAATTAAATTGATGATTTGTTTATAATTTATAATAATCAGTTATAAAACTTGTTATATCAATTGATCATTTATCATAGCAATGGTAATTTTTCATATCAAATGTTACATTTTTTAAAAAAACATATCATTAATATTAATTTGTCATAATAAAATCAAACCTTAACACGCTTCCGTGAAATCGAATTATATGTGGCACAGCTTACTTGTTTAATCGTCATGTGACGATCTGATGATGTTTACAAACAGAAGGGTAAGGCCTGAAATCAGTATACTACACAAGAAAACAATAACACCAGGGATCCATGGTTGAAGATAAAGGCAAAGCATGTAAGTAGAAAGTGCAATATAACAATGGATGAAAGAAGAAGCTTGCTATCCCCGCGAAGAAGTGAGAGCGAATCTCGACCAGGAAATGCTCGTAAAGTGAAAGTAGCGCAAGGTTCCATTCTGTTGACTGTTGCCTTAGAGAGACTTGCCTTTTACAGTTTGACGGGAAATCTTGTTTTGTTTTTGAACAGTGATCCTTTTGAATGGAGGTCTTACAATGCCCTCTATTGTACCTTTGTTTTCCTTGGAATATCGTACGTGCTATCTTTTATGGGAGGTATCATTGCAGATACCTTGCTTGGGAAATTCAAAACGCTCCTATTGGCTTTCGTGATTTATCTTGTGGGCTACGTTTTCTTGCCTGTGGTTACATATGAAGAGACGAGAAAATCCTTAAATTCAACAGAGTTAGGCCTTCCAAATATTTGTGGAGTTGATAATGATAAAAACGGTGATAAAATGTACAGGATCAGTGATGGCGGCAGCAAACTATCTTTGATTGAAGAAAATTGTGCTGGTCTAATTTTTGGCATTTTAACCATTATTTCAGTTGGATCAGGAATTTTTCGATCAGTAATCGCACCATTTGGGGCAGACCAGGTAAGCAGCTTGATTATCACGTTTACACTCCTCGACAACAAATAATGGGCGAGTTCGATCATTAACTAGAGTTGAACTACGGTTGTAAGGAAAACTTGTGGTGTGCATGTCCATGTTTGAACGCACATTGGTCAATGTCTAGTTAAAATTATGAGAAAGTTTTATTGTTCATTAAAAAGGAAGGACAATACCATGTTAACGCATTAAATCCTAAATGCTAAAATTTAACAGAAAGCATGTTGTGCTGATTTGTAAAAAGCAAAATTTGGAGGTCTCGCTTTCCTGCACCATCTTAAACTACCTTGACCAGAGTCCCTCCATTGGTTGAACCACGGTTTCATTTTAGTCAGACTAAAGTGAGTTTGATCTCATTTTAGTCGAACTACAGCAACCATAGTTTGTGATTGAACTCACTCAATATTTAGGTAGAAAGTATACATTTAAATATGTCATTGCAAAAACATTTGATTTGTTATTCTGAATTTGAATTGAGTTTTCTTGCTTACTCTGTTTGGTGATGTTGCTGTAAAATTGTTAAACAGTTGGATACTGCTGTAAAAATTACATGGGATTTAATTTTTGATTTATAGGAAAAGTGTATGAAGAACAGACAAATTAACAAGAATTTTAAAAGTTGATAACAACATTTTTTTATTTGGCTTGTAGAGGATCAGACAACCTTACACAGGCTAAGTGCATTTTTTTCTGTGATATATAAAATTAATGATTTTTCAGGTCAGAGGAGAAGGTCCACAGACAAGCTTGGCATTTTTTAACTGGTACTACTGGTCCATAAATCTAGGGACTCTTGTGGCTTTGTCAGTAGTCACTTATATTCAGCAGGATTACAGCTTCTTCTATGGTTTCCTTTCCTCCAACATCTCTTTAGGTGTATCCTGCCTTGTTTTCATAGCAGGTAATTTAACATTACCGGTATAATCATTTTCTTTATGAGGCCAAAATAAAATTATTGTTTGTTTGGAATTGCCTCCCGCCTCATTAAAATAATCCCCGCTGATAAAATTTCATTAGCAAAAAATGAAGAACTTTTTTATATGGAGATTTTTATTAGTTAAAACTTAAAGTTGGAAAAATAAAAAATAAATTCCCTTCCTTCCTCCTGGGTCTGAAAACCCCCAAGCGGTAATTCCAAACAAGCATTTTTTAAGGATGGCCTGACTAAAATATTTATTCAATTATTTGCTGTATTTGAACATCTTCCTCGAAGTACATTTTTAAGTACAATACATGTAATAAAAATGCTAATGAAATAAAAAAACAAATGTGTATATATAGTATTGCAATTTAATATATATTAAATGAAGTGTAATTTCATTTTAGGATGTTGGTCTTATGTGTATCTTCCTAAGACAGGAAGTATTTTGACAAACATTTTCAAAATTTTGTTTGAGTCATGCCAAAGACGGAAACTGCACAGACAGAGAGAGAACAATGTTGAACACATCAGGTGAGCATTACAATCTGTAGACATACTCCCTAAAAACCCACTATCTCTGCATTGGAGGGAATAATTCATATGCAATACTCATCAATGAACTGAAATATGCCACTTTATGGTTGTTTTGGGGCTTTTAGTGCAGAGTCATCAGACATTCCGGAGTTGAAGTCCACAGAGCATTCCCCATCTTTCCTGGATAAAGCCAAGTACCGGTATGGTGGAAGTTTTCATGAAACAGCAGTGGAAGATGTCAAACAACTTCTGAAGATCCTCTGTGTATTTTTGACGCTTTTGCCCTACTGGATGGTGTATTTTCAGGTGAGTTCATGAATAGAATTCATCTAACTGTGTGTCCTGTGATCATCATGAGGGGGATTTGGAGTTTTGTTTCTGAAGAATTAAACATGCATGTATTTACCCTTTTAGATGCAGACAACTTTCGAGCTCCAAGGTTTACATATGAAACTGGATATTTCAAATGATGAGACATATAAGATATGCTTTATGAATTCTTCAAGCTATTCTCCTAACTCAACAAAAAAATCAACAGTAAGTAATCCATACATCATTCTGTATATTTGGTATTACCTAATTAGATGTGTCTGTACAACAAGGAGAAGGGAACTTTCAATTTAAAATTAATTAATTTAATGGTACTTTCATTTTAGTTTTGTAATCAAATAATTTTGGTTCTGATATCAATGTACATTAATTTGTTATCAAATGAAAATGATCACTTTTCAATTTCATCAGATCTTAATTAAGATGCTGTAGATTGATTGATGGAGCTCTCTTTCAGTTAGTGGCAGCCTGGTTTTCGCTGTTTGACGTGGTTTTCTTGATCATTCTCCTGCCGCTGTTTGACAGAGTCATCTACCCTTACCTAAAGAAGCGCGACATGCACGTTGGCATAGTATGCCGAATCAGTGTGGGAATGATGTTTGCAACCATTGCTGTTCTTGTTGCTGGCATTGTGGAACTTCTTCGACTGAAAACGGTCTGGAAATTCCCAAATGAGGAATGCTGTAGTTCCACAATCAATCAAACCATAGGTATTATCAACCCTTATTTAGTTATTCATATAATTTGAGACATAGTTATGGCCATCTTCCTCATGGATTTGTTTAGCCTTTTAATTTTTAGGTATTTCAAAATTTATTTGTTAATTGTTCCTCTAGCAATAATTAGAAGATAAATCTACCGGGTTAGTGTATAAGCATTGTGCATCGTTACAGCAAAGTCAGAAACTACTGGTATTTAGAATTACCAAGACATTTATTGTCAAGGCTTAAATAAAGACAAACATAGTAAATTCATGTGATAACTGTCTATAGAAATAGTTAAGTATATGAGTATAGTTAAAGAGTAGGCTATTGCTGAACAGAAGGGTGAGGATGCCAGTGTGTGATTTTTACCCTTTATATTAAAGATAAAATAAGATGGATATTGGTAAATCTTGGTATACTTGTAGGTCACACAGTGTTTAGAGCGGCAGACATGAGTGTTTTTTGGCAGATCCCACAGTACGCTCTGATTGGAATCAGTGAAGTTTTCACTAGTGTGGCAGGTGAGTTATCTAAATTTGGTTGTTTAGTTGCGTACATACCGTAGTTAAATGCGATTGTGAAGTTACTAGTGAAGTTGTAAAGTCAAATTTGGCCCCCATATTTCATAATTTTAAAAGTGTTTCTGGTACATTAAATTGTTCTGTTATTTTTTAGAACAGTTGATATAATGTAATATTTTTTTTACCTATTTATTTGATTTATGTGCACTCACTGGCAGTATATGACCTCAGAAATGATTCAATCAATCAAATCAGTCAAAAATTTACATTTTTCTTATCTTTTTTTGAATAGGAAATATAGAGCGACGCTTTGAACAAGAACAAACTCTTTATCCCTTATAAGTCTTGGATAGATACATCTTTGATGAAAATATTTTTTTTGTTCAAGCAATCGCTCATTGACAATGTTTCAAAAAAGAAAAACTGCTTGAAAACAAGCCGTTTCATGCTAAAAATGTGAAAATGGCGGGGAAAGTATACTTTTTGATGTCATATTTCAAAATTTTGGGCATTTGGATTAAAATGAAAATTATGAAAAAAAAACCACGTTTATCCGAACAAAGGAAGCAATGGATTACAGTAAATTGATGATGTTCATTTTAGGGGCCATATTAGGCCCATATCATATATAGTATTTTAATGGTTATGAAATTACATACATAGCTAAATTTGATTGTGAAGTTACATACATTGCTAAATTTGGTCGTGAAGTTACATACACTGCTAAATTTGGTCGTGTAGTTACATACATTGCTAAATTTGGTTGTGAAGTTATACATGTACTTATTAAGTTTTGTGCAGTTTCATATGTGTGTTTGGAAGGTTATGTATACATATAACTTTGGTTGTAAATACATTTCTTAGGTGTGACAGGTATTTTATTTAATAATATTGTTTTTAGAATTATGACTCTTAAGTTATATAACTCTAGTTGTAAAGTTACTTACCATAAGTGTGACAGGTGTTTAGTTATTCCTGTGCAAGTTTAATTGTGACATTACTTAAGTGTAGCTGGTAAATTGTTTTAAGATTGGTTATGAATTTAAGTCACTTAAATAATGCTGAAAAGTTAATCATTTATTAGATTGGATAAAGGACTACTTAATGTGACATGAAAACAATCTGTCATTTTAGCTTTGGAATTTGCCTACCAAATGGCACCCAAGTCTATGAAGGGGATCATCATGGGATTCTTCTATCTTTTTACTGGGATTGGGAGTCTGTTGGGAACAGGAACCATGTTCGCATTCAAAGATATTTGGTTCTTTCAAGAAGACTTTGGCAATATCAATTGTCGTATGGGCTGCAATGCAGGGACTTATACCAAAGCCTGCCATCTTGATTTTTATTTCTTCTTCTTAGCTGTCTTGGAGTTCACTGGAATGTTTGTGTTTATTATCGTAGCCAAGATACTGAAGCTTAGTCACCACCTTGTGCCGGTGACCAAAACTTCAACTCTTGATAACGTAACAGAGAAGTCTTTCGTAAATGGAAGGAGAGGAAATATAAGCAGGACTGTGAGTCGCAGAGTGAATAATGAAGATTGATATTAATTTTCAACTTGAAGTTTTATCAACCTATAATGTACATTCTTATGAAAATATTCCCTTGGTGGTTATGATATTTCCAAAAAAAATCTGAAGTGAAGTGCACACCAGTTCCACATGACTTGCATGGAAATTTTGTTAAAAATATTTTGAGGAGTTATCTTCAGTTACTATTATGCAAGAGCTATTTATCTTGACTGAGAGTCAATGTGCCTTAAAGAAGCCTCCAGTGGGTTTTTTTTTCAGAGAATAAACAATAAAACTATTGCTGACCCTGGTTTGATTAGGGTCCCTCATTTAGTCAATGAGTTAGCAGTGGGAAATTGATTACTCTGTGTTCAAGTCAAGATTAATCCAGCACAAGAAAATATAGTTAAGAGACTTTCAGTCTTTTGAGAGACAGAGTGCATTTTTAATGTTCTCTCACAGATTGATAGAAAATTGAATATTAATCCTACACACTTAGTCTAGCATATGTGTACAAACCAACCTGTCATTTACCTTCTAAATATGAACATAGTTAAGACATTGTTTTTTATGGGCCCTTAATGTACTGTATGGCCAAAGTAATGTAGATACTGTATAGCAATACTCAACTCATGCAAACCATTAATTTTGCATAATTATGGTTATGATAAAAAAGTCATGCATCATAACCATTAAGTGTTCACTGGTTGTCAAATTGAGTTGACATAAGTTATGAATAATGATTTTGTTGATTATTAATGTAATATGTTAGTACATGTATAAAATATAATAATTTTTTTATATTACATATATTGATATTACAGCTGCTTCGATTATTGGATTTTCTTATTTGATATTTTTTAGTTTATCAGTTGGGAGGGATGTAGATAACAAAACGGAAAACAATACAGTTCCTTCTTAATATAATGTGCAACTAACATTATTGACCTCAATCGATTAAGCTTGTTTATTATGAATATTTGCAATGAATAAAAATTGCATTCACTGGAACAAAATTGGTAATTTATGAGTACATAAATATACTGATTTTAAATTTTGCCAATTTTTGCATTTAAAACCATTAAAGATGTCCTCCTACATGATTTATGTATTTGTTGATGACATATTATGTTCTGTTTCAATAGAAAAAGGAAGTAAATGTAATCAAAATTATAGAAAAAGTGTCCGTATTGATATAGGTTACACAAGGAACCTGAACTTTTATACTTATTGCTATATATGTGTATTACTCATTTTTTGTGCTTTTTAAAAGCCAAAAATATAATATTATTTTTATGAAATTTTTTCGCTCATTTATCAAGATGAATTGTAATCGCATACCATGGTTTCATTATCATTCGCTGTTCATTAATTGTTGTTGATATGAAAATCAAAAGATCATCAGATAAGAACAAGAAAAAACACGTGTTTGTAGGATTATTGTACAGGACATGATATATTCTTGTTACGTCAGTTTTTTACTACATGTCCTAAGTTATCAATCCATAGTATTTAATATATATATGTATAGCATGCAGTTTTATTGTTTTAAAATATTATCTTATGTGCTTATGATAATTACAATCATTTTTTAGGACATTCATATTTGTCATCATTCATATTAACTACAGTATTAAAATCTGGCTCATTTTCATTTGATCATTGCAATAACCGCCATTGGCAACGGTTGAAACTTGAAAGCAATGTAGAATTTGAAGAAAAAATATGAAGCTCGGCACATCTCTAGGAACAAAGAATGTGTACTGGACTATACCTTCAATCTTGTGCAATATGCTATCTTTACCAACTACTAGTATTTCCCTAAAGTTTCACTTCCTAAAATGGTACAGAAAACTGTATTTTGCGTTGTATTTTTTTTAGTCTTAACTGTGAAAATATACAGTGTATATGCACCATGATCGAATACTACGAAAGACGAATAGAGCCACATATAAAAATATTTTTCTCTCGTAATTACATGAAAAGATCTCGTTATTACGAGTTAATTATCTCGTTATTACGAGAAAAGATCTTGTAATAACGAGAAAAGATCACGTAATAAGGAGAAAAGATCTCGTTATTACGAGTTAATTATCTCGTTATTACGAGTTAATTATCTCGTTATTACGAGAAAAGATATCGTAATAATGAGAAAAGATCAAGTTATTACGGATTAATTATCTCGTATCATGAGAAAAGATCTCGTTATATGAGAAAAGACCTTTAATTACGAGTTAATTATCTTGTTTTTTACGAGTTAATTATCTCATAATTACGAGAAAATATCTCGTTATAATGATATAGTAGTTGTTACTTAATTTATTATTGGGATATATATATATATATATATATATATATATATATATATATATATATATATATATATATATAATAAGTGTTCCTCGGTCATCAGATCCATACCTCCAAGTCGATTGGTTCACTCTTTCAGTCTATTTTTTTCTTTCCAGAAACGTTTATTCAATTTTGATTTTTTTTTAATAACAACGGTCATTCTTTATTAATTTCTACATAAAATAATCGGATTTGACATTTTATCTTATATGAATAAGTGGAAAGAACTCGATGTAATTTTACTTTTCAATGTACATGTATATTATTACAATCCCACTTCGAAGTAAATATCAGGTAGTCTTAGTAATAAAAACACAATTTCATTAGTTACAAATAACTACATTTATATAGTTTCAATCATGGATATACGGGATTTACCCCTGATTGTTTATATATATTCATACACAACCTATATTGAAAATGATTGTTTTTGTATATTAACATTTTGGAGTCAAAACAAATTATCCTTTTTATTTATGAATTGGTCAATTAATTTATTAATCAATCTGCTTTGCTCTTTCTTCTGAAAATTTTTTCCACTAATTTAATGAATTTCTTACTATTTGTTCATCCATTTTACATAAAGAGACTCAGAGAGTACATGTAGAACAATGAAGCGCACCATTTTATACAGATCTTTTCTCGTAATTACGAGATAATCAACTCGTAAAAACGAGATCTTTTCTCGTAATTACGAGATCTTTTCTTGTAATAACGAGATAACTAACTTGTAATAACGAGATCTTTTCTCGTAAAAACGAGATAATTAACTCGTAATAACGAGATCTTTTCTAGTAATTACGATATCTTTTCTCGTAATAACGAGATAATAAACTCGTAATTACGAGATAAAAATATTTTTTATGTGGCCTTCGTCTTTCGTAGAATACACCCCACCAATGACTATTTTAATAATATTAAGGATTACGTTTACTCAGAATGAAAAAAAAAATCCACTGATGATAATGGAAAAACGACCTAGTATGTGTTATAGACCTTTAATATTGAAGTGTTATTTTTCACTTTCAAAAAAGTAGGTCAATGACCTACTTTTTGAGTTAATGGCCATTGGATATTTTTAAAAAAAGTTAAGAAAATTCCATTAAAATTTTATAGTATGGTTGAGATTTTCTAAATTGTGAAAATATTACAAATAATTAAACTCTTTAAAAAATGAAATACAGTTTATGAATGGCAGTGACACTAAATAGATACAAAACATAAAGTTTTCAGTAACAATTTTTAATAATATCCAGTCCGAATTTCCTCTATCAGTTTTCAAATTCCTACCCATTTTTGATTCAATTTAACAAACGAATGATGATAATACAAAAACATTTATAGTAATAAACTACTTATATTGACCTTATTCTGCTTGCATAAAATTTATATAAGGTCAATGATCAAAATTTTGAGATATGATGTCTTTTATCGTTTTTAAGCATTTTCCAATATTTTTGCATTGCGCGCCATACAATTATCTTAATGAATAAGTGAAGTAAAACCAACAGAAAATATGCAAAATTATATTGATTTACATATAAATGCTTGACTTTTAATATTAAAGTACTAACAAAAAATATTCTAGTGGAAAACAAAATCTGCAAAAATTAGCCCGAGTTTCCTCTGTTTTGCTGCAAGTCAAGTTTTGTTTGAGCCTAATTCCATAATATAATAAAAATATTGAAAGTTATGTCAATAATAATTCATTTTATATATACTTCTTGTGTTTAGAACAAATTTTACTCGTGATATTGAACTTTACAACAATCCGACTTTGACAACTCAAACCCTGAGTAAACAGCATCCTTAAAGGAACTGTACCTACTGTGAACAAGTAAAAAAAAACCAAGAAGAAATAAATGTAAATGATTTCAATTTCGTTGAACTTTTTCAAAGAGATTAATTAAATCCGTAATGTAACCAAGACGATATGTTCAAAAGTTTGAATTCCACAAGTTCATGGTATGATGATTCAGTAAATGATCGTATGGGACAGACACAAATATCACAATCAGAAACTGTTGCACAACGAAGAGGATTACAACATAAAACGCGTTGCAAATTCAAACAACACTTATCAACGATCCGAACAATTCTTGCAAATTAAAGCACTATCTTGTAGCTTGTAAGTTAGCATTAGATGTTTCTCGACATATACATTAAATACAATACCCGTATTGTCCGTATTAAAAGAATTTAAGTAGGTTTCGAATTTTAAAAAAAATTGGCATAAATTTATATGACTAGATTGTCTTTCTTTGAAGCGTTTCTCTTGAGTCTGAATTCTACAGCCATCACCAGAATCATAGAGAGTATGAGCTCGCCGCCCGCAATGTACAGTTTCCTGTATTCACACATGTGGTTGCTGTATAGGTAGCCCACGGTAAAGCCCAGCGCCTGAAACATACGGAGATTGGAGAAGGCCGGTTCCTGTTTGTCTGAGAACGCAAGACCAACCAACGCTGCAAAAGGAACGATTTAAACAAATTATTATAATGCCATATGGTATGTGATGAAACCGGTCTATATATACTTTAGCTGTATATCCATAGCTCATTGGGAATATAAAATACAAACGGAAGACCAATTATGTCTTAAACTTTAGTGAAGGTACACGTTAATCAGGTCTACAGGTACATGTATCTTACATGTATGGAAGCCATATGCCTGTAGTAGGTATGAAGAGAAACTGTCTGTAATTATGATGTATATACATGTATTATTACACCAATATATGTAATCAAATCCCCATATACCTGCACTTTGTGTTTGCCAAATGGAATCTGCTAGCCCCCAGATCCCGGGAATAACGAAAAACACGATTAATTGCTTTCTGGCTAGATGCCAAAGTTCCATCGCAACAAGAGCCGCAATATTCAGAGCTGTGGCTACGATAAAGAGTGTGGGTCTGCCGACACGCTTGCCGAGGACGCCACTGATAGGAGAACCAATGGTGTTGGCGACGCCAAAACAAATCATTGTGTATCCTATCCACTCTATTCCAATCTCACAATTTACATACGCCTGAAAAGGTATTTAAAGAATATGTCTAATACTTTGTTTTGCCATGTTTGCATAGTTTTGAAATCACCAATGATAAGGCAGATAGAGGACCAAAAGATAGATAGAAAAACTTACTGGCTTTTAATTTTTTAAACCATTGCCCGAAGACATCGAAATAAAGAATATTGAAACTTAACTGACCATGGATGCTTACCATTGTAAATTCGGCAAAAACAATCGTTTGCTCTAAACCAGTCCATAGATAAAATGGAACAAGCATTGCCATATTGGAATTGGTGACAAGCAGACGAATAGTGGACACAAGTTTGGATCTGAATGACTCCGTCGGTCCATTGTGTTGCTGTTTCATTGGTCGAAGCATTATGCACGTGACTAACAGACCCACAGCAGAGAAACCCATGTAAACACTCAACAGAATGATCTCTATTTTGCTTTCAGGATGTACTCCTGCCTTAGTAACATTCTTAGTCTCGGGTTTAATGCTTAATGGACAGAAATTTTTCCCACAGTATTCTGGAGGTGTAGTTAAGTTAAATGAACTATTTTCGTTGACAAGGATGAGAGAAGAAATAAGATTTCCCCAAATTTGTGTGCTCTGGAATGCAGCACAGAAAATTCCAAAGAACTTGCTGAGAATATCATCGAACGCCCCTTGTGTTATTCTAGCATACTCCATTGCAATGGATGTCACTAAAGCGCCTTGAGCCGTCCACATTAATCCAGTAGCCAGACCTTCGATCCCAGCCCCGGGGATAAGAACATAGCCAGCAGGATAGTAGTTGGCGCCCACGTAAACACACAAAGTAATCCATGAGATGATAAGAGCACCTTTACATCCGATGTAGCTAATGATGACAGGAGCCAATAGACAGGATACTAGTCCCCCGCCCGTCAAAGCAGCGAGCGAGTACACCCCCACACCGGGGTTCAAACTCGACTCCAAGTTCTGCAGCCCCGAGTAAGCAGTGAAGGAAAACACCCACATAATACAGATTGATGCAAAGTTCAACAGCAACCTCTTCTTAATTGGTTTGGCCTCTCCTTCTTCATATGTTACCAAACCTTCGTCTGTCATTTTTAACATGATAGAAGTGTTTGTTTTTACAGCCCTGTTTCTCGGGTATCGCAGTCGTTTTCTTAATCTCTCAACAACTCATCAGTTTCACTATTGTTGTCCTATCGCAATTGATAGTTTATCGTTTCTGTTGCTGTATTGTGTCCACTTTATTTGATTATCTAGGATAAGAGGGATAGCCAGCTATGACCTTAGGACAAGGACAGAATACGCATCGGGACTGACCAAAGGATGGCTGAAAAGGTACAAGGGACCAAAGTACTTTAACTGATGACCCTCAGTCACCCTTGTAAGTACCGCATCTGAAGTGAAAGGATGTGTGGATAGTATTTCAGTACGAAGTGATCATAGTTCATTACTATCAGCAAGCTCAATGATGACCCAGAAAGAATATGATGTGTGCCTCTAACATGTAAACCGATATACATATTATAAGGATCGTGAAACAAAGCAAAACAATACCTCTTGCCCCCCCCCCCCCCACCCCAACATTCCGATATTTATTCAACATAACCAGATAAACACAGATGATAACTAACATGTATATTAGTTATGTATACACACTCAACATAATACTGATACTGCATATTTGTATTAAATTTTGTTTAGGGGTGCATTGCAGGTGCTCGTTTTTATCGCGCGCACGCATGCACACAAATAGAGCCAATAAACCATTTCAAACATACAAGTTCCTCTTTTATCAAATATGAAAAAATGAAATTATATTACTTGTAGAAACAACCTTTGTCACACAAGTTGTGTCATTATATATTCGTATGATTCATACCAGAAAAATGACTAACAATTAACCATTGCGCTCTAAATCTAATGAAATACCGGTCTTGACACGCTGCTAGCCAATGACAATATTTTCCCTGGGGTATACTAGTGTATTATTTCTACCACGCAGTATATAATTCTCCAGTTACTATCTCAACGAAAGAAAACATGAAGTGGTTCATATGTGTGCTCTTTGTGGTCGTTATTGGACTCCTTCTAGCCAACCTAACTGAAGGTATGTTTTTTCTTTTTCCATTTGTACAATAAAGATTATTGTTATATTCAGTAGTATATTCTCACTATATAACTCTATATAGACGAATAGTCAATAATTGTAATATTAGCTCGTCCGAAAAATATTGACCGGTCAACATTTTTTTAATATTGACCGGCTAGGAATAATATCTAGAGAATATTCCCTCTATTTCAATATATCGCTTCTGATTCGTTGATTCGTTAATGGTGACGTAAATAAGTCTTCGCGACTCCAAAACAAGGTGACGTCATAATAGGCAATCTGTCAAGGCAAGTAAACAACGGACGCGCAATGCAATGGTTTGGTATCATAACGGATATATTTACATTCTACTGTGTTTTTCCATCAAATTACGTGATCTTTAAATGCCTCTAAATGCAACAACCGAATCACTGGGTATGAATTTACATGTAATTTACATAAGTAGTTCCCAAACATTGATTTCTATGTTATCGGTTTAAAAATATATTTCAAACATGTTGTTAAAACTTTATATTTTACAATTATTTAACACTTAAGTTAATTTAATTGTTAAAAAGCAAAATTCTAAGAGTTATTTTCGTGGATTATATTTTCAGGCTCATCTCAACAGTCTAGATGATAACCAGTTTAAACCGGTTAGAAAACAGCTGTTCTTGCTGTTACTAATTTACTCCCTCCGTGATCTGCAATTTATACCGATTTATGTAATAAAATAATTGATTTTATCAATAAGGGAATGTAAATATAAGCATTGAATGATAACGCGCGTTATTCAATTTGTCTGCTCACCTAACGGCAGTTATTGACACGACGACGTCAAAAATGAATCATTCAATGCTATAATAAGGATTTGCGAATTATATTGTGAAGTAAAATAAGGTAGAATATCAGTAACTTAATTCCTACGGACGGCGGAATATCACCATTGACCGTTTGATGCCGACGATATTTTGGAAAATTAATGAACTTCGCGCAAAATTCAATTTGTGAATTCTATGTTGAGCTGAGAAAATTACAGCGATCTGTTTTCAAATTCTTGAATTTTGGTTTGTTTCTTCATATAACAAAACAAATGTTGACTGTGTTTTCGGGCAACATTGATTTTATTAGCCCCCTTCGCGTCGGGCAATATTTCGTCCCTCGGGGGCTAATATAATCAATGTTGCCCCCAACCCCAGTCAACATTTGTATAATATTATACAAGACAATATTTTTCGTCATTTTCATTGGCTGAAAGTACATCACGTGACATTCGTCCTTTTCCGATATCGATGCGAAAACGCGTCCGCGGAATATGATATCGCACGACTCGGCAGAAAAACAAAAACAAAAATAGGTATTGTAAGACATTGTACCAACGGGTATTTTTAAATACAGAATATTAAAAATAATATTTTGCGAAATATCCTTCTAAGTTATTCTCTTTATCTATAACGTTAGTCTCTAATTTTCGTTGTTTTAAAACTGATATTGATATCCTACTCTCCGTTCACCTCAGACACATAAAGTGATATCGACCTCGCAAGCTCGGTATATCACTTTTTGTGTCTTCGGTCGATATCACTTGACAATGAAGTCCATTATAGTTATATATCGTAAAATTATAGAAAATATACCCTTTTCCGCCCTGTGCGATATAAACAGAAGGGGTATGATATATAGAGGATATCTATATTGTGTGATTTTGTATTTGCTTTATCCAACGAGTTGAAATGGTGTATATATTCGCGAGGCTTGCCGAACAAATGTTCCTCGTTCGAGTCAATTCAAACTAACGAGCATTCGCAACTTTGTGTATGTCAACAAACTTGATTATTTAAGTCTTCTGATCAGTATTTCCATTTAATTTAGTGATTAAGTTCTAAGAAAAATTATTTAGAGATAAACAATTATTTCAAGATTTATTTCAGTGAGACTTTACATTAAAACAGTTATATTTATCTCCGAAATGACGTACTAAATTGTATTGCGCAAGGTCACAATAACCGCATAACACAACGTTTCATCATCGTTTAATCTTTGAAAAAATCAATTCGGGTCATATTAGGGGCTGTCTCAAAAGCTTCATGATATAAATCAAACTGTATGAGATAAATAGAACATCTATAATTGTATGATTTTATATTTGCTTTATCCAACTCGTTGAAATGGTTATATTCGCTCGGCAAGCCTCGCTAATATATATACACCATTTCAACTCGTTGGAACGAGCAAATATAAAACCACATAATATAGATAGCCTGACGGCTCTCGGGCAGATATACAGCGACCTCGGGCTAATATAAGATGCGATATAAAAATTGCCATGTAATAATCTCTATATATTTTATAATCACTCGCAGCACAGTTATATGGCTGTCAAGAATTTCGTTTAGACAAAAAGTCAGGGAATTGTACATTATGACATCAAAATAATCTGCTATCCTTTTAAATACTAAACGCATCAATTGCCAATTCAAGCTATCCCTATTTTAATAATCACTACTAACATATGACATTATTTACAACGCCGTCATTATTTTTTTAAAAAAAGCCTACAGTACATACTGTATAGAAGCAAGAGGCCGATCGCGCTCCAAAGCCTACTATGACGTCATCTGCCTCACTAAGGGCGCTTTCCATTAACGTTGCCTCGCCGGCGACGTCATTGGGAAATGGTTACGTTAATGGAACGGTTGGAAACGTCACAATGCTCCAACAATGAGATTGCAGCTTAAAACTGATACTTATCTCAAAATTTGGTCCAAACATTTCGGCTATTTGCAGTTTTAATGTATTTCAATGTTGTAGGGCAAATTGTAGTTACAGAAATCCAGTTTTGTAGAATATGGTAACCTAGACGCCATATTGTTTCCTAATCGGCAATGATAAAATGCGTTGCCACAATCGCTCGCCTGCGACGTGCGAAGACAACACCGGCAAATCCGGCGATGCCGGTTAAATGGAAAGCACCCTTAGGGAACGGAGAGTAGGCCATCAACGTCATTAGGAAACGGTGACGTTAATGGAACGGTTGGCAACGTCACAATGCACCAATTGCAGTTTTAATGTATTTCAATGTAGTAGGACAAATTGTAGTTACAGAAATCCAGTTTTGTAGAATATAGTAACCTATAGACGCCATATTGCTTCCTAATGATAAAATGCGTTGCCACAATCGCTCGCCGGCGACGCGCGTTATAGCAATCGTCGACGAAGGCAACACCGGCAAGTCCGGCGATGCCGGTTAAATGGAAAGCACCCTAAAACAACGAAAATTAGAGATTTAAAGATAAAGGGAATAAGATAGAAGAATATTTCGCAAAATATAATTTTTAATATTCTGTTTCTAAAAATTCCCCTAGGTATATTGTCTTTACAATACCCATTTTTGTTGATACTGCCGAGTGTGCGATATCATATTCCGCGGACGCGCTTTCGCGTCGATATCGGAAAAGGACGAATGTCACGTGATGTACTTTCAGCCAATGAAATGACGAAAATTATTGTCTTAAGCTTCTTTAATAATATTATATCTTTCTGACAATGAATTAGTTATATATATTTTGATGATTAGGGTCCATGGGTTTGCTTTGCTGTTCAGAGGTTCAGTGCGTTACGGCCCCATGTTTCTGTACTAACAACCCGTTCCTGTGCCGTATCAGCAGACTCCTAAAGTCCAACGTGTCAGTATATGTAGCTTGTATTTGAAAACATCATATAATAGAATAAATTTGAGAGAGAGAGAGAGAGAGAGAGAGAGAGAGAGAGAGAGAGAGAGAGAGAGAGAGAGAGAGATTTTCTTTGAGAAATTAACATTTTATCCTTATTCTTTTACAGAGACATGTGAAAGGAAGCATCAAATGCAACTTAAAAAATAAATGATGATTTCAACTATAACTACTAGATAGGAATTATTATACTTCTCTAACCCTCGAGAACAAACTTTCGTATTCCAATACTAAGGAGTTATGAAAAACTATTCACTTTCTTTCCCCCTATTAAATTGCATTGATTAATTTGAGTGATATTTACGCATAACACAGACCCAATCACCAAATTTGGTGCGTATGAATACATTCAGTCTTCCTTCAGTATTTCTCGAAGAACATGACAGACTCTCCTCGCGACTTCAAACCGGATCATGACCTGGTATTATAGTTACGCTGATTAATATTTCATTGATGTAAATATTTTTTAACAGTTGAATGAATTCAATTGATTAATTTCTTAGTATACAAAAAGTAAATTCGTCAAATTACAGAATGAAAAATAAAATTGTGTAAGTAGAATTTAAAACGCCGTGCACTATTTTTGTCAGCATAATTCGGCTGTTTCAATTGCTCTTCCGTTAATTGCGCATTACTCGTTGAATAAGGCAGAGTTTTTTTTTTTTTTTAAATAAATCATATTTGCGGAAACGGAATTAATTTAAAAAAATAAATAAATATAAGCATTGAATCATTATTTTTTGAAAGATGTGGTCTCATAACTGCAACGGTGTGTGCAAACAAATTTTCATAACATGCTACTCAATTTGTATGCACACACCGTTGCAGTTATGAGACCACATCTTTCAAAAAATAATGATTCAATGCTTAAGTATATATAACACCAGATAAAATCAACAACTAAAGTGACATTGAGCTTCATACAAGACTTTTTACTTTTTATTATGAAAACGAAAATAAGAAATAAAAGAAAAATAATTATACGGGTGGTTTCACGTAATCTACTGCATCATTTATCAGCTATCAACTGGAATTACCCATATAAACAAACTAAGTTGTTTTGGACATTCTTTTGAGTGTCACATGATTAAGATTGCTGTCTAAAAATGGCTACATAGTTTCAGTGGGATTGACGCATTGAAAAAAAAAAAAATAAATTTTGAAGTTATTTGATGTCTTTGGTCAGAAATATGCATTCATAGAGAGTGCATCTTAATAAATAAACACGTTGAAAACATCGGGTTTCACTGAGAGACTGCCTTCTCATGCTATATGCCATGCTGCCGTATTTAAATTCCCCTGCGCTTGTGAGATTTTAAAGCGGAAGAAAAACTATATATTTATGTGTTTGGCCAATTAATGTGAAAAATCGTTTACAATGTAAACATTCGATATTTGGTAAAGGATGAATCCTCTAAACACTGCGATCTAGCCCCTTTTTAAACACCGAAATTTACCCTTTCAAACAAAAATATTGTAATATTTTAGCTAGAGCTCCAAGCATGATCTGTATGGAATCAATTTGTTTAAAAAGTTGTCAGGGAGACTTTCATTATAAACATCATATCAATTAATAAAATTGTATACTTCAGTGCAAAATCCCGACTTCGCTGTCACGGCTTTTTTAGGTCATTGTATTATTTGAATAAGAAGGAGGAGCGTCAATCAAGCGAATATTATGCATGATACTAGCAGTTGATATCAAAAAAAGCGATCTAAAAAAAAAACCCTCACTTTATCGGGCTTGAGACCAAGAAATTAAATTAAAATAATAGATTTTATCAATTTTTTTGGTTTTGTTTAAATATGGAAATTCTTATCATAAAAAGACACAGTAACATATTATGTGGCTCCCTCTTTTAGTATAAATATGAAGTATTCAATGGTTGAATGATAAGTTTCATAAAATGGCTTTGAGACGCAATTTGATTTTGGTTGCTGCTCTACCCTGTTTTGGAATATTTCTTGGTTTCTGCATTCAAGAATCGGGTAAAATGACATTTAATTATTTCATTCTTTTTAATCTTAATACCGATGTATTTTCAAGATTAAAAAAGGGCTAAATTATGGAATATTGTAATTCTAATTGTAATATTTGTTCTTTTTCATATCTTCTTATAATACGTTAGGATAATTGGCTATAAGTACTTTTGATTCGTTAGAAGCGTACCCCTGGCGTCATCCCTTGTGTTGTGCATGCGTTAAATTACCATGTAACTGCTTTCCATCTCACCATCCAATTTGTAGAATCTTCAAAGGCTGATGAATGTATTAGTAACTTTCATTTTTCATATTGATTTAAAAAGATAACAAATTCAAGGATTAAAGAAAAATCAAAGAAATGTTTTATTTTTATAAACGTCATTTACTTGTTAAAAGGTTTCATGGAAATAAGTTGTTTGTTTGAATATAACTTTTGCAATATATTTATAGGTGATTTATATCTTAAGAATGCAAAAGCAACAAAAGAAGAAATTTCGGATGAAGTCATGTTAAAAACCAATAAATGGTAAAAATAAAATACGGTTTTCAAATCGTCTTGATTAACTAGATTCCTGCTCAAGAGTAAGAAGAAACATAGTGTTGGAACCCAGTTGCACACGTTTTGGGCTAGGTCTAAGTCAGACAGCATCTGTAAGCGAGGGCTGTATTGTCCTTTCGATATTGGTCCGACGATAAGGGTCTGAATAGGTTAAGAGAACTCCACTCTTATTTGAAATATGAATAAAAATCTAAGAAAAACAATGGTATAAAAGATTATAAAACGAATACAAGCATTTATAATAAATATTATAAAAAAATGATTTGTCATAATTAGCGTTAAATAGTAACAATTATCTGTACAAGCGGAGGTATGTGCGCTACAGTTGTGTATTTAGAATAATAGACAGGTTTAGATTTAAATTCAGTCAACGCATTTATCATTGGGGAAATGAAAGTATAGAACACAAAGTCGCTTAAATAGTAGAAATAGAAAGAAAAAATACAGCTTGATAGACACGTAAAGAAAGATTTTGCTCAATTGGCTCAATGATATATGATGAATCCAGGCAAAACGTAAGTAAAAGGTGAAATAGAAAAAGAACTCGACACATTACAAGGCTATCTAGAAAAGATGTTTATATCTTGGATACTTTTGCATTTTACAATAAATGTGTATCATCCCAGAACCCCTTTTCTCTACAACATTGAACGCCAACGATATGTGTATTAGGTATGCAACTCTTGCAGAGTCAAACAGAAGTATTCTAAAAAGAATAAAATTGAAAAAATCCGAAAAATAGATATAGATTTTTATTCCACTAAAGAAATTTATATGATTATAAGATTGAATTTGGTTCTATATATGATATAAACATTGATATTCTGCTGTTTTGATTTTATCTCATTTATATGTATATTCTTTTACAAAAATAGTCATTCATTAAAATTATATGCAACTGAATGTAGCGTAATGGCCAGCAAGAATAATAAGTTAACAGCACTTGGTACAAATGTTGTTCAGAAAGATATTCATCACCTGTAACAATGTGTCGTACTGGTATTCTATTCTCAGAAAAAAAAAATTACTGACCCCCACATCTAAATTATAAAATACGATGGATAAGAACCCATAAATACTTGAAAAATTCATCATATTGATATTAACCAATAAATCATGTGCATTAACAGGAATAATCAAGGGAAAGAATAGGTATCAGCATATCGGCGAATTTTACACAATTAATTGGAACTAGAAAAATAACACCGAACAAAACAAAACATGTTTATCATTTCTACAATCATAAGTCAATCCTTCTTCAAAGTTTGGTTGCTCACGTCTCCGTCAAATCTGAGATCTTGTTGAAACAAGGTTTTTGTCTCGGGACCGGAAACGAACGAACGGAAGTGATTAATGAAATGGTATTCTTTGTAAATTTGCCTAGTGTACATCACTGTTTATCAGGCTAGATAAAACAACCAAAAAGGTCACTTAAACTTGTTAAAAACATGATTTGTTTGAACCCTTCCGGTGAGAACCGGAAATGACGGTTGGCAAAATGAAGCCCGTTAAGCACATGTTCAATCTAATGCCTATCATTCATAAAGGTTTCGTGACTCAATCACTTACAGTGACTAAGGTCTCGTGGGTATCAAATTTGTAAAATGGAAAGATATTTGAAATATCTCACATGAAGTAAGATTTGTTTGCTTATTTAACATTGTATAGATGACTTATATAAGATTTTATACTGATATATTCATTATATGTAAAAAACAATTTGAAATGCTTCCGGTGACGACTGGAAGTTACGACGAATCAAACACAATAGTGTAAACACATGTACATAATAGGGCTATCATCCCAAAAAGTTTAGTTGTTACTGCTTTTGAGATCTCGTGGGGTCAAGGTTTTTTGTTTCGGGACAGGAAACAGACAAACGGAAGTGCTCAGTGAAAATAAAAGTTAGTATTTCTTGAACATTAGACAACCGTACTTAACTGCTTATCAATTAAACTAAAATTGTCAAAGTTATACTTTTAAACAACTTTATTTGTTTGAACCCTTTCGGTGAGGACCGGAGGTGACGATCGACAAAATGAAAACGTTAAACACATCTTCTATCAAATGTCTATTATCATTGTAAGTTTCGTATCTTGATCACTTATTGTTTTTGAGATCTCGCGGTTATACATTTGTTTTAAAAAAGGCTACCTGAGATATTTGAGATATCTCAGCGGAAGTAGATTTTTTTTTTGTTTATTTCACATCGGATAGATGACTTGTGTTAGGATTTATACTAATTTATTCATTCCATGTAAAATAAATAAAATACGTAAAAAACATTTTTTTGATTTTTTTTTTTATCGTTTGTGAGATCTCAGTGTGATAAGCTTTTTGTCGTGGGACAGGAAACGGACGACCGGAAATGAATTTTGAAAAAATGTTCAGGGGGTCAATTCGAAGTTTGTTAATTTTTAACATAGGACCCTTTGGGATTTTGCTTGAAATAAATCAATTTTTCACATTTTTTTAATTGTTATTAAACTTTTCCCTAGGGATTTTTTTCTCTGTTCTACAAATGAAAGTTATTGCTAAAAGGCATCAAATGATTCAAGAAAAAACCTTTTACCTCCTGGTTTGTTCCAGGGGTCTTATCAAAGTTTTTTTTGTATGCCCAATTTCCCAGATTTTTCGGATAATGGCTATTTTTATTTGACGAAGGCAGAAACGGTGGTCTATATAGTATTATTAAAACATTCAGTCATATTTAAGCAGTAGAAATATATATCTAACATCACATATTTAGGGTCATAAAATAAAATACATAATAAGCTATAGGCTGGGGTAAGAAAATGTGACAGAGGGCTAGGCTTGCTGAACCCTCTTCACGTTTTCGACCCGAGCCCAAATATAGCTATAAAATATCAATTTTGCACCTCGAACGAGCTATTTTCGTCAAATGTCGCTGAATATCTGCAGTTGAAACCATAACGCCATGGCGTCAACCAAGCATAAAGATGACGTCACAATACAAATAAAACGCTGCGCAAAAGCATGCGTACTCGAACTGTACTTGGCCTCGTTAATATGCATATATATCAATCAGCGCAGGAAAGGGTGTCAACTGTACTCTCACATTGATTTTATATAATTCCAGAAAAACCAAAATAAAAAAAAAATAAATAAATAAACTTCTGGATTTACTGTTTAGAAAATATTCACAATAACTCTCATTGGATTCCTTTTTTAATATGCATGATGTATAGCTAAAAATGCCAAAGACTTACCAGCCAATTCTCTGCTATCTTTCCCATAATACTTTTACTTAATTCTCGATTAACACCTGCGATTTGAAATGTAAAGAAAGGTTTAGTTGACATCTGGACTGCGTTTTACAAAAGAACGTGCGACAAAGTCGTAAATATTTTCAGTCTCATGGAATGGTATTTAATGAACAAAATTTATATAAAACCATTTATTTACATCTATTTTGATTTCCATATTTATATTTTACAGTCATTAGGACAAAATATTTATTAGTTTGTGATTAATTAGCATTTATTATTTTGTCGTAAGTCGTAAGTTCTTTTGTAAATTGCAACCCTGATCTGTTTGTATTACGGGCCCTCAAGTTGCATAACCAACCTGTAAAAACAGCAATTCAATTTAACGTTACCGACTTTAATTCGAGTGCGCATGACTTTGCACAGCATTTTATTTTCATGTATTTGCAACAGACTTTCTTATGGTAAATAAAAATAAAGTAATACACAACACCTGTGAAATATTTATTATTAAGATCATTTGAAATATTTTCTCAAATTCAAAAAATAATGGCTTAATATTTTGTAAAAGTTAATTTTAATCCATTATCTAAGAAATATAATTTAAGAAATCTATTCTTAAGAGAGACAAAATCACTGTTGACTGTTTTATTTGATGTCATCTGTGACCTGTCTAAAAATAGACTGTTTTAATTAGCAAGCTATTAAGTTATAAGAAAGACAATAAATACAATAAAGTAAGGTACCTGATTGATTATAACAGCAAATCAAGTTGTGTAAGGCCATTTTTTATAAGTTTTTTTACGGATTTTTTTTATGGAAAATGTCCATTGGGTGGAGATAAAAAAAAAACCCAAAAACAAAACTGTTCATTTGTCAAACTTTTATTATACAAGGGACAAATGCGTCTACGAACATTTTATACATATATTTCTTCATATTTTGGGGGCATTTCTAACTGATGAAGGCTGATCATTCTAGCGGGAGGAACAAATCAGACGAATATATGTAGTAATTGGGGCTATATGGACCGTGGATATCGACTTGGGTAGTTCAGTGATAGAGCTCCTGACTAGAGTTGTTGGGGTCCCATCTTCAGACTTTTACATTTTCATTGTATCTATATGCTCATTCCTCCATTCCTACTACCCATGGTCTTGGCCGGAATATGCAAAATGTGTTCTACATTGCGGAAGGTCCACAAATGCAACACGGCATTCTGGGCTAAACCATATTTAAAACGAACCTTTGTCGTCGGACGTCACACCAGGAAAATACTCATAGGGTTCGAATTACCATATGTGGGGAGATTAACTTTAACACACGTTTCTAGTGAAAATTGTACAAGAAAATTGTGGTATTTTAAGTCATCTAATAATACATGTACCAATCACCAATATTGTTTGAGACATACCATAATAAATCAAAACAATTGATTATGAATTGAAAATCTCTTTTGTAATTGGTGCAACATCTTTTTGAAAACTGCAGGGTCAATTGTTACCATTTTTGGTTTGAAGCATCTCTATGGTAAGAGGAATCTAAATTGTGAAAATCTTGGCTCTACCACTCCCGGGCACCATAGGCGGGGCCAAATATGCAAAAAAAGCCGAATTTTCAAAAAATCTTCTTCTCTACTCCCATACGTGTGGGAAAAAAACTAAATGCATGGTTATGATGTCCATGAATCTCTCTACCAAAATTGTGAAATTCATGGCCCCAGGGGCAGGGGTTCAGGCCTTACGGTTGGGCCAATATGGCAAAATAGTATAAAATTATTAAATCTTAGAAAATCTTCTTCTCTACTCCATGTATATTTGAGAAAAACTAAAAACATCATCACTTCAACTTTATTTCTTTTGAATTCATTGAGATTCGAATCATGATATGAAGAAAATTGGACATAGTGATTAGAAAAAGCAAACTTTTAACATCGCAGCATAAAATTAAAAAATATTAAATGCATATGAAAATAATATATAGTTCTATACATAGTCAATTCATATTACAAAACAAAATGAAGCGCTGGTTTTTACTTCAGAATAGCACTTTGTTGTATAGGTTTGTAACAAAAAAGTTCTTCAATCAGCAAGAGTAATCTTTATCATAAAAACTATTAAAGGTTTTACATACAGGTTTTACATACAGTACTTGATAAATTGCCATAGTTTCTAATTTTTCAGAAAAGTTTTTCTCTTTTTAAATTTGGATTAGATAATAATAAATGGTTTCATATGTTTTAGAAATGCTAAAAATGTAAACCAGAGCATTTTGTTATAACACTAAAAAATGGGATCCAATGAATGATCTTCCAAAAATTGGTATGATCTCTATATAAGGATATATTGTCTTGAATTAAATGTCTTTTTTTTTTTTTTTTAAATTTGTTAACCCATATTTGCTCTCTCAGAAAAGAAAACTCTTATTCAATTCTAGATATTGGAAAAGTTTCAAATGATAACTAAGTCTAGAGGTTGCAATTGTCTAAGTTTCGTTTTTCCCAATTATAATTCATTTACCTCTGTGAGCGAGTTATGTAAAGAGAGAAATAAAAATTTTCCATCCAAAGATTATCTAGCCTAAAACATCAAACACGTACTGTTCATAAACTGTACTAGTACATACAATTTAGTTATATTTGAAAAAAAAATAATCCTTTTAGGGGTTGGGGGAAGAGGGGAAAGGTTTATATATTGCCTCATAAAAATTTATTTGATCAATATGATTATTTTCTTGTAATTTTTTATAAAAGTTTTCTATACTTTTTGCCCCCTGCTAACAGTTAGAGTTCAGTTAGTTCCGTTCGAATTTTCTTTTTCTGTATTTGAATTTAAATAAATGTTGCCTTCCAATATAAGACTTATTCATAACAATGTGTGTAGCCTTCTTCCAAAACTTGATATTATATTTAATGAGTTAAGTTAGTATATTATTGCTATTACTGAAAACCACTTAGATAAATCAATTGTTAATACTGATTTTGAACTGGATGGGTTTCAACCACCTGTTAAACTTGACCGTAATAGACACGGGGGTGGTGTTATGCTTTATGTTAAAAATAACCTTAGCTATAAAAAACGTGATGATATATTTACTCCAAATATTGAAATTATATGGGTTGAAATTGAAAACGGCATTAGAAAATTTTTAGTTGGTGTTGTTTATAGACCACCAAGTGCAAAGGCAGAATTTATTAATCAGCTTGCATTATCTATAGAGAGTGCCTTGAATACTGAACTACCATTGATTTTTATTTTGATATGCTAGCTGACGACAATAATGCATTTAAACAAATGTTGCAAAACTTTTCTTTGTCAAATGTTGTGAAACAACCAACAAAGTTTTCAACACATGAGGTATATGTGTTGATCTTATCATAACAAATGTTATTGAAAATATTGAATCTGTTAATGTCTTACCATCATTTTGTAGTACATATTGTCCAGTGGGTGTAGATTTACATTTTAAAACATTTAAGCAACACTTGTACAAAAGATACATAAGAAATTATGCAAATACAAACTACACACAAACTATGCAAAGATTTATTAGATGTTGATTGGGATATGGAGGTATTTGATATTCATAATATTAATAACATTTATGACAATTTTACTAAAGAATAAAACCAATATGTTGACAAAAATATTCCCAAAAAAGTAGGTACTATTCGACCATCAGATAAACCGTTCATTATTAGTGCTATTAGAAGTAAGATGCGACAAAGAAACAGGGTACACTATAAGGCAAAATTTAAAAACAATTATTACCAGTGGGATAAATATCGGCCCCTAAGAAATGAAGTTATTAGCATGGTATGCAAATCAAAACAAGCTTACAAAGAAAAAATTACCTCACAAGTATTAGATAAAACAATTCCTCCTGGAAAATGGTAGCGAATAGTTAAGTTACTAAATTTTCTAAAAAACAAACTAAATCCGGTCCCCGCCAATTAAATCCAGTGGTAGAATCTTTATTCACCCGAATGACAAGGCTAATATTCTCAACAATTATTTTGCAAATATTTCACGAATTGATGATAGTTCGGAACCCCTTTTACCCCCACCCCCCGGACCTGATCCTCCATTTTCTATGAACATATTTCGCATCACTGACCAGGAATTAGAAGATCAGTTAAAAAATATAAATCCATCTAAACCTCCAGGACCCGATGCTATTTCTCCACAGATACTTAAAAATATTATCCCTTCCATTATTGGACCCCTTAAGAAGTTGTTCAATGCATCTTTATTTAGCTAGTAAACAACTCCTTCATGTGTGGAAGGTTTCTAATTTCAGTTTATAAAAACAAAGGTAGCCCTGAAGAGCCAGGGAACAATAGACCAATTGCTTTAACTAGTATTCTATGTAAAATTATGGAAACAATTATTTTTAAATATCTCTACAACTATATGTTAGAGCATAATCTTTTATCTAAAACCAATCGGGATTCTAACCCGGAGATTCTACTGTGAATCAACTGCTGCATATTATAATAGTTTTTTTTTTTACCGTCAACAGTTAAATTACGGAACACTTTGCCAAACAGTGTAAAATCTGCAACAAGTATAGCCAAATTTAAGCAAGGCTGCAAAACAATAATCTTGTAGATAAAACAAAATCTGAATTATACAACCATTGGCAAAGAAATTTAAACATACTCATTGTCAATTAGGAAATTTTTCAAGTAATTTTAATGCAGATTTGTATAATCATAATCTAGTTGGATCATCAAAATGTTTAAGATGTGGGTATTCCTATGAGGATTCATTTCATTTTTTCTTTTATTGTCAATTTTATAATCCTCTGAGAATCTCTCTGTTTAGATACATGAATGATCATGACATACCAAAAGACATTAATATTGTACAACATGGTTATGGTTGTCTCTCTCTCTCGATCAGAAAATATGCCATTTTTTGACCAAGTTCATGAATTTATAAAAAACAGTAAACATTTTTAAAAGTACTTTACATGCATTAAGTATTGAGTCTATTATTTTATAACTACTATATATATATATTTCTTTTTTTACTTTTTCTCACAGTAAACCCTTTTCTTAAATTTACATATAAAAAATTGAATTATCATGGAGTTACACCCCACTCACTTTTTTTGAGTATGTAAAAAATTGATTTGAGAAAATAAGGAAATTAAGAGTGGAATTGAAGTTAAAGAAAGCCCCCCCCCATACGGATTAGGAATTCCGTGATTTTGGATTTAATGTTTTTTTAAATTTCGCCCACCCCTACCCCTCACTGGATTAATTAGGAATTTTGTGATTTTTGGAAATGGATTTTGGAAGAGTCCCCCCCCCCCCCCCCCCCCCCACTTTCAAAAACAATGCTATTCTGAATAGAATAAATAGTGGAAAATTATAAGCACAAGTAAAAATTCATAGAAGAATCATGATGACTTAGATACACAGCCTAATTTTGGTAGCCGCTCTCTTGTATTTGGCGATTATGATGGGCTTCGGAGTTCAAGAAACTGCACAAAGCAAGCATATATACAATTTAATAAAAATAACGATGTAATAACAACTTGAAAAATCATGGCATTTTATTACATTCGATATTGAATGATAAAAATACAGTATTAAAAAATAACTCAAACTTGTTAAAAGTACAAGGACAAAGAAGGTAACCCAATCATCAACTGATTATTTTGAACATAATCATTAAAAAACGATTAACGTTTTTATCATGAAGTATTCAGAAAACAGAATACAAAGCTTCTGTTCATGTAAGGATTGTATTTATTTTAAACAATAACGCAAAAGAGGCAGGCATTTCTGAAAGTTCATATTCAGCATCCATGTTAAGTCCAAAATATTCCTGGATACACCGTCCATGCAAGTTTGGTGAAATTAGGACCGGCAATACCTGATCCAAAAACTTTAACCAAGTCCAGACGCCGACGACGCTGCCGTATCAAATATTTCGTCAGACAAGTTGGATTACAGTTTTCAAAATTGTATCTTAGCCAAAAACATCTCTCTAAGATATCGTTAATGTACAGCTTAATATAAATATACATTATAATAGAAGATTAGGGTTTGGTATTTTACTCTTTTTATTAAATACCTAATAGAGTATTAACCTCGCGACACATGTTTTGAACAACATGAGACAACATAATAAGCTAGGACTATATCGTCCTCAAAGCCGAGATATCCCTGTCTCCGTCGTCATAAAACTGTATCTTTCCTTTATGTTAATGTAAGAAACCATAAATTATGACATAGCAATGGAAAAACAGATAGACAACTGTACGCATTATATCAACATTTGAAAGGATTTGATTACTAAGTAAATGATAGAAATGAAAAAAAAAATCGTTATTTGAAAAATAGTGCCATGTAGTAACATGTAAAGGCACAGGGGGTGACCCAAGAAATAGTTGTTTATTTTGAACTATCACAGATTTTATTTTGACGTATTTAAAGCACAAAATACAAAACATCTGTTGAGAATTGCGATGGTAAATATGAAGCTAAAAAGTACACGTTTCTAAATGTTTTGTAACAAATAGTTTAACAATAACGGTCTTCATGCAACGAGTCTAAAAAAAGGATGATTTCCAATAACATAATATCAGCAACCCCACTTTAAACAATGAATAACAGAGAATCTAAAATGAGGTTGATACTTTTCAAATAAGAACGAAGCGGTTTATAAAAAAAAAAAGCATAAACTGTTTGAAGTTATGTTATGCTCGTATAACATAGGTCGAAATTAAATTTATTCCTAAAATCAGAAATTGTGGTCCATTATTTAAAAATCTGATGTTTATTTGTACAAAATTTAAATAGAACGTCAACGGGATTTATACGTTTCGCGTCGAATTCTGACGCAGGCAAGTTATGTTACACAATATAAATGAATTCGTTTAGCCAGTTTGTGACGTACTTTTGTAACAACGAAGACGGATTATCAGAAAAACAAAATATTCAAAAGAACTAAAATAATCTAATGGTAATCAGTTATAAAAAATATAACAGTTAACAGATAAATCGTTTTAACAGTGGACTTTTCAGAAATCCTTGTTATATAACACCTTTTAGGAAAACCCAAATTGATTATTTCCTACTTGTGGTCTTGGTTGACTTATTTTTGAACAGAAAAAAATAAAACGTGCAACATTACACAGAAGTCAAAAATATGACTTCCAGGTGAGATATTAAAACGAATTATCTTGAAATACAATCCTCATAACGTTTATATCATAAGATTGATGCATCATCAGTGCTTTGGTATGTTTTAATTAGTTTTATTTTTTTCATATTGAGATTATTTTAAAAAACGACCAATCACAATTGTATATTTATTGGCACCAAAGACAATTTAAAAATGTAAGTCGTAAGTAAAGCAAATGAATAATTCCAAATCAGTTTAAGAGAAACTAATACTAGTTTATTTACACTAAATAAAATAGTTCTGAACTGGATTCAACTTTCAATTATCAATTTCTAGTAGCTTTAGTGAAAGCTTGTTCAAATTTTCTTCCTATCAGAGCAAGTATATATTTTTGCGTATACAATCGAACACTGAATTTGAATTTCGATTTAACAGAGGCATTTATCCTGAAATTTGGGCCTGAATGTTGTGGCAGCTGCCTGCCGCCGTTGCCCTGTGTATGTGAATGTCAATTTGAAGATAAGAAAGGATAATGTATGTATGAAGGTTTTACGATGTCATCTCACTTTAAAGTCAACGTTATTGCTTTATTTATGATTGCACACTGAGCATAGCAGATCATCTTTTTGCAAATAAAAATCAGAGAGTCAAAGAAATTAATGCTCTTATTGACATACTTTTCTACAATAAGGTTCGTACTAGTAGCAATCAGTTTACACCATGAATACTAAATCATTATGTCTACTTTCTTTTTTTTTCAGATAACCAATCCTTTTACACCATCTGAGAGAAAAAAAAAGCCATTTACATTCTATAAAAGAGAGAGAAATTAAATATCAATTAAATTATTAGTTTGTCCTTTATCTACCCTTACCGATAATAAAACACACAGTGTTTGCAAAAAACAATGGCTTAATATTTTGTAAAAATTAATTTCTAAGAAAAAAATAAATCATACCAATTATTTACTCGAAGCATAAACTTTTGTTTACAACGTTTTTATTAAGAGTTTAAAAATAGATGTCACTCAACAATTTTGAAGATTAAAAAAATGCAAAATTAAATTTCTGATGATATCTACACACTTTATTTAAGAGACACAAAATCACTGTTGACTGTTTTATTTGATGTCATCTGTGACCTGTCTAAAATAGACTGTTATAATTAGCATTTTATAAGAAAGACAATAAAGTAAGGTACCTGATTGATTATTATAGCAAATAAAGTTTTGTAATAAGAAAACATTTAAAAACCAATTTAATCTGCTAATTAAGTTAAAAAATATTTTTGATATACATTAAATTGAATTGACATGAAATTTTCCAATTAAACTATATATATTATTTTAGCTAAATATATGTAAACCAAACAATTGTACATTCCCTGTGGATTATTTCCAAGAATCTTTGACTCGTAGCTCAGGCTATAGATGACATATTCGCTACTTTGCAACGAGCTTGCTCTATGTTTTTTTTTTTTCTGTTTTCACATTATAAGTTTTAAAATGTATCTGATCTAAATAAAATGCATATATTTTATGTTGGGCTTTGAGGTGTTTGTGGACTTATACGACTTGTTAATACCATGAAGTTAGACGACGCGAACAGATACCGAACCTCTGTATCCAGGGTTCAAAAGTCGAGGACGGACGTATCCCGATTGATGGCGACGGCGACAGTGATGCGTCGTGGATAAAACCATGTTTTATGTTATTTGTATGTAGTCTGTTACACCAATGCGAATGTGTTCGGAATGTTTTCTTTATCGTTGATAAGTATGCAATAAATCCAGAAGTGTTCGAATGAAAGTTCACTGGACTTTCCCGAGATTTGTCTACTTCCTGTGAAATTTCGAGCGGAAGAGTATGAGTGTTCGTATAATATTCTCAAAATACATAAGCACTGGTCGTTTGTCGTATCATATCTTACTTTGATATATGTTAAAACATGAAAAAGATCTATGTTTTATTTCATCATCCAGCGGTTATTTCAACTAAACGATGATATTCAGAACAGAGTTATTGTTCGTGTTCAACCACTCTACACGTGGTTGAAAATAAAAACATTGGGTTGCTTGATCAAATCATAGCCATGTTTGTGCTTTGGTGTGCAATACCATGTTTTTTAAAAAAAGAATAGGTGTCTATTATTTTGTGTAAAAACATAGTATATCGAGCCATACTCAAGGAACATTTTGCATAAAATAGTATAGTCTGCTTCACTACCGATGCTATAACTAGGTCAGGCGCAGATCGAAAATTAATTCTTGGGGGGGGGGGGGTGGTCGCTACTAAGCATAAAAAAATAGTTATATTTTCTATTGTCACATTTATTTCTAGAACTCATTTGATCTACCAAATAATGAAGATAAAGTTTAAAATCAATACACTTCTAGATTTGATATTTGACTACAAATACCTAGATTATAGGAAAAAGACTATAACCACGAGGCAAGATATTTACTGCGATACTGAAAGGGTCAAGTAAAACCAGGTGGTCTAAATTTAAATGACAATGACAATAACATTCGCAGGTGTGTGTTAGACAATAAACATTATATTGGCGCGCAGAACGAGGCCACGAGATTCACAGTTAGGTTGGTAGAGTTTGTCCCAAGTTGTTGTTTCCGTTACTTTTTGACGAACTTTAACGAAAATACACATACCTATCAATGAAGTAGAATTGAAATCGATAAGGAAAAAGTCCAAGATTTCATCATTTACACTTCATCTTTACTTACCAGGAAAAATTAAATCAACGAAAACGTATTTCTTACGGAGATTTATAATGAAAAATGTTTACATCTTTTCTCCATTCGGAAAATTTCTTCATTTGGAGATGCTCGGGACACCTCATGCAATTTTTTAACGTTATTATCCGGGTACTTTTCATTTGTTTGCAATGCTAAATCCCCGTAGATTTTCAATCTTGGGTTTGTATTAAACCTGAAGCGGTATAAGGGGTGGGGGGTTCAAAGCAAACAATCCGGATATTTTTCGTTCTAGTGGATAAACGTAATTAAGTTTTTAAATCTAACGTTTTTAAATTCCTAGCCCTAGCCTAGTGTTGATCCTGGTTTGTTTTTTACAGCAAGCTCTAGGTTTTAGTTGACTGGCTTTAAAATTTCTACCAATTACATATAACATTTTGTTTATCTTAAGATTAAAAAGCAATTTCCAAAATCTGTTTATGTACATCTGACATCATACAGAAAAATACCAATCAAGAAATGATTTTGTTACTGTAAAAATGTGAGAAGAGACTCTGAATCTCTCTCTCTCTCTCCCCCCCCCCCCCCCCGAAAACATGAATAGTTGAATATTTTAAAAATATCCTCAAAATCATCGAAATTCCCACTCCTAAACCATATATATTTTTGTTTCTTGAACATTGACCATGTCAAGGCAAATCTTTTTGTGTTATTAGTGAGTCATGGCCTCTTGGGGTCACCTTAACCCCACCCCATCCTTCCAAAATCAGAAATGATCAAATAACTTGAATTGAAAAAATGCTTGTGATCCCCACCCCTAAAGCATAACGTCATTTTTCAGACATTTAATGACCCCCAGGACAAAATTGAAATTTCCGAAACCTTATTGCGCATCTATAAGACACCCCAAAACATATTCCAAGAGATGATTTGTCTACTGTTGAAAATGTAAAAGGAGTTCGAGGAAGAATGTTTTTCCAAAAAACGTCATTTTTTACCAATTATTTGACCCCCAGGACTACCAGAGAATTTTTGAAACCTTTTTACAAAACAACATGACACCCCAAATCATACTCCAAGAGTTCAGTTTGCTGGTTTATAAGATGTAAGAGCAGTTTGAGAAAGTAAAACGTGACAGACGGACGGACGGACGGACAGACAGGCAGACGGAACAGGGTAACAACAATATACCCGAACTTTCTTTAGAAAGTGCAGGTATAATGATCGAGATACTGAGCAATAAGTGGTGGAAGCAGAAACTTGGGATAGAGTATAGTTGTGAAATTTGCTCGCATCTGACTTGCATTATTTGGCTTGTTTGTCGCAATTTTTGTTAACCAGGATAGTACGTAAAGTTTGTTAGCTAGTATAATGAGCAATTGTTTACAACGTCGGGGATACTTCCAAGTCAAGATTGTTATCAGTTGGACGTCCAAGGGCAATAACTCATACTTAATAAGTGAATGTCTCACATGTGATAGTTTCAATCCCGGTAGGTCATGGCAAGCCCATGGTCTGACCTGTAGCCCTGTTTTTACCGAGAGATTTTTCTTTGGGGAGGTTTTTTCGTTCAGCTGTTGCTCAATTATCATTCTGGCACACTCTATGTAAGTTGGATTAGATGGACTGCCTCTAGTGTCTGTGTTTTGCAAATTGGTGTCATGGTCCCCGGATTCTTGCCTGTCGATGACCAGTATTCGGCAATATATATGCAGACTGTAACTCCACAGGAAGACCACAGATGTCATCAACCTGCAATGCGTCCAAAATCTGTCTGCCATTTTGGAAGAGAGTGAGATATGACGGAGTGTGAGCAGGAAACCAATTCGACAGGAGTTTCCCATGTGCACAAAAATAAAGTTAAATTGCATCGATAGAAACTAATTAGTGGAGGAATCATGAGAACATAACCTTTTTTAAACATTGCTTCTGTACTTTAAAAACCAATACGTTCATCAGCTTAATCCCTTACTTGAGAAGCAATTCCGATAAAAGATCTTTTTTTTCATGGTTCTTTCATTAGCTAGTTTCTACAGATGCAATGCTGCTTTACTTCTGTTTATTCATCAAATGGTCCAAATAAAGTCCGCTTCTGATAGATAACATCTATGTAGTTTTTGGAAATCAGGTCTTCCAACAATCTGTTGGAATTCACATCGGTACCAATTGTGCCCCATTGTTAGCAGACCTATTTTTGTGTTCATATGAAGCAGAATTTATTCAAATCTTGTACGTGAAAAAAATAAATCACTCGCTGTGGCCTTCAACTCAGCATTCAGGTACGACGACGTATTATCAATTAACAATTGTTACTTCCATACTTACGTCGACTCGATATATCCCAGTGAACTTGAAATAAAAGATACCACAGAGTCTACGTCATCTGTTTCATGTTTGGGTATTTTACAGGAAATGAACATTGATGGTAACCTAACAACAAAACTTTAAACGTGATGACCTTAATTTTTTTGTAGTCAACTTTCCTTACTTATGTAGCAATATACCTTCGTCACCTGCATATGCTGTTATTGTCTCTCTGTTAATACGCAAGGGCATGCTCTTCGTATGAACAATTTCTAAGGCAAGCTACTGACAAACAAGTTGATAAAACAGGACTATCAACAGTCTCGTTTGAAGTAATCTTTTCGTAAGTTCTATGGTCGATACAACGACTTTGTCAGCAAATACAATCTTCCACTGGGACGCATGCTGACTGACTTTTTTTTATACTAATTGTTAGACCATAATTAATCACCTAATTGTCTACAGACTTTTTCCGTTTTTACCAATTATGACAAAGAGCACACGGCGGATGTGACAGGTCAGCAGAGGATGCTTACTTCTCCATGGCACCTGATCCTATCTCTATTTTTTTAAGAGGTTCGTGTTTGCTCTGCTCCTGTTTTGTAACTTTCCTATGGACTTTTGAATTTGAACACTGTTCGTTATCACCACATGTTTCACGTACACAAGAACAGAAATTCTTAATACATGAAAAAAGAATTAGATAAATACTAGCTAATGAAAGAATAATGTAAAATTATCTTTTAAGGGTTTCAGTCAATTGTCATTGTTTCTTTAATTGTCGCTTAAACAAAAAATAAGGTATAAGATGTAATAGGTAAAGCATGTTGCATTTTCGGCGTGATTTTAAAAATATCAAAATACCTCTAAAATTTTTAAACAGTGTTTTGTGGAGACTTTGGTCATTTATCATGCCTTGACTGCTTTTCTTCTAACAGTAGCGCTGTAAACATATTAAATAAAAAAATGGTTTAAATTGTTTATTATGTCCAAAAAAATTAGCAATGAATATATCGATATGGCCACAGCACCGACATCTACCGTGTTCTTGCATTCGCCGTAAGACCTAAACTTTTTAGCAGATCTAAATAAAAATAAAATCAAGATTAAAGAGGAGAGTAGCTTAAAAAGAATGCTATAATGTAACAAATACCAACGAGGACGTTTTGGTCTGCTGGAGAGAGCAACTTACATTATATATTACAATTTCTATTTATGATACAGAGAAGAACAAGAACTCCCTAATTGAAGTCATTAAACAGACGTTTCTAGTGAAAATTGTACAAGCAAATTGTATAAGTTTACGTCGTCTAATAATACCAATCACCAATATTGTTTGAGACATACCATGATAAATTAAAACAAATGATAATGAATTGAAAATCTCCTTTGTAATTGGTGCATTAAATCATGAAGTCATTCCATGCAGAACTAATTCATTTGGTTATTGTATAATCCACTCTTTAAAATTTCATGATATTTCGCCTATAAATCAACTTATGAACCTAAACGAAAGTAAGGTAATTCATAACAAATTAGGAGAAATCCCGTTAAGTGATTACCCTTTTAATTCATATTAAAAAACAATGATTGACATATGCTTGTGTTGTTAAGTAAAGGACTTTTTATTTTGAATTACTTTAAGTCAATAGATGCTTTTTCCATAAACATCAACTTTGAGTTCATACATCAGTATACTTTTTTATGAATAACAAAACAATTTTGCTTAATGTATTAAATATTAACCATGTGAAAAAAAGTTTCTACTTGAAAAAAATAAACAGGAATAAAAAAAATTGTCAGAGTACCCGAGCAAACTTATCAACTTTCTTGCAGAAAACATTGTTGGATAAATAAGATTAAAAGAACAAAAATACTAAGCCTGTGGCAATCAGTCATAGAGCATCTGTAAAAAAAGATGTTTGCTCATCAAGCAATCCGTAAAAAAAAATTTGTGGAAAACCAATTCTTTGAGAGTTATGGTTAGTTTTAGTATTTAAAGGAGAACGTTAAAGCAAAACACAAACAGTGTATAACGTTAAACAGAGGTCTATAAAATGGCATACAACGCATGCTTGATGTTGCTACTATATTTAGTTGTCTTACTGGCTTTTAGAGTTCTTCAAACAGGTAAGAAATTTCAAATTAATATTTATTTTAACAGTCACTTTAATGCGGATATGTTATATTGAAATTGCGAAATTTTATTTACAGATTTACTAAGTACATGTATATATGACACGATTTATTTTTTTTCTTTCAAATACGAATTTATTTCGTATTTGTGATATAAAATGAATGTATTTGCAGACGTGAGCAATGGAGGTCTTTATTTGTTAAACTTAAAAGTCACCCTGGGCTCATTCCAATTCAACATGAGGGTGTGGTTATTATGTTTTGGTTTGGGTTTTTTTTTGTCTTTTTTCCACTTTCAGAGTGTTTACGCTGGCTACGGCATGCAACATATGGTATATTTCAAATCTGAATAATTGTCTTAATCACTTTTATTAATTGAGAATTAAATTAATCTATGCATATGAATTATGTTGATACTTCTTAATCGTTATTCTATGTACTAGTATTACAAACATTGTCTAGTATTTGTTCTTTCTGCTAACTCTTTTTCTTTACTGTCGATTTAATAGACGCCATACCGATATGTTGGCCACCGTTTATTGATTGTTGTGAGTGTTTTGGAATACCTGATTGTTTTCCCCAGGACTATCCCAACTGTATCTATGCTCCCTAGATGTATGTACACATTATTACAGATGAAATTAAAATATAGATGTCATTAAAACAAAACTCATTTTCTATACGAAAGATATTGAATTAATCATATTAGTTTTTTAGTACATGTAATTAATTGTTTTGTTCATTCTCCTTTAGATGAAGCATCCATGAAGTTTCTTTAGCCATGATGAAGAAATTAATGCATTTGTATTATGATACATTTAAAAAGAAACAAAAACAATAAAATGTTATAAAGAGATTGATATCGTTTTTCTCTTTTCTAAGGTTTAATTAATTATAATATGCACTTGTTACTGCGAAACGAGTTTTAACGCTGTCGTTTTAAAATATCGGATGATTGGTGATTTAAGCGCAATCTAAGTATATTACCTATATTATTGTAGCATTGACTTGAAATGGTGGTAAATCTATACCATTTTCTTTTCCCATTTTAATTCATTTAACTTCAAATAATTTAGACCTTTTAAAAGATAATGATTTTTGTCAATCATGTAAGAACTATATATATGAATATTTGTAAGGGTATAGCAAATAACTCTGTAGAACATTACATCCTTTCTGTGTCCTGTAAAGCCTGTAAATGATCCGGGGCCATAGTTTGAATAATTTAGAATCACTCTGTAGCGAGAAGACTTCTTATGGATTTCAAAATATCTTGATATCTTGTGCAGTAGTTGTTCGAAGTTTTATGAAACACCAACTCTTTTTCACTAGTTTTTGAAAAAAGATATATTCAATTTCAAAGAGGTTAGATTATTTATTTCAATATTTTTGCGAACCTTTTTGCCTATTTTCTCATAAGGATTATAAACACTCATTAGCAGTTTAATCAATTTATTCGTGATGTACATAATAGTTAGTGGTGCAAAAAAATATCCAAAAAACAAAGTAAGAAGCGTTTAAGATAAATTCTATGAAAGATTCAAAATTCCGTGACCACACATAGTCACCGATTTTCTTCATAGTATTTTAAATAAATATGGTGATCACAATAAAATTTTAGACTCAATTCAAACTCTTCAAGAAGTCCGCTACATGTACAATGTAATTGAAAAAAAAATATTATTTTTAGTAACCTATCCACTAACATTCAACGCATTGCCACGGATTTTAAAACAATAAAGCACTCTTTTAAATAGACAGATAAAATATTTATGAAATGAGGTATGGTTTAATATAGACAATTAGAGCATCCACAAGCCATTAAGTTTATATTTATCCATTTTCATTACTATTAAGCTGTGCGATAGAAAAATATACAGTCTTTGATTTGCTTATTTTTTTTTTGCCAACCTTCAATTATATTCTTTCAAATATTTTATTTATAAGCTTGAACATACCCAAGGAATTGTAAGTACTGGATATCTTACAAACATTTGACAGATGCATGAATCTCTATTAGCCATGAGTAGCAACATATTATTCTATTAATTTTTGTTTTTCATATTTTAAACATTTGAATTTCCTGCGTAGTACTTAACCTATCTCCTTGCCTGTTGTCAACATCAATTAACCCCTTTTCTCATTTTTTTTCTTTTCAGAGAAACAAAAACAATCAAGCGACCTGTTAACATGGTGCTAACAAGGTCATGTTGTTTTTTAATGTAAATTTCCTGATATTAAGGTCAATACGATGTTTTACAATTTGTCATTGAAAGACATATTTAAATTTTTGTGGTCCCTCTTTTAGTATAAATATGAATTATCTTCTTTGAGACTTATCAAATTTCCAGAAAATGACTTTGAGACGCAGTTTGATTTTGGCTGCTGCTTTACTCTGTTTTGGAGTATTTTGTGGTTTCTGCATTCAAGAATCGGGTAAAATATAGTAATCTATTTTTTAACTCTATCTAAAAACAGATATTTTATCAGAATGGTAAAAAAATTCAATCAAATTATATCATTTAATTTATTGATTTTTATGTTTTTGTATATATTCTAATAATATAAGTAAGACATAGTTTACTGTGTTTATTTCATAATATTTTTATTTTTTTACTGAAAAAAATAGAATACATTTAGTTGACAGTGATATGTACTTTTGATTGGACAGAGGCGTCATATCATCGGCCGTCCGTGTCACGTCCTTTGTGTTGTGTATGCGTCAGAGCACCATGTCCTTGCCTGTTTCCACCGGGTCACCCAATCTGTAAATACTTTAGAGGATGATGTATAGTAAGTTATCTGCATTTTTCAAGACAAAGGGTTAAAGGATTTTAATGAACAAATCTTCGATTTTGTTGTCCCACTTAATTTTTAAAATGTTACATTGAAGACGACTCCTTGTATTTCTTACAATTATACATGGACCATTGCTTCCAAACTTTTTAATTACAAAAAAAACCTCTAAAATGCCTTGACATCGAGCATCTGAAAAATGTTCTTGTTCTTCTTCACCCTTCAACTATAGTCCTGCTGGACATGTCATTACTGGTGACGTAAATATAGTAAACAATGATGACCTTAAATCACTTATTCTTAAAGGTCAAAAATTTAGGGAACCCCGATCTTTCAACTGGCATTCTAATTTCATACATACTATGAATTCTGTAGAGGAATACACCAGACTATGGGCCAAACATGAAGAGAAGACCTTGACACGTTGTCAGAATGGACTAAAACTGTTCGATGCATGTTAAAATCTCGTATGAAGCGATTAAAGCGCAGTATGAAAACCATCTATCCTTCTATATTTGATAATTAAGAAGTGAAAAAAGAACTAGATAGATTACACGATCAGTTTGTACTGGTCCCTGTTGTAAAAGCAGGAAACAACATTGTCTTTGTTTGTAAGGCTCATTATATAAATTGTATATTAGAAGAACTTGGATTTAATTCCACAAGTGGAAATCCAACTTATACTCATAGCTCTCTTTCCAAGGAAGAAATTCTTCAAAATCAGTTTTTTAAATTTCAATACTCCCAACAACCAAAATCAATTTGAATTACCTTATCTTTATTGGATACCTAAACTTCATAAAAATACTTAAAAACAAAGATTTATAACGGGTTCCAGTAAATGTTCTACCAAGCATCTTTCTTTACTCCGTACCAAAATATTAACAGCAGTAAAGGAGAAACTTCAAGAGTACTGTGCAACAGTATATTCAAGAAGCGGTGTAAATCAGATGTGGATACTTAAGAATTCCAAGGAACTTTTAGAAAACCTGAAATCCCAAAATTTTACCAAAATCAATAGCATCAAAACTTACGACTTTTCTACACTTTATACAACCATCCCCCACGATAAATTAAAGTCCCGCCTTTTTGGCATCATTGAAAACTGCTTTTTAAATAAAAATAGATCACGTAAATTTTCCTACCTTGTCACCGGTCATTTGCAAATCTATTTTGTTAAAAGCCATTCGGATTGTGCACAGAAGTACTCTGAAGTTGACATTATAAAGATGCTTGAGCATCTGATAGACAACATCTATGTAGTTTTTGGAAATCGGGTCTTCCACCAATCTGTTGGAATTCCCATTGGTACCAATTTTGCCCCATTGTTAGCAGACCTATTTTTGTATTCATATGAAGCAGAATTTATTTAAAAACTTGTACGTGAAAAAAAAAGAAATCACTCGCTTTGGCCTTCAACTCAACATTCAGGTATATCGACGACGAATTATCAATTAACAATTGTTACTTTCATACTTACGTCGATTCGATATATCCCAGTGAACTTGAAATAAAAAACACCACAGAGTATGCGTCATCTGTTTCATATTTGGATATTTTACTGGAAATGGACATTGATGGTAACCTAACAACAAAACTTTATGATAAACGTAATGACTTCAATTTTTCTATAGTCAACTTTCCTTATTTATGTAGCAATATACCTTCATCACCTGAATATGGTGTTTTTGTCTCTCAGTTAATTCGATACGCAATGGCATGCTCTTCGTATGAATAGTTTCTAAGGCGAGGCTAGCTACTGAAAAACAAGTTGATAAAACAGGACTATCAGCAGTCTCGTTTGAAGTAATCTTTTCGTAAGTTCTATGGTCGATACAACGACCTTGTCAGCAAATACAATCTTCCACTGGGTCGCATGCTGACTGACGTCTTTCAAACTAATTGTTAGACCATAATTAATTACCTAATTGTCTACAGACTTTTCCGGTTTTTTCCCCGATTACGACAAAGAGCACATGGCGGGTGTGACAGTCAGCAGAGGATGCTCACTCCTCCATGGCACCTGATCCTGCCTCTGATTTTTTTCCAGAGGTCCGTGATTGCTCTATTTTGGACTATTATTTGAATACCGAATTGTCGACGGATTTTTCTCCGTTTTTTCCGATCATGATATTATCCCCAAATTACGACAATTACCCCGATAATGACATTTTTACCGATATGACATTGGGCGCACGGCTGGTGTGACCGGTCGGCAGAGGATGCTTACTCCTCCATGGCACCTGATCCTACCTCTATTTTTTTAAGAGGTCCATGTTTGCTCTGCTCCTGTTTTGTAATTTTCCTATGGACTTTTGAATTTGAACACTGTTCGTTATCACCACATGTCATTGAAACATGTTCTTGATTTTCATTAATATTTATTGCTCTATATTTGCAGGTTATTTACACTTCATGTATGCAACAGCGATAAATAAGAAGAAATATCAGATAAAGTCAATATATATGTTAAACGAATAAATGGATTAAAAAAGAAATACGTTGTTAAACTTGTCTTCGCCAAAATAGTTCCTGATAAAGAACAAGTGTTTAGCCTGATGCGGACTATTTGGAATTGGTGATACAGAATCTGGAAGTTAGAGCTGTATTGCTCTCAAGGCTGAGATATCTCGTTGTTGTCTTTAAAGCATAACAAAACATTAATTTATGAATTAACAATTTTATTGCTAATTCAAAAATAAAAACTATAAATCTATGAGTTAACAATTTTATTTTTGATATATGTATAATAGCATTATATTGCATTAGGTTATTTATGAGTTTTGAGTTTGAGGCAAGCTACTGACAAACAAGTTGATAAAACATGACTATTAACAGTCTCGTTTGAAGTAATATTTTCCATGGTCAATATAACGACCTTGTCAACAGATACAATCTTCCACTGGGTCGCATGCTGACTGACGTTTTTCAGACTACATTTAACTGTTAGACCATAATTAATCACCTGATTGTCTACGGACTTTTCCGTATTTCCCCACTACGACAAAGAGCGTACGGCGGGTGTGATCGGTCAGCAGAGGATGCTAACTCCTCCATGGCACCTGATCCTACCTCAAAATGTTTTTAAAGGTCCGTGTTTGCTCTGCTCCCGTTGGACTTTTGAATTTGAATACTGTTCGTATCACCACTTGTCATTTTTTATTGAAAAATGGACAAAGCATTTGTCAAAAATAGAGTATAATAGTTACAAGGGTCTGAGCAAGGAAAGTCACTAAATAATTAAGAAAATACGGAAGACAAAGCTGCTTAAATACGGAAAATGGAGGGAAAATGAAAAATAAAGTTATAGACACATTCAGAAAGAGTATGTACAATTGGCTCAATAAGATTTTATTTTACGTGAAAAGTGATATACAGAAGATAAAGAACTCGACTGACTGACGTACTTGTTTGAGGATCGTGTGTGGAGTTTTGCCAGCTTGGATGCCGTGGTTGATCGCACGGAAAGAAAATGGTTTGGACGGTTCAAAGTGCAACGCACGACTAATGGACTATTGGCGTGTCAGTCGTACGTTTTCCGTACAATGTAACTTGAAGGCATGGTGCCACTTGTAACGTGTAATGCCCAAAGGAACCATTCTTGCGTCGTACAATTGTCGTGCATAAGACATTATTTCGAATCGCAATACTAACATCCACCTCGTGGGTCTCTTGCAAGTCATTCGTACTGACATCTTAAGCCCCAGTCACGGGTGGTGTGCGGGCGTATCTTAATGGAAATTTTGCGAGACACGCAAGCGCATCTTACGATTTTGGAAGGACGTATGCTTCCCGTAAACACAAACGGTGATTGTTGGACATGCACAATAATCACCACGGTTTCCCTGCGAGATCTGAAAACGTACGCTGCGATTGCTTTTCACTCGAGTAACATATAAAGATAACCGTACGATTTGACTTGCACCAATGACGCAAGAAGATCTCACTTGTCCCTTGCGTTACACGTAAGTTGACTGTAAGTCGCTTATGCTCACCATCAACATACATATTGAACGCACAGTAAACGTATGTCATACAAACACGATATTGAACATTTTTCACAATATTTTGATTATACATATGTACATTTCAAGAGTTTGAACATACATCACAAGATTTTGAACATACATCACAAGATTTTGAATAAACATCACAAGACTTTGAATATACATCGCAAGATTTTAAATATACACATATAGAATATACATCACAAGATATTGAACATACATCACAAGATTATCGAATATATGATACTGAACCTACATCACAAGATTTTGAATACAAGTGTACATCTCAAGAAGTTCAACATATATTACAAGATATAGAATATTCATCACTAGATTTTGAACATTTATCACAAGATTATAGAATGTACATTACAAAATTTTGAATATACCACACAAGATATTGAACATACATCACAAAGTCGTAGAATATACATCTCAAGAATTAAATATACATATACATCCCAATATATAGAACAAATCACAAGATTTTCAAATAGAGCAACGTTTTACACGCCATAATAGCCCTACAAATGTTTAGTTACGCTTCACATTTTAAAAGCCTTTAAAATACACGAGTGCAATTAAATGAGGGCACATTTTGATCATTCTGCTGGTTAATTAATTTCATCAAAATCTATTTTAAAGTGAAAGTAGAAAAATATACCTCACTGCACTCATATGTATCTTTTGAAAATAAGCATGTCACTCGTCTGTATCGCCCTTGTCACTTGACATTATTTTGGACGTGTCAGATGTGACTTTATAAGCCATTAATTTATATTTATGTGAATACATTATTTGTAAGTTGTATTTTCAACTAATGTTATTTCTTGTCGCTTAGTTTTCCGTCAACTGGTGAGAATATGGTGGTAATGTTACGAGTTTTGTTCGATCTGCCTATTTTGTATTGATAATACTGATATAAAAAATATGTGCATTGTAAAGGTTTGAGCAAAGGAAAAACCTTTATTCTCAGCATCTTGGTGAACTATAAACAATAACAATACATTCGAACAAAAACAAAAGAACTTTGTCGTGTATATATATATATATATATATATATATATATATATATATATATATATATATATATATATATATATATATATATATATATATATATATATTTATATTTATATATTATACATATATTATATATATATATATTATATATATATATATATATATATATATATATATATATATATATATATATATATATATATATATATATATATTTTATTTTATCAACGTATATAAATAAGAGTTTTATATGCACCCTTCCAGTGATTCTATTTTATTCTGGAAAAACACCGAAAAAGTAAAAAAATTAAAAAAAATATCTAAAAGATCGCAAAGTGGATCAGTGCAGTTACTCAATCTTAATTAACACACTTCTACGTCAAAACTAATTCAACGAAATTAATTCCTTAATACATTAATTTTATTAAACAATTTTTATTTATAAACATTCAAACGATGCATTTAATGTTAATACGAATAAAACCTATATCATGTAAATAGGTTCTTATAGAATGGTTGAACGTTGGAAAAAAACAGATAGAACCTATTTTGGTGAAAAATAATCTTTATTTAAATATGCGTCTTGTATGAAAGCCCAGAGGGCTCATTCGAGATTCGAAGTTAGCTTGAGGGAGCTTGCGGCGTTGCATTTCCTTTTCCGTGAGGGGGGGTTTGGGGATATTTTATGATGTCTTATAAATTAGCTAGCGATTATGATGAAAAAATATCAAATGTGCTGAGAATTGTTTGCGGATGGGTTGTATCAATGATCTATTTTTTTCTCAGTATATAAATTCAGGGGGGTGGGGGGGGGGGGGGGGGTACATTCCTCATTCCAGTTTGTCAGTTTTCTGTCCCCACTTCGTTTTCCCTTCGTTTTCCAGGCTTTTTTTCGTTTTGGTTCGGCGATTTAATTTCAAATTTTCTATGTAGCTTCACAACGATGCCCTACAGATAAATTATGAGTAGTTTTTCTTTTAATCAACAGGTATATTTACGTACTTAATTTTAAATCTCACTCTTATGATTGGGTTAGATTAATTTATTAGTTATTTAGCGTTTCAATAAATAAAGGTTAGAAAAGAGAAGACGGGTCTTTTTGCGCAAATCCTACTATTCCATTCATTCAGCACAGCAATCAACACTCATCGAGTTCTACTTGCGTTCCTTTTTCATCCACTGGTTTTAAAGTCACTTATTTTTAAAAATATTTCGTATTTATGATCTGATTAGAGCTGCACTGGCTCCTCTAATTACCCAAATAGACCCACATATACCCAAATAAACCTAAAATGATGACAAAATTAATTTTAAACAAATGAATTAAATTTTTATTACTAACGGGATTTGTCCTTTAGAAAAATCTTGATCCAAATTTTCTCCACACATGTTTAGCAAATAAAACGACAATTGTTTCAAGTTTTTTATGGGGCGGGTGCCGGTAAAGATAATGTATTGCTTGTGCAATAATCTCAGAATGTTTGTTATAATAGTTAATACATATTGATCTGAAATGAAAGTTTCCAATTACACTGTACATAGCTTCCATCATTTTGAACCGTGCGATAGTTTGAAACAATTCTCAAAGCATTTATATACGTGTAATTTAACCGATCATTTTGGAATTTTTTTCTGGTTCCCCACCTGATGCGTCCGCCTCCTTAAAATTTAGAATTACATGTACATTGACCATAAATACACATTAATTAAATATGCTATGTGTTATATGACGATAACCTTTTTTTTTATCAATGTATTTGTAGGATAGGAAAAAAATAGTCCGAAATTTCTGACGTTTTCCTGGCTTTATAACGATTTTGATATTTTACATGCCAGGAAAACGTCAGAACCGATGCCATTACGAAAACTGGAAATTCACCGCCTCCAACTGGAGGCGGCATTCTTGGCTCCTGTGACCTTGCGCTTTTCCGCCCTCTTTCCTCACGCAAGCTTTCAATTGCTCTTCGCTAATCCTGATACTTTTTGGAAATAAATTGATGTTTAACATTTATAGCAGTACAGCGATTGGGTTTTTGGGTATTGATATTTCGTCGTATTGTTGAATTTCTGGGAGTTGACTTTAATCAACTCTCCTATGCAGTTACTCTGGCAAACCGGAAGTGAAAATCATCAGCGCTGAAAAGACTTAGTTCTTGAAAAACAAAATTGATAAAATCGATGTAATGTATGCTGAAACATTGCTTTTCAAGGAAACTTATTTGTAAATACCTTGAAATAGTAAGATTTTAAATGGTACGAACAATTTAGATATTTTTTGTAGTCGTATGTATTCCTACGGCAGAGGTCAATATAGTCTCGTTCAACCCGACGCTCGGCTGTCTCCGTAAATCTCTGACAAGCAGAGTGTCTCTCCTGCTTGTCAGAGATTAACGAGATTAACTGGTTAAACGAGACTATAGTTCAGTATTGATTGGATCCATACAATTTTCCAGAAATATTTCGATTATATACAGTTACATAGTTTGATTAAATTGATTCTATCTTTAAATATCACACAACATGATTCATATCGAAATTCTTGTCGGAAAAGTCCGAGAATTCATTTCATACAAATTTGTGTAATTCAAATAAAAATTAGAAACTACCTGCCATGCAAAATAACATATTGTTGATTTTAAAATAAACAATAATCGATAAAATCGACTCTGGTCAGTATTTCAATACTTTGAATAAAATTGATTTTCAATCTTTGACGCCTTTTCAAATTTATGAATTATCTTTTAATATGCTTAATATGCATGATGCAGTAGACTTTATTTTTTTTAACTAAACAGTTTCGGTAGATATATTAGTTTAACCTTAAACAATTATCTGACTAGATTAGTAAATATTTTATTTAGTAGTGTGTTGTTTCTGATATATTAAACTATGCATGAAGTACCAGATAATGATTATTTTGTCTCGCTCGCATATTCGAGACAGCCATGGATATTCGACTAAGAATTTGTTGGCATGGCATCAAAACAATTGAAATGCCTAAACAGTTTATTTCATTATAACATAGTTTTTCTACATTAATACATAATACACCTAAAATATTTGGGAAAATAGGAAAATAATGTTCAAAAATTTCCAGAGGGTCCAAAAGTGAAAAATAGGTAGTAAATTATGAGACCATGTTCTAGCTAGGAAACAGTATGTGCATTGTATGGCTTTTCAGCCCTAAATCAATGATCGTTGTCATAAAATTTCATCGACAAATCTAGAGTACAAATAACCCCTTTATAGCAAGCGAAGGAAAGTGTGCAAGGTATGAAGATAATACTTTTAAAATGTCAGATTTACTAATTTTAGATAACCGTCGGATATATGTTTCCATTGTGTCCCTTTCTCCGGGTAAAAAAAGCAACAAGTCTGAAAAAATCTTGTTATGTTTCCCATTCATCGATTTAAGTGGATGTGCTGTATTTATTAACCAAAGAATGTTCACAAAAGGTGATGAAAACGGAACCCGTGACAAGCTATATAATATTATAAAATATATTCCAGCAATAAGAATCATACTGATTGTGTCATTAGCAGCCGCGCTAGATGTGTAATATAAATACAAATGTTTCAAGACAATTAAAAAAAGGACTTTTCCTCGAAAGGGAATCTAAAAACCCCGATTTAGTCCATTATTATAACGTTTTCCAAATACATGTACATAATGTTACGCAAACCGAAAACACCTTGAAACTGCGATCTGTCTAAGAACGCTTTTTAGCATGATAAATCAATTGGGAAAAAAGGACGCTTTCGAGAAACCCAGCTTTTAGGGGAAAACCTCGTCTTTCCAGATGTCAACCTATATAAAGAGGAAGGTTTACTTAGACCATTTATGGTGTACAGAGACGAACAAGAGACTGTAAGATGACATTCTACACAAGCCTGGATGTGTTGTTGTGTCTCGTGGTTTTACTGTATGTTGGTGTTCTCCAAACAGGTAAGATAATACTTAGAACTGTTTTTAAATTCAACTTTATACTTTAAATATCATAATTACAAACCCTTGACAGCAACATGTCAACAAAGTAAAGTCGTGATCTGTTAGCAAGTCCCTAATTTGATATCAATATTTATCTTTAAGTATCTTTAAACGATTTGGGGCAATTTCTTTCATACTTTCATACTGATTCGCCTCTATGATGTTAACACAACGCAGTACCAAATAAGAAAGCGTTTTCAACGACAAAATGATTTGAAGACAATCTTTTAATTGCTGTATTAATTTATATTGATGATATTAATAGGTTTCCACGTTCAGTAACCTAGAAAATAAATTAATTTCCCAGGATTTAACAAATCGACCACTCCCACTGTATCGAGAATTGATATTTAAAACATAGAATAATAATTTTTTTTACAAATTTAAGACCACTTTAGTGTTATCAATTGCAAAATCATTTTGTTAGTTTGGCATTTCTTTGGTTTTCATTTGAAAGTGGCAATACCAAATCCGTATGCAGTGTGTTGTGGCTGTTTTGGAGAACCTCCTGATTGTCTTCCTGACTGGCATCCCATATGTGCAAGCATATCACTTGGATGATGTATGTATACACTGCCGTAAATCTAGTATCTTTTACTTCAGTAGTTTATGTTTAAACAAAATACTGAAAGTTTTATTGTTTTATATTATTATCATTTCATCTCTAACACCATGAATCATGTTGTTGTCAGGATTGACATAATTGGGTAAACTTGTTTTATTAATTTACGAGGTCTCTTTTGCATAAAAGATAATACATTAAAACGTTGATTTTTTTAATAAAGCTTTTATTTATCATTTTTATATTCTTTTTGTAGTTATCCATCACTGAAGTATCGATGACATCTTTTCAAGAAAAAAAAACATGTTTTTTTTTTAAATGTGAAAAAAATAGATAAATTTATAAAGTAAATTAAGATGTTAGTTTCTAACTTTTTCGCTCAATAAATTCTATTCAAATTATTTTGTTTTGTTTGAAACTTTAGAGAACTAAGAATGCGCGTTAGCAGGTTATGTAATTATTGTGTGCAATACTAGCTACCTTCAAAGAGTCCGAATAAAACACCATAGAAATCACGGCTGGTACTAGCTACGTAAACATGGTGTAGGGCCTGAGGTGTAGCATCAGCTGATGATGACCTCAAAATTCATATTAGAAAATGTTAATATTGTAGCACTTTGTGATAAAAATTACTCTTTGGCGGCTGTCCCTTGGTCCTTATCTTTATTATTTTATTTCAATTTTGTGGAGAAAAATTACTAAAAAAATCATTTCTATTACATGTAAGAATACGCAAAGGTTCCTGTAGTATTTGAGATCGGCACTTGGTGTTTAGTAGACCGAACTACTTATTGCACTACTGAGTATCATTGCTTTGTTAAAGGGCCAAATACACATTTGTTAAGGTTTTTTAAAAAAAAATTATTGCATAATCTGGTATCTTTACATACACTGAATATTCCCTTCTCTATTTCTTAAGAAACCCGATTGTGATTCATTGCGCTATAGAAACTTACAGGGCTGAAATCTATACGACCCAGTTCTTATCAGTTTATTGAAACCTTCAGCAACCTAAAGAAATCACGAACTGCACGAAATAACCATGATTATGTCAGACTCAACTTCCCATATAAGAATTATTGGCTTTTTCTTCTATCGAACGTACTGATAAACATTAACAATAATTTAGTTACTTTTACTTAAAACTCTAAAGAATTATTAGAAACTTTGAGTTCACATGTACAAAATCTTACCAAACTCAATAACATCAAAACGCACGTTTTTCAACGCTGTATACAATCATTCCCCATGACAAATTAAAATCTAAGCTTTTTGATATCATCGACAGTTGTTTCTTCAATAAAAATGGAACTCGTAAAATTTCTTACCTTGTCCTTGGAAATCTAAAACATTATTTTGTTAAACACCATTCTGATTGCACACACAAGTACTCTGAAATTGACATAAAAATTGCTTGAATTTCTGATAGACAACATCTGTGTAGTTTTTGGACACCAGGTCTTCCAACGATCAGTCGGAATTCCCATGGGCACAAATTGTGCTCCTCTATTGGCTGACTTATTTTTATATTCTTATGATAAGAATTCATTCAAAAGCTTGTGCAAGAAAAGAATAAAGCGCTTGCTGTGGCCTTCAACTCGACATTTAGATATCTTGGTGATGTTTTATTTATAAACAAGTGTTACTTTCACTCTTATGTTAACTCAATATATTCCAGTGATCTTGAAATAAAAGATACCATAGATTCTGAAACATCTGTGTCATATTTGGATATTTTACTAGAAAAAGAATTTTTCCATCGTCAACTTCCCTTACTTATGTATCATCACCTGCTTATGGGGTTTATGTCTCTCAGCTTATTCGATATGCAAGAGCATGTTCTACATACGAACAATTTATTAAACGAGGCAAGCTGCTAACAAACAAGTTGTTGGAACAAGAATATCAAGAACTTCAATGAAAATCATCTTTTCGCAAATTCTATGGTCAATACAATGACCTTATCAGCAAGTACAATGTTTCATTAAGACACATGCTGACTGACGTTTTTCATACTTGTTAGACCATTATTTATACACCGGACTGACTACGGTTTCTTCTGGGTTTTTTTTTATGATCTTGACAATGGGCACATGGCGGGTGCGACTGGTCGGCAGGGGATGCTTACTCCTCCTAGGCACCTGATCCCACCTCTGTCTTTTTAGAGGTCCGTGTTGCTCTGCATTGATTTTGTATTTCGCTTTATGGATTTTTGAGATGTTTGACAGTTTGTTATTGTCATTTTTCATTTTACATACTCATTTTATATTTAGAATTCGATAATTTAAGAAATTACAGAACACAAATATTTGGAATTAGAATGCAATTTTAGAAATGATATTCATAAACAAAAACTTTTTTTAAAAATAAAATCTAATTTTCTTTATATAATACACTTCCCCCCCCCTTTTATTTGCGTGGCAACAATATCCAGTAAAACAGCCAAACACAGAAACATGATCAACTCAGGGAAATACATCATTCTCTTGACGTCTTTTAGACGTAGTATCGCGTTCTGCTTGAACTCTTTCTTTGACGGTATTTAAATATATTCATAAATCAGAAATCAGGGATTCTCCTGCTTCCCCAAACGGCGGTTTACCTTGGTAACGTTAGAATTTTTTCTTTACTTTTGTATGTGTATAATATTTATTATTTTCTTTTAACCATCTGATTCGTCTTATCAATCATGGAACATTGTAGTAAGCGTGTTTTAACAGGTTGAATTTGAGTAATTCTTGTTATGATTGTTTAAACATATTTTGCCGTTTTGGGTTTTATGGTTACAATTTTTAAGATATCAGAACCAAATAAACATTATATCTGCGAAATAAACAATTTTCGACAAGGTTAAGAAATAATTTCGTACAATTTAATAATACGACATATTAAGCTAAGAATAGTAAAACAGTCTATAACATTATTGGGGTAACATGATAAGAATAAAATACCACTAACTCTAGATATCTGTTCCTCCTTCTTTGTAACATATTTATATTCACAATGAAATATATCTATTTTCATCGTGTAACCCAAAAATTGATACCAGTTAAGTTTGAAGTAATACTAGTAATTATTTATTCATATTCATCTCGTTCTAAATATAGAACAAAAATATACATTAATTAAATATCTGTTCAGCACAACATTACAAAATTCTCTGAACAAGAATATTCATACTTAATAAAATGAAAATATTACTGAATAGATGACTAAAAAAGGTTTTGAGGATTTTAAGAATGAAAAAAAAAGAAGTTTTAATTTATTTAAGAATAAATTCAAAAGACTTGTTTTTCAGCAAAAATTCAAAGAATATATTAAACAGACAAAAACCCCGAAATGATAATGAGGTTTAAATGATCAATTATATGTGGATGAGAAGAAATTCGTTGGAAAACAAGCCTAATGGAAAAAAAAAAACAACTAAATATGCCCCGAAATTTGCAACTGTTGTCACATGCATTATAGAAAAGTATTTAAAAACGTGAAAACAGATCAGATTCCGCTTAACGTCATACAGGTGTAAACAAAATGTCGACAAACAAGATTTTTTTGATACTGCTACAATGTTCTATTGTCTGTCTGGTTATTTGTGCTCTTCAATCAGGTAAGAAATTACAATGAACGTATTTAATAATAAATTTCAATAAAAATGATTTTTTCTATTAGATAGTAAGTAATAATTTTAGCTAAAGCTTTCTAAAATTAGTTCGGTATATAGATATTTCATACTGATAAAAAAAAAGCAGAACTGTATCAATACTTTCTCAGATGATATACCGACTTTCGGCGAAATCTGTGGATGAAAATGTCACGTACAAGACTGTGTTTGCAAAGTAAAATTTACAGCAGAGGCTTTATTAAACAGCAGCTGTTCATAAGAGTAGAGTTAGTTGAAATGTATCATTTCTTTCTTAGATTGTATACTGATTCATGACGAAATATGTGGATGTGAATGTCACAGACCAGACTGTGATTGCCTCCCCTTGGATCACTGGATATGTCAGCCGTCACCTGAACTTCCAGCTAGTAGAAGTTTGAAGTGATTAGTGATCTTTACTCCAGTTCACCTTTAAAAGTTCATGAAATTTGCGAGTAATGGTTGTAATACTGCAGACGATGTTATTATTTGTATCAATACTTTTTTTTTTAATCTTAAATTGTTTTTCAAAGAAAATACAGGAAGTTGTTCATGTGATGTGACAAATAACTTCAATGTTCGAGTCAATCAAACTTGGATTTTTTTAACCAACGATTTCTGATTGTATTAAACAAGTAAAAAAACCAATCAGATGCTTTAAAACATTAAAGGTTTTGCACAACGGCACAAGTACAAAACTATCACTAAACGATAAAAACATAAAGATGTCATTCTTAATTGATTTTTTCTACAAGAAAACAAACTAAAAAAAACTATTTAAGCTACAGAGTTTGATGTAGAAGAAAAATCAATTTCTTTATTCTTCATTTTTTGCCGCCAATCTTTGTCTGAAGACATTGTAACCAAACGGAAATTTCGAGTACTTGTAAAATTGCACCATTACACCAAACGCATTTACGTGGCAAAATATTTAATATATAGTTCGTCCTATTGTATAATATTATCATTTTAAAACGACTTTTTATCTCGTACGCACAACATAGTATTTGTCGTTTGTACGTCTAAGTAACTCGTGTGTACAACATATCATTTCGCAATAACGATAAACTATCTCATTATAACGACTTATTATCTTGTTCGCATGACTTATTTCTGCGTGTGTACGGAGTTTTTATGCATATTTATTTAAAACAATTTATTTGAAATAATTTCTCTTCAAGCGTTTGACAATGAAAGCAATGTATGTTATTCTCCGCTTTCTTTACATCTTTATTTTAAAGTGTTTCTAAACTATTATATATTGTTGCAAAAAGCTGTGTCGCAATTCTGTATTCTGTTTTAAAACTAATATTTTCCAAATGTAACTTTTTTTTTCTACATAAATGACTTACAACATTAATTTCACATGGTTGAATTGACTACGCTGTTTGTAAGTTCATTTAAAAAAGATCACAACACATCAAGAAAAAAATGGTATATATATATTTTTAGAAATAACTGCATCCAACATTAACCTCCAGATATTTATATGTTCCTGGACATGGATCCCCAAACACGTCATTGATGGCCTCGAGTTGACAGCTGGGGTACCCCTCACAGCGGTTCCTGACCACGGACAGGGCATTGGGGGACACACAATTCACGTTGTTTGATCCGGGACCCGGACAGATTGCGGAACTCAGTCGTCCATAGTTGGCAGAGAAAACTACAAGATATGTTCCTCTTGGACAGTAAAGATACAAGGAACCACCCTCACACACGTGGAACCGGTTTCCTAGGCAACATGAAAAACCAGTGTTTTAAGTAAAATCAATTTTATACATATAAATGTGTAATTTAATTATCGAGAAATTATCATGGTTGTAAAAGTAAACATTTAAAATTAGTCATCAAATCGTTTTGTTAATATACGTTATATCTGAAATTAAAGACACTAAAAACCTTTCACTCTAAATTCTACATTTTTTCAATCCTTAGACAGTAAATTTTGATTTAGATTGGTTCACTTTTTTTCAATTATAAATGCACAAATATCAATATTCAAGAATTAATTTTTGGAGATTTGCGGATATTTCTATTTTGATGAAGTTATGCCCCAAAAATAAAAGGTAGTAATATCAAATGCTAATTAAAATATATATATATATATATATCATTTTAATGCTATATTTTGGGTAACAATTGATTTCTCGATTCACGAAATTTTGTTGAAAATTGATGACCTTTTATTACAAGAATTTAGAAATGAATGATATATACAAAACTTTACCTGGAGAAGATGGAATTTCACATTCATAATCGACCTCCAAATATTTATAAGTTCTTGGACAAGGGTCTCCGAACAGAAAATCGGAAGCCGAGATGCTACACTGGTTCTGGCCTTGACATGTGTTCCTTACAGTCTGAGTGGATGAGCCGCTATAACAGTTGGTGTTCTGTTGTCCCCCAGCCGGACAGATGTACAGGTTACTCCTGCCGTAGTTAGCGTACGTCACGTTGATCGATTGTCCCTGGGGACAAGTTAGATACAAGGTGCTCCCCTCACAAGCACGCTCCGTAATAGCTTTAAATAAAAAAAGGATACTAAAATGTATGAAATATGAAGAGACTTTCCATGTTAAAATTAAGCATCTTGAATAATTTGTTATGCGCGTGCAGTTGTACAAGCGCTTGAAATTACACAACGCAACGATTTGAGATACCTTAATTATTAAGAATAGCTCACAATCGAATGCACTGAATATGAAATTGTTTGCGACAGAGTCATCCTATACTATGTAACAATTTGAAAAGTTTTCATACCCACTTAAACATTATTTTACAAGCACAAATCGTTCGTGGGATTGGATAATTCATAGCGGAAAAAAACTAAAGTTGTTTCTTCCTATCTACTTAGTAGTATTTTGGGTGGCGATCAAATCTGTTAGATTATCATTTTGCTATTTATTTTGAAAATCCTTTGCGTTAATTTTATAATATTTTTATTATTTATTATAAAATTTCTCAAGTAGTTGTATAGTTTCATAAATGATCATTTTAAAGTTATGCAGTCTTTTTCTTAAAGTCTACAAACTAGATTTTGAGTGGAAACAATGTTATAAAGAGCTTTTCCACATGCCAATCAAGGTCATATAACATAGCTGAATGATTTTGCAAAATTATAAGAAACTTTTATTTTATTACATTAATTAATTTTCTATCGTAGGATCTACAAGATGGAAATTTTCCTTTTTTCGGAAATTAAGGCATACTTATCAAATTTTAAAATCGCGCATACAAAACACTCAATCTATTTTAGTTTAATTTAAATCAATTTTGATTAAAATAAGAAACGTCAGCAAATGAAAGATTAAGTTCTTTAACGTAGAGTGTAAAAAAAAGAGTTGGATTCGTCTTCATTATCGTTCTTTTTTTTTTTTTGAAAGGCTGTATTTAGAAATAGCATTCTAAACTAAAGTCTGTATATTTAAAAAAAAAAACTGTTTAGCTGGTTAGATAATTTTTACTACATACCATATGTCGATCCAAAAAGGAGAAGAAACCCAAAAAGTTTAGGTAACATTTTCCTCTCAGACTGATTTTAAAGAAAACTGCACCGGCTTTCTAATTTCATCCAATTTATATTGCCATAATGTTCAACATTTGACCCTGTTATTTGATGTTAAACCATTGAACAGTAGACATTGCATATCATAACTTGTAAACACGACAACAAGGCGATCGTCTTTGGTTTCCATACAAAGGTTCTTGAGGACGATCCGTGTTTCAGCGTACTTTACACAAGGTAAAATCGATACCGTTCTTTCGACAATAAAATCAGACTGATCAGTGATCACTGATCGTTGAAAGAAAGAGGAAGGGGACAGAGATAGACAAAATGAGGGAGATAGTACATGTAGTAGTACATGTTGTAGAGATGCTGTTATGTTTTTTAACTTACTAACATGTTTCCTTCGAAAAATAACAGTATTCTACCAAATCCAAATTGTCGCACTGAAAATTCCATATTTTTCTACTGTTAATTGAAAACACGTTTCCATTACACAATAATCTTAATTGAATATATTTTGCTTGGAAAAAAAGTTCTTTGAGCAGTCAGATTTGTCTTGCATATAAGATTGTTCTGAACAGTGTCAGATACACTCAATAATAAGGTAATAAAAACGCTAGTTTTGGGCCTAAATGTACATAAATTAAGACAGCCGCTGGAAGGATTATTTTCTCATGCCCTACTCAAACAAAAATCAAAGTTACAAAAACCATCCCTAGGAATAAAGGAGTCACATAAGTCAACAAATTTCAGTAAAGTAATATGAAAACTACTGTATAATTTTGTACTAGTAGCTAGAAAAAAATGGAACCGCTTCTGCTAATGTGTGGAGTTTTTTGGCAATCAACATCATTTCTGCTAATTTTTCTACGAAAGACTAGAAGTATCACATAAGTCAAGTATGAAAAATTGCAGAACGTACATCATATATAAATCAAGTTTTGTCGTTTTATGACACTTTCTTTTCATTTTATTACTTACACCCATTTGTCACAATACATACGTATTTTTATTGTTAAAATCAAAATATGTGAGAAGTACATGTACAGAAGTACAAGTTTTTTTGCACATAAGGGCCTCTGTACTTAAATCTACCCCGGCAAATGTTTTATGACACATATTCAAACAAAACCTCAAGTTATATATCATTAGAATAGGATGATAACACAGTCTGGTTTTACTGCCGTGTGGAGATTGTAGTCATGGGGAATTTCACTTTTACTGTTTTTCTTATTTTTTCCCTAGCATCCTGTTCACGTAAGTAACTTTAAAATGTAGTGTAAAGAAAATCGTTTTGTTTTTGTGGATTGAAATAGCTAAAATATAATTTTTTTAATACATATAGTAAAAACTGTTAAAGAAGCCATTGAACAAAATATGACATTGTCATACTTTTTATGATGACAATATAATTCTGATGTAACTCTGTCTATCTGTCTGTCTGTCTGTCTGTCTCTCTCTCTCTCTCTCTCTGAAATACCTATCAGAAGAAATACAATGACGCCATTTAGAACCATTTTAACCAGACCTTGGACTTTCGGTACGATGTAACTATCTTTCTCAAGTGAAATATACACAGATTGTGTAGTCTTAGCTCAAAAACCAGACAAATCTTGTTGATTTCAAAGAGCAATGGCTGAGTGGCCAACAATGAAATAGACAGGCCTACGTCACAATGCTGTTTGACACAACTACCCAAAGTCCAAGCTCCTGTTAAAATGGTTCTAATGAGGATCAAGTGTCTATACAACCTCTGTATTTTGTCTAGATTGTTTTTCTTTCCTTTACAATAACAGTTTTTCTTCTGTATATTTTCATAGGTAATATTAACAGACACCATGCGTAAACATACGTGTATTTTTTAAAGGGGGGGGGGGTTATAAACTGTATAGGTTTGTCCCACCAAACGTCCACCCTCGTGTTTACATAGATATCTCCTTTATGACCGGTAATAATTCATTATGGCCCCACTATCCATTTTGAGAACATCCATTTATCTTTGATGTCTTCAATGAATAAATATAATTTAATGAAAAACTAGATAGGAAGCGGTCCCTGATAATTCTATCACTGGTTGGATTCTAACCCTATCTTGTCTCCAAAGAGACCCATGAATACCAAGTTGAAAATATTTTCGCGAGACGTATACATGCACCATTTGTGTTCTTTGTAAGTTTCTAGGCATCCAACAAGTGGACCTGTTTATAATCATTGTATAAAAATTGAAAGCACTCTAACAATATTAAGTAACAAGTCGATATAATATAACGTCCTGGCAAATTTTCGCAATACAATGTCCATTATTTCAGAAGCATCCGCCCGAGAATAAATAGTTTTCATTAATTCAGACTGGTACAATGAACTACCAATAATACAGGGGAAATTCAGGTGTATGACTAGCAAAGAGCAAACATAAAAATATGAAAACATGTAAAAACGAGACAAGAACTAAAGTCAAGTCAAGTAAGGTCAAGTCAGTGTCGTTACCAACAGACCGCTTGTTCAGACCAAATAACATGCTGCAGTGTTTACAAACATACGTTTACATTTTCTAGTGCCTTTGTCTGTGATAACACTACGGATCAAATTTGTAACGTATAATCCAATACATTTCATCAATGACGCAAATGACGTACATTATTATACGAAATGAAAATAACGTAAAAACGAAACGTTATTTAACAATTGGTGAAAAGAAATAAGGAATCATTCTTTGAATACTATGAGGTTATCAAATTCACTCGGGCATGATCAAAACTATCATAAAGCCCGAAAAAGAGCTTCATTGGATTTGATCACCCGACCGTATTTAATCACCCCATAATCACATCATCACATCCAAAGATCCTGAATCACACACAGACTACCATTTTGTTTCTTTTTTTCATCTCATTCATTTAATTCCGGCAAAACGGTTTTTAAAAAGTTCAGATGTACAGATGTGTGATAGGAACTACGATAAGAATTCCATGTTGTAAATGCATCTCCATGTCACTTTTCAAGAGTTTTTGTAAAAGGTCGTCTTTAGGGACACACGAAGTCGTGTGTATGGTTACTTTCCAATCAGGAAGTTTTAAAAGTTAGTCAATAATTTTACCATTGAATCACTATTATTTATTGATATTTACCTTTAAGCACTTTCGAACACACAATATAACGAATGATCATTGTAGTTATACATCATAGAAATCATCTCTGTTACATATGCATGTATCTCTTATTTATTGGGATCATTTAAAACGAGTCAAAACAGTTGAGCTAACAAGAGTTTTTGTTTGTTTTTTGTGTTTTTTTTTTTTGGGGGGGGGGGATTATTGAATATTTTGCACGTAAAATACATAATTTTAATGCTATGTAAAGCTACAAGGGACACAGTTTGTTGACGTATACAAAATAACAAACATACAATTCCAAATGAAAATAGAATGTAGTATCTTAATGTAATGTTCTATTACACCTTTATCATTAACAGGTGCGTTGTATTGCTATCAGTGTGGGGATGGAAGACCAAACGGGCCATGTCAAGAGGACCTCGACATAATGATTAAAGACCATGCCATGCACCGGGACAACGGAACAAACCATACCAGTTCAGAATATACTTACAGGAAGCAGTGCCCGGAGTCAGAAAACACGTGTGTCATTGAGAGGGTGGAGATTAATGGTTGGTAAATTTAAGGCAGCATACATTTTACTATTTTGTGGGGTTTTTTTTTGTTATATCAAAAAACATATGAATTTTGAGGATGTCTTATTTAAAAAATAGTGAAAAAAATTCAAAGACCATGACTGTAAAACGATGAACACATCAATGTTTTATACATACATGTATCAATAGTTTTCTATCAATTTGGGTAATCAGGGATCTATTAAATATGACCTAAATTCTTTTTCTATGTTCATGCATAAAAACTGCTATTAATTTAATTTGTTGGAAGATACTCCTCGACGTGCATGGTTCGAATTTACACTTTTCTTTCCACAGGAGTTGTTGTGGCGTACATTCGGGACTGCTCGGATGGAATCAACTTTTCCATCAATGCGAGTCGATTTCTGAACTTTCCACAGGATAAAAACATAACTACATGCAGTTACGTGGAGGGTAAATTCTTCACGTGTTTGTCCATGTGTAATACAGACTTGTGTAATGGACCACAAGCGGCCCCAAACACGTCATCCTGTTCCAAGGCCGTCCCATTCTGGACAATGGTTTTCTTTGTTGCCATGTGTCTTTATTTATGAAAAAAAATGAACAGCTCGATATTTTTTTATTCTTGAAATACATGATCTTTTTTCTTCTTCTTTTATATTATTTTTAATCATTCACGAGCTACTAGTCTTTAGAATGTTAAAGGATGTTAATGAATGAGCATTGAATTTAAACGTGAAAGTAAAAGATTCTAAAATACATCATAAAGACTTGTGCAACATTATAACAACAGTAAAAATTTACATGTATTGACTAGTATTTAAAAAGAATCCCCAACACTACCATTTTGTCGTAACCTTTATTTTTCTTCCCGACAACCCCCCCCCCCCCACCCTCCAAAAAATAAAAGTAACAACAAGCGAGTAATACAATGGAATGTAAATGGTATACTGGACTATATTTGTATTCACATACTTATCATACAATCAGAATCTAAGGTGCCTTTATAGGTGTACAATATTCTTGAATTCATTTTTGAAATTTTGAATACCAAACTTTTTAATAAAATTTTACGTAATAAAGTCATTCTTTTGTTATCTTTCACAAGATCAATACGACTGTGCGCTACGTGACATGGCAGATTGTTATGCAATGTGTAAACATCAGAAGGTGATGTTCAATAGCTTTAAACGACCACTGAGAACGTATGACAGTAAAAAAAAATAGTCATGTGCTTTAACGCTTCTTCCGGTGTAATTAGAAAAAAGTAGCCCACATAAAGTATTGTCAGCAATATAATTTTCTACGTACAAAATGACTATATTTGTTATAGGATATTGAGTTGATTCTGTAAAAAAGCATACATGAGTACATTTTTGCCGGCAATTTTTTGAAAATATTTTCATTGTATCATTTTATCATTAATATACCTGGTCCTGGGTTTAATATCATTTTCCTTTAGACTGCTTTTCACTTAAATTTATGGAAAGGTATATTTTCTACCGTTTCAGATCATTCAAGTTTAAATGTTTGTTATCAGATAAAAATTCGATCCACAAAGGTCTGTTCAATTAAGAGTCTTGTAAAGCTAAGCATGCTTTTTGTTTAAATTCCATTTACTTAGACGAGATATAAAGATAAATAACACTTTTCTTGCAATAATATAATTCTCTTATGTTGAACGAAAATAGAATTTACATCACAGAAATGCAGAAGTATTCTGTAATCAAAATGTATGAGATTTACAATTGACTTTGTGGTTCATTTGAAACGTAAAAAGTCAGTGAGTTGTTTCGACGAAAAAAAAAAATAATCGGCCAAAAAACATAAACCAACTCCAAAAGAAATATCATAATAACCAAAATAAAAATATACTATATACATGTAGGTCAGATATAGACTGGGCATTGAGTCACCACCACTCTAAAACTGTGGATAAATGTACAGAAATATAGAACCGTCTGCGCATAATAGTTGAAGACATCAATAAAAGAAGATTATCTAGATGTCATATAAAACCTTTTTAGTGCAAAAGAGGGTTAAATGTTATCTTGAAACAATGGAAATCTACTTTGGTATAATTTTATAAGAGACTAGGGTACTTAAATGATTAATAATTGATTAATAATAATTAATAAAAATAATTGATAATTAACAATTTACTTACAACTCTTCCTTATTTTTCATTATAAAAAAATGTCTGTAAAATATATTAGCTGCAGGTCTGAAGTTCCCGGTCTAAAAAAAATCGGATGAACGACCTTGGAGCTACAGTGCCTCTCATAGTAAAAAAAACTGCAATTTACTACGCACAAATAATTGCGCTAGGTTTGGACTGATTAACCTTATCTATATACAAATTCTGTGGGGGAAATTAATTCCAATAAAGTCCTCAAGCAATTTACAACTAATATCATATCTTTACTTGTCTCTGATATTCTTTTAAACACCATCACCAGCCCCGTAAAGTGAAGTAGTAAAAATGGCGACGTGAATGTGAACGTGATCTGAATTTAACATACTTCATCATCGTAGGTCAGTTAGCATGTTTTGGAAAAAGTCTAAGGCAAGAAAGGAGACGATATCAGTAGTACATTGCATGAGGAATTTAATGGTTCTAATTTTCCCTACAGAATTTGTGTGTGAATGAGGTTAATCGGATCATATCATCTGTCAATGCGACTTGAATTTTGAGCTTTCTACTGAATGAAAATATAAACATGGTATTTTGTGCGTCGTAAATTCTTTACGTGTATGTCTCTATGTAACACATACCACTGTAATAGACAACAGATCTCCTGTTTCAAAGTTATCCTTCTTTGAACAAGAGTTTTCACAGTCGAAAGATTTTTTCTTACATTATTCTGGAAATAAGATATTTCTAAATTTTATTTATCTATCAAACAACTGATGAGAGAGAATTAACATGTGCTTGTTGTTGATATTTGTTAACAAGGACAATATTTCTTACCTGTTCAACATCTAAACTTAACGTACTTTTTTATTTTCGCAGTTGTCTTTCTTTCTTCGACTTCGGACATTTCAACATCTAAACTTAACGTACTTTTTTATTTTCGCAGTTGTATTTCTTTCTTCGACTCAGGACATTTCATGATCAAGTGTTTGTAGTAATTTGATAACTTGTTAGTGTCATTAACACAAAGTATAATATAAAGTTTGCAATCGACAAGTCATGTTGATATTTGAGCACCGCTAACATTGTGCATAAAGGAACACCCCTTCCCTTTCCCCTGATAAATCCAACCCTAAAGAGATCATTAATTGCGCCGTTGTTATAGTTTTACTAATGAAAATAAATGTACAATGCATTGTAAATTTGAATTTAATAAAGTGCTACTTGAGGAAGTCGTCTTTTAATATCTTATATATCACAAAATCAATACGATCGTGCGCTGCACGGCAGATCAATATGCGGTGCGTTATCAGCGGTTGCTGTTCAGTTGGTTCAAAGGACGACCGATAGCAGGTAAAATGTAGCGATCACGTACCCATACCAATCAACACAACAAAGGAACTACATGTTATATTGAACTGTTTCCGGAATGCGTCCAACATGGTGAAATTCTGCGAAATGCCCGTGTTTTGCATCGCTATATTTCTTTCACTTTTAGGATATTCCGGTGAGTCAATGGATAAAGAAAAGATACTATCTTGTTCTTTTACATATCATCTTTCATATTCAATTATTTATGTTAGTATGTAGTTTTGTTTTGAACACGTAATATAAAATAATCATGTATTCTCTGTTTTCTAAAACTCTTTTACAGAATCGGTAATATGTTTCCAATGCGCCGACTCCAAATTTTTAGGAGATTGTCAATCTAATATGAAGAAGTTTGAAAACTCTGTGCTGACCTTTCTTCACGAGAATGGTACAATTGGTGGAGATCACGACAGGGGGTATCTCAAAAACTGCACGTCTGAGTGGGGTGATTACTGCGTGATCGAACACTACACGGAAAGGAGTATGTACTCTTCATACAGTATCATACAATATCTTATAGTTATTGTTCACTAATTACGGATTGATGTAAAGACAATTACTAAATTTGTATTGGTGTTACTAACAAGTGAAATCAAGATTTACTCGAAGAGATGACAAGATGTAGTCAATCATTCACAGATAACAATAGTGATTGTAACAAAGGATGAAATAAGTTTTTAATAGTTTGTCAATGTCATTCTTACACTTTAAATGCTCTTTATTCTTTTTTGCAGTAACTGGTGAGTGACAAGCAGAAAAGATAAGCCAGGTCAACTGATTCACACCTATAGATTACAATAAGTAGGATTGTTGTCCTTGATAAAAATAAAACCAAAGAATTTATTTCTATATCTAATTTTGATTTGCAAAACAAAATTTTCTGTTCAAATTGGCAATAAATACATTTTTAAATATTATGTTTAGCGTAACTGTTTTAATAAATCACTAAACTTTCCTTTTTTATTGACAATAAGGTTTTAAATGGTTCTAGAAGAAGCTGCATTTATCTGCTTTATTTCATTATACCAATTGCAAAAATGTTTATATCTGTAGTTTAGACCCAATCAAATTTCTTATTTCCTTAGGAGAGACTCTGTCTTTTATTCGGGGTTGTTCGAAAGGGAAGACGGATATATCCGTGAGTGGTTTCCATAATTTTTCCGCAGACAACCAGACAGCTTGCCAGTACTATGCCGACTCTCAGGACCATTTGTTGGCGTGTATCACGTGGTGTCAAGGGGACTTCTGTAACGGACCACTGAAATACATCAAAATGGTGAAAGAATACACTGGTACCAGTTCCTGCTCTTCACTTTATACACATAATTGTATCTATATGTACCTGATATTGCTGATATCAGGAATACTATCACTATAAAAGGTCATCATTTTTCCACTGTGTAACCAAATTTTTCTCCATAAAATACATTTCATTGTTTGTTAACTAAAGTAGCTTCGAAGTATTGAATTTGTTATTTGAAACTTTATCATTATGCACAACAAATCAGCTTAATTATACTTTAAATGTTTCTGTTTCTTGTGGTACACACCTGTTGATTTGTTTTAAGTATGTGGTAGTTAAGAACTAGGAAGAGTTTAACAATAATAAAAGAGGGTCTTTTTAGTTATAGAATCCATCTAATCTAGACAATCTTTTGTTGTAAAGTGAAATTCACAACTATTTATATTGAAACATCAATCAAGAAATCCATTAGCTTCTGACCTACATGTATTCAATTATGTCGAATTGTGTAAACTTCTCGACTTTGATGGGACGTTTGAATAAAAAATGCATATCCACCAAATTTCGATTCAACTTAACCCATCTCTGGAAATATAGTCATAGAGAAGTCTCGATTCCATTCCGACGAGTTATCTTAGATTGCGCCAAATTTTCGAAGGACTGTCCTTAAAAGAAATCTTTTCCAAACGAAATTCCCATAGATTAGCTACCATGTGTAGCTAAACTAAATTTTATATAAACATTGCGAAATTAGATTGCAAGAAAAAAATTCAATATTGAGTAAAAAGGTGTATTTTTATAAGTGAACATTGTAAAAATTTTATAGTTTTTCTTTGTTAAGATATGCCAAGAAGTTCATTTCTATACCTTGAAATAATTTTGGAGATATCCAATATTTTGGACATTCGTGAGTATTCATCTTGTGTGTGTTTTTGTGATATCTGCATGCGACTTCACTCTATGTTATTAAATAAGATTGAAATTTTTACTCTTATGTAGTAGACACTTGATATTTGAACAATTATAAGAGGAGCATTTATTCCGATTGTTGTATTTTTGTCGCATAACTTATTTTGCAATCTCAAAAATACATACATTTTAATGTTTTGATATATATTCATTGTTTTTTATCATTCTGTTAATTTTTTTGCCAAATTTTGATCATGCACATTTTTTTTGTAAATATATCTATTAATAGTTATATTCTTTTACTATGGGTTAGGTAGGATGTGCGAGTGAATTTCTTTCATATTTAATTTCGCACAAATTACATCGTATATTTCAAAGTGTAAAAAGTATATGAATTGGGGAAGATTTTATCCTCTCTGTTATGTACAAGTATACTATATGGATTAATATAGATTCTGTATTCAAGACCGTTTCAATAACAAATAAAAGCAACCAATTCATTAAAAAATATATTGTGCTGATGAATCCATGACATTTTTACTTTCAACACATTGTGAAATACATATCGTACAGAAAGCATAAAAAAGAAACGTTCATTGTTTTTTGATAACATTTCGTGTTTTCTATTGAACATAAATCACTGAATGTTACCAATAACTTAATTAAAGCAATCTGACTGGCAGTATTTTTCATAACGGTGTTTCTTTTGCATTCTTACTTAACCAGTCAAATGTTTTAATGACGTCACCATGAGCGTATTGCACGAGCTTCTTCCCATCGTCGGTCTGACAATAGGTGCAGTGGTGAGACATTCTAGGTCGCCTTTGCAAGAACAGGTCAGGATGTTCTAACTCAAACGGACTGGGACTTTCGAGCTGAGATTTCGGACTGTCACACAAACTACAACAACTACAATATGTTGGTGTTCTCGTTGGTTTCATGTTGGTAGAAGGTCGTACAGTAGATGGTCTCCTTGGCGATGAAATGCAGACCCCTGGCAACAACAAATCAATCTCGTCCAAACTTTGCTCGATTTCTTTCTTATCGTAAACTGGAAACTTTTCTGGATCTCGGGCAGACTGAACTTCCTGGATTGGATCCCTTCCGAATGTCCTTCGTCGTCTTTGGGCGTTTGCGGAATTATAGGAAAATAATGTATTGAATCCAGAACCCGATCTCTCTAGCAGCTTTGGAGTCACAGGGGATTCTCGAAACGTTCCACTTGACACTGACCGTTTGATGCTTGGTTTCTCCAAAGCCATCATTGATTGTGATTTCCTAAGAAGCACATTTCTTTTTGTTAATAAATCACTTGGGTCATAATTGTTGTTTCGTAAGTCATCTTCAAAATCCTCGTTAAAGGTGTCATACACGGGTAACATATCCCCTATGATATTAGAACCAATGTGGGCACTGGTCTTTTGTTTTGGTTTTTTGCTTTCTAGTATTTCTTTTTCATTCAGAACATTTTCTCGTTTACTTTTAACTTTGATAAAAGCATGTTGTCGACGCAGATTGGGTTTCCGGTCAGAGTTTTTTCCTTCTAAGGTTCGGCTGTATTCAGACATTGATTTTCTGTGACTTGAGTCTAACGTGGCAAAGAATGACGCTGCAAAATTAAATATACACATATGTGATTTAAATCTGAACAAGAAAACTTAATCATAGTTTGTAACTACAATCTTGTTTCGTGCAAAAACGTAATAGCTTATCAACATGTTGTCATTTTTCCCCCTCAAAACAACATTACCTGCTGGTTTTTCTGAAGGTAGAAAGAACGGCACTTGTGCGGATTCGTCGTCCAGACCGGGAACTTTGGCCCCTTTGGGTACCGGCCGAGCTCTAGCATACCTATTCTGCATTTTAATCACCTTTTTAGACCTGGCTGCTGTGCTTGTATATGGAACACTATTCTTTGGTGGTTTCGTCAAATCCTTCACTCTCTGTCCAGTAGCCTTTTCAATCTGTATATTAGTGAATAGCATTGTCACTATGATTATAGTCAACAAATCCCTGCTGCAAAAGTCTCCGCTCTGACGTTAAAGTCAGTATTCGATATATTACGGTTGATGACTTTATAGAATAACTAACACAGATTAACCTCTCTAGGCGACAATCACCATTACATATCCAGATCTATGTTATATAATCATCAACAGGAGATTAAATATTTAATCATATTTACGTTAATTTTGTTGTATTTCCTGTATTTGAATAAGTCATGGTTTAAATATATGAAACTAAGAGAAATCTATTTGAATAATGGAACCCTATTCATAATTTTTCAATACGAAATTTACACTCGTGTATTAATTTAATTAATGCGAGTTATTATTTATAACTGGGTTTTTTTGTGTGTACGGTGAACTGTGTTTTAATGACGCGGAATACGTCTTATCAACTTCCTGCTAAAGTTGTCTTGGTGACAGCAATTTGAATTTTGATTTGACAGCAGCGAAAATACATGGAGAAAGTGTTTCATTTTCTGTTGGCATAAAAATCATGTGATGTTATCCATAAATATTTGACTAATTAACAATGTTTAATTGTCAATAAGTCCATGACTATATTTAGTAATGGACTCATTGACATATAAAATTGTTAATTAGTAATAGACACATAAAAAGGACAGATCATTGAACCTATATATATATTATAGTTTACCATGTATCATTCATACCTGTATCTTAAACTGTTTCCTTAATAACCCAAGAGTTTAACAAATTATTCATGATATTTACAGACAAGTAAATGTCTTTTAACCTACATGTATATGTCAAATATTATTAAATCAATTGTATTTTCCCAGTAACTTTCTTCTTTCAGGTTAGCTTTCTTTCGTTGTTTTTTTTTTAACTCTCTCATCATCGTGTCGCTGTCATCTCATCTCATTGCATTGTCAATTCTTAATGTCTGACATGTACATGTGTCTTTGTAAAATTGATGTTATTTGAAATTAAGATCATTCAAAGTATACATTACAAACTATGCAAGATTGATTTTAAAAAAAATCAATTGAATTCACTTTTTTGAAAATTTTCTTAAAGGTTTTGAACTACAACGAAATCTTACAATGCGAGTTAACGGTTTCCTCTCTTCCTCCTCTTTGACCTGAGTTTCCTCTGTCCAGGCTTGTGATGCCGCCGTCGGTGGCGAGGCCATTTCCGCTGTCACATGGCGAATTTCTGAGGTTTCACCTGTAATGATAACTTTTTATTCAGGCACAATGGTATATTCATTGGTTCCTTATTGTGCACATGTCGTTTGCGCGCTTTTACTTTTCAGCCACCATTTAAAGACAGGTTTGTATTTAGAATTGATTTTCGTGTAAAGTTAGAACACCAGATCGTGAAAGACATTTCACGAGTTATGGAAATATGTACTCAATGGTTTAAGTATAGGTTCAGCTGCACAGGTTTTATTAAGAAAAATAGACCTCATGATAAATAAATAAGGACTGCTATTAAGTGTAGTAATGAATTGACAATATAGATTGTTGGTAAGAGGTTCCCATAATATCAGAGATCGGGTGATGGCCAATACATGACAGAGACAATATCTAGCTGGTTATCAGCTACCCCCCGAAGACAGCATTTAACACTTGTAATGGCCCACAGAGCCGTCTTTGTAGTGTACAAGAAGACTAAATGCGTTGCTTGTAAATTATTCTACGGCACATATCTATGGTCTTTGATCGATAATTTTTTTAAACTCCCGTTAAGCTGATAATTATGATTTCTATTTATCTAGTAACAATAAAAAAAACTTTTATAATATTAATGCTAATTTTCAAAGTGAAAATTAAATCAATTTCAAGGTAAACATGGCTCGGTACAACTATCTTATTTGATAGAAAAAACTTACCTCGCTACAGCTTGAATTTATTTATTTCCTCCATTTCAAAAACGGCAGAGTTATATGGAAATATCGAGTTAAAATCCTCAAAACGCACAATTGTGTGTTGTTACTTTAGAAAGAAACTGCTCGCTGATTATTTAGAATAGTGATGTAATTTCCAATAGAACTAGTGGTATCCTATAATCAAATAAATCGCTAATCCTTGATCATTAAGTGCCGCTTTAACAACCGTACAGCACAACCCCCGATACAAAGTAAGGCCCCTTAATACGCCTTGGGTCATAATCAACAGCTTGGACGGCTTAAGAAAGTGTATTGAAAATGGAACAAATCGGATAAAAATCAGGAGATTAATCTCGTATTTTTAAATCTGATCTTCATTATGGCTACAATGTAAAGTTGTATTACAGTTTGGGAATTAAATATTTGTACGTACATTGGAGAAAAGTTGAGCGTCTTTAACTGTCTTTCAGCATTCGGCGTTAGACAAACATTCTCAGGGCTTGATTTAACGGACTCCGCTTCACTTTCTGTTAACATTTCCTTCTAATGAAGACACATTTTAAGAAGTTTGAGACGGTGAAATGCAGATTTCCCCGCAGCATTCAGAAGTAACACGTCTGATTTTTTAGTTCCAATACATGAATTGCATTGTCAAGTACGCCTTGTTACTAAGAGAACTCGGGTATTTTTTATTTGGATCAATGTAAGTTTAAAATGATAAAAACAATCATGTTTAGATCGGTTATCTGTTTATCTCCACCTAACAACTTTACAAATCGCGTAATCATTCGAGAATTATACAATTTAATCTCAATGACTACGTCATCAAAATCTAATAAAAGTGGAAGAAAGAGCTTCGAGTCTCGCAGATGAGAAATGCCTATTTTCAATAATGTCGAAAAAAAAGGAAAGAAAAGTTACATAATGTTCCAGTATAGTTAAAAAAAAAACCTTAAGAGTAAAGAGACATTGGATTAAAATGCAATTAATCACTTTCAGTCGACATGACTGTCAATTTACATTGAACATAATGAACCTAAAGCTATAGCTGGTGAATGAAATTTGATCATGGGGACTAAACTTTTTTTCGAGTAGGTATACAATACAGAAGATTTATATTTTATCTTCTTTTCGATTCAATTAAATCTCAGAGTTGTCAGATGCTTATAATCAAATGCCTGTTGAACAACCGAGTCGGGAGCTTTCGTTTTGCTTGATTTCGTCATTCTCTCACTTTGCGAAGTTTTGAAAAAAAATAGAAACAATCGAAGGAATATAAATCTAGTTAATCAATACTTTTTTTTAAAGAGAAGTAATTTAAAAATGTTTGTTTTAATCAAACAGACTTTGCAAATACTATATATATTGCAGAAATCAAAAGTTATCACAGAACAACTCAACTGCCTTATAAGGATAATAATTCATTATATCAGGGACGGATGTATATATACGTAAAATGGTTTTTGACATTGTTTGGTTATACATTGTCTTAAGTTTATAAACTGATGAAGATACTTTTTCGTATATTGAAGTTGTTTGTTTAATACTTAAACCTCAGTAGAGGAAACGGGGACTCATTTAACACTCAGGTTGTGAAAAATATATTTAATATACATGATATTAACAGTGTGATAGACAAACTGAATCTCAAAACGTACAATATTCCAAAATGTTTACAATTGATTTCATGCTATACATCGAAAACATCAATTACTATTTCATCAAGTGCATGCAAAGACAAAATATTATCACATATATAATTGAAGTAAGCATTAGAGATACCTTGAGATAGTTAAGGAGGTTTTTTTTATCGTTCAACAGTTAAATACTGATATTAGATTTTCCTGTAAAAATATAGACATCAACATATTTGATGATTGACTGTCAAAACATATATAACGATAATATTAAATTTTAAAAAATTGAATTACATGTACATACATTGCATTGAGTATCCCAAGACTTGTTATCAGCCATTCAAATTCCTGATATTTGTTTCCAAAAACCTGATATACAGTACACCATTTAGATGTTTGCGCTTCATTTTTCCATTGTTTACAAAGTCAACATGCCTCACTGGGGAAATAATGCTATTGTTGCGATTTAAAAAAAAACTCTTATTAACCAAGAGTAAATAAATCTGTGAATGGACAGAGATTTCCATTTTCTTTTTTTCGAATTATTTGACAATTAGTTGAAATTAAAAGTCAGCATCAGATTTAAAGAACAAGTAACAATGAAAAAATGACAATAACAAACCGTCAACCATCTCAAAAATCCATTAAACGAAATACAAATTCAAAGCAGAGCAACACGGACCTCAATACAACAAAATACAACAAGAAACAGTATGATGAAAACACTCTTTATAAACAAAAATACATTTATAAGGATGGATGCCCCTTCAACTAGTTCTTCATTAGAATATATAAAAAGAAATATAAGTAATCGTGTAACAGAAAAAACAGAATTTGTCATACAATAGTATTGACACAATTGATTTTGAGATATAACTAAAAATATAGGGAAATTATGTCAGTTCCCTTATCATCTCAAACCAAAACTAATAAAGCAAAATCACGTGTGCTTGCAGGTGCGGGTGCGCGTGTGCGCAATTAAAATTCCGGAACTATTCCTTAATAATTTTGCACTGATCAGATTGTTAAAGAAAATCAAAACGCACATTTCACACATATCAAAGTTAATTTTCTTGGAACGATCTACATGTAATATGCAGCATAAACATTTGAATAAAAAGTTGGTTGCAACTCTGTTGTTCTTTTCTTTGTTTTACATCATATGATAACAAAATTAGTTTTGGGACTTCACCAGTACCTACAATCATACAATATACTAGTAATTACAGCTAGAAATAGAGGTATAAGCAACATTGAACTGTGAGAGCTGATGGTTCCTCCATTGTCTAAATCTGGCAGTGGTCCATTGCAGAAATCTGTTTTACACGTTGTCAAGCAGACCACAACTTTCCCGCTTCCTGGTCGAAATGCACATGTCGTCTGGTTGTCAGAAACAATTGTTCGATTTGGAAAATCCGTCAGTGAGAATATTTTTCCATCCGTGCATCCTCTGACGAAGGAAAATACTTGCCCAGTCCCTGAAAATCATAATAGAAAGAAGGTAAGACAAATTCAGTTGAAACGGTTGTACTTGTAAGCCTGCATCTGTATCCTCTTATGGCGAATTAATTTGCAATAATGGTTGGATGGCAGAATATAGTCATTGTGAAAAAATTAAAAACACTTAGATAAACAAATGATTTATATAAATGAACAAGATACCCAATAACAACTTTAGCATGAGCAGTACAATTGCAACTGCATTTTGTCAAGTTGTCGACCAACGTTTAACATTAAATCGCCAGCTGTTTTAAAAACAATTAATCATATCTGAAACACAGCTTACACTTTTAAAGTTGGCGTACTGTAACATTGTATTGCATATCTAACAGAGTAGAGTTAAAATAAAAAATGACATCATGTACTGATGTTGCACCCTACCAAATACTAATTTTTATAAGATATAAGATTGTCAGATGATAAAAGGACATTTCATGAAATTATGAAATAATTTTTATGGCTTTTAATAAAATCTTATATAGCTTGCATGCAGGCTATTCCTTGTACAGTTGAAAATAAATATTGAATTCTTGCTTACAATTTCTCTGGTGCATAAACGTGCATTTGTGTAAAAATAATATTGCAAGTGGCGAACGGATAAATATTACAAAATCTTTAAAGAGAGATTTGTCTGTCACTAAGATATGAGACATCATGTTTACCTAGAATTTCAGAGATTTTCTGTTATTGATTTTGATAAAATAAAATGCTAACAAAACAAATAAATAATTAGTATTAATTACATAAGTAAATAAAATATAAATATCAGGAAATAGTAAGCTGTTTGATACTTTGTTATAGTCCAAGTATTGCATAACCATCACCGATCAATAATGTAACAAACCTGCTTCTCTGATGTCCTCTATCAGACACTGCTCTCCCCAAGCATTTACACAGTTTTTAAGATAAGTAAATTTGCTATTGTACTCTGTGTTTTGCACGTCGGTCATGTTCAGTAACCGTCTCCGATCTGCGAGCATCCCATGAACGTCATGCTTGCACTTCCCCCCGGCTTTAGCGTCTGAACACTGGTAGCAAATGGTTGCATCTGTAAAAATTAAAGTGTCCACCATGTGAATTCATTGTGTCAGTGTAAACACATATCAAATGTAATATTTACGATATATTGTGTATACAATTCAATGCATATTACATTGTTAACACACAGCCACTTCAACCACTCAATTACTATGCATCTATAAATTAACAAGTAAGGAATACCACACCATATTTTGACTTTTGAAAAATTATTTTCACATGAAAACAGAATATTACTGTTGTTATCAAACAAAATGTTGATAAATTTATAAATGTACGTTGGACCGATTTGACTATTATCTGTTGGTCTAAATCAATTTATACACCTTTAACAATGGAGTCTCATAAGTGTTATAATAATTTTTAAATACACACTTTGATTAATACGTAATATTTTTCAATAAAGAATAGATAACTGTACCTGATATGAAGATGAATGACAAAAGAAACAATGGAAGCACAATCATCGTGAAAATACATGTACATCTAAACGGAAGTAAAAGTTTTCTTTTGAGGAAACCCGAAAAAATGTTCGATCACAACGATTCCAGATAATCAGTTCGATCAGGAATTCATTCCTAAGTCAACACGATAACTCAACAGTACTCATTGAAACTGTTATCTCTTATCACAAAACACACCAAGATATTGCAACGTTAAAAACTGCGCTAAAATAAGAGATAACATTTGTCAATTTCAATCAAACAATTTTAGTGTAGTGTGTTTGCACGATTTAAACGCAAATAAGTGAAAGTAAGAATTAACAGCTTTCATTCATTATAATAAATTAAAACTTAAAGACCTATAAAGACATGTGACATTATTGTAGGGAAAATGAAGCATTGCAATGCAAAGAAAGACAACTCGTTCATAGCGCTGATGAAAACAATGGCAGGTAACTATGGAGGGAAAATTCTCTGAGTATTTTGAGGTGATAATTTTTGTCGGAGCGTGATCAAATCCAATAAAGCCCAAAGGGCTTTGTTATAGATTTGATTACGCCCGACCGAAATCATTACCTCATAATATTCAAAGAATGATTCCTTATTTCTTATCTGTGACCGATTTTGTTTATTCTGTTCAGAACAGTGTATTGAAGATGAAAAACATTTTCTTTTAAATTGCACTTTGTATACAAATCTACGACAGAAATATTTCTACATTGTAAATTTCGAAGAATTTGATAATGGTCAATATTTATTTGTTTCATTGATCAACAATTACACATTACAAACTGCTAAATTTATAAAATTTGCTTACTAACTTAGGAAAAATAATATTCAAAAGTAAATGTGTTAAAATATTGTACACCAGAAATGTAATTTATCAATCTCCAAAGGTTGATATAATATAAATTTGAAATCATGCATGCATAAATTACAATTGTATAAAGTGACTTATAGGTCCAAGGGGCCGGGTGCAAATTACGATTTTTCGACATATACTTTGTCCTACCCCCCCCCCCCCCCCACCCCCGCTACGTGCAATAATTGTGTTTACACACGAACAAGCGTAGCCTGAGCAGGTAAACTAGTCTGCAATTAACCAATCGATACAGTATAAGTGAAATCCATAAAAAAATATGATAGTTTTGATTGCATTATAATTGGAGAATTAAAAGATTAATATACAGGTAATAGTAAGAATGAGTAAGTAAGTAATTTATTTATAATAGTGACATGTGCATATTATATACAATTGTGCCGTATAATACAAATTTTAATCAATTGTACATCAATATTGGGCACCCGGTCCATTGGGCCACCTTTGATTATATCAACAATTATAGTTCATCATGAGTTATAGAAGTGTATAAATTAGAGCTCGTTTCAAAATACCGTCGATTTTTCCACTTGGTGAGAGTCAATGTTTACGTCAGCAGCTCGCTAGACTCAGTCGGCCGGTCGCTTCGCCAGCATCAAAGACATGCCGCCGCCACACCAACGCATGCGGTTGAAACAGTGCAACAGGATTAAAAATAGAGTACTGCAGGTCGAAAAACAAAATATTTTACTTATGTATACTAACATTTGAAAGTATTCTTATGTTCGGAATGACTTTATTCAAATATATGTTGAGAGAGAGAGAGAGAGAGAGAGAGAGAGAGAGAGAGAGAGAGAGAGAAAGAACAGCTGCCTAAGCGAATTACATCTTCACAATGTCAATGTTTTGTGATTACGGAACTCCACGCAGTTTGTGTGGAGTTCCATAATCACAAAAAATTGAAACGAAGAAGTCCGAAATATATGACATTTTCCTGGCTTTTTTAACGATTTTGATACTTTACATGCCCGGAAAGGTAGACAGACATCTCGGCCCAACACAGCTCGGCGTCTCCAGCTGGAAGCGGCGATTTCAAATAGATATATATTTAAACTCAATAATACAGCTTAGAATATAATTTTACTGCACATTTTGATAATAACACTGATAAATAATAGTGTTGTTGACTTATTTTCTCGCGAGATTTAAAAAATGCTCAAAATCAAAACAAATCTCAGCAGTTCGATAGAATGTTTTTAACAGCCTGTTTATGAGATGTAAGGACCCGTAAAAGCGATATTAGTGAGCAGTAAAATCATTGTTTTATTAATGGTTGTGAGTGAAACATTTGATTCAACTCGTAAATATTTAAATTCGAGCCGAGAATGCCCCCTCCAGTTGGATGGGGGCAAATTTCCAGTTTTCGTAATGGCGCCGGTTCTGATGTTTTCCTGCATCGCATGTAGATATCAAAATCGTTAATATTTCGGACTGGCATGTGAAATAACAAAATCGTTACAAAAGCCAGGAAAAGGTAAGATATTTCGGACTACACATGAAGATGAGCGAAACAGGGTTTCATCAGATTTAAAAAGAGGTTCCTCGGGTTTTTTTTTTTAATTTAGCACACTGAATAATTGATGTCGTTATAGTTGCGCCGATTATGCTAATTAAAGTGCACTTATTTAGTATCGACATGTTTCTGGGTGACCCATGCCAGTGTACAAGCTGTAACATCTACGCTGATGAAAAATTTTAACTGACTCTTGTCCAATCAGATTGTATATAGCACAGGGGCATCTTATCCGTTCTGCTCTCTATGTACATACTTAAGGAATAAGGAATCATTCCTTGAGTATTATGAGGTGATAATTTCGGTCGGGGCGTTATCAAATCCATTAAAGCCCTTCGGGCTTTATGATAGATTTGATCACGCCCCGACCGAAATTATCACCTCATAATATTCAAAGAATGATTTCTTATTACTTATATTTATATAATTTTCAGCAGTTGTATGATTAAATATTAATATATTAATTATGCAAATCCGCTTGCGCCCCCAACAATACGTCATTTGAAGTTATTGGTCTGTATAGTACAAAACCGATTCGTAGTGTTATCACAGACAAAGACACTGGAAAATGTAAATATATATAAATAATACACATACTGTATTATTTATATGTATGTCATAGAGAGCAGAGCGGATAGGATGCCCCTGCGATTGTAGTAGGCGAAGTAAAGACTTTTATCGCTCGTGACGAGAGAGAGAGAGAGAGAGAGAGAGAGAGAGAGAGAGAGAGAGCTGAGGAAGTAAATGTATCGATACGATTCAAACATGTAAATACAGTCTTCAGGAAAACAATATATATATATACAGAATTTGTCAGTAAACGCATGTATATATGCATGCATGTACGTATGTGTATAAATACTAAACAATTTAACGTGCAGAATAATTGCACAGATGGCGGCACTTCTTTGATGCTGGCAAAGCGACCCGGCCAGCTCTAATGAGGTCGTACTGCATCGGTGTTTCGGCGGCATGTCTTTGATGCCGGCGAAGCGACGGGCGTCTGGCTTTAGCGAGCTGCTGACGAAAACAAGACTGTCACCAAGTGGGAAAATCGACGGTATTTTGAAACGAGCTCTATATTGGAGTTAAGGTACATATTAAAATATACAGAAATGATAAAAGAAAAATGTCATTTATTGCAATACAATTTACATTTACAGCTGTATATAAGTCAACCGCTAATTAATTCTTTACAAGAATTCCACTAATAAAGAGAGAAAAATGTTTTTGAAACAAATAATATACATGTTTGATAAAAGAAGACCAAACAATGACACTTGTCAAACTATGAGCTATTTTTAAAAAATATTAACCCATATTATTTCTGTACATGAAAATATTGTCATATACATTTTGATACCTAATAATCTAAATTTTTTGTAATTTAGATTATTTGGAATCAAAATCTATACATGACAATTAATTGTCGTATACAAATTTTGATTCCCAATAATCAAATTTTTTGTTAATGACAACATCAGAAACCAAAACCACAAATATATATATATATATATATATTTTTTTTTTAAAAGTTATTTTCCATTAAAATTTGTCTTTTTATTGAAATCAAAAATATTCTTTTTGATAGCAAATACTTCATCAGGTAATTTATGCTGTTTTTTATGTAGATTATTTCTTTTGAACTTAGTGTTCCTGTTAAAATCGTAGACATTTTCATTGTAGCAGACCGTATTGTCGAACGGATCATGAAGTCGGTTACGCACTTCACGAAGAACATTTTTTTTTCTAGAAGAGACTTTTACGAAATGCCTGACTCTGGTGAAAGCTTTAACAATTCTATGCTTAGCAAAACTTTTACGAATATTTTCCAAGTCAAGAAAGATCACATTTCTGTATCGGTCCTTTACAAACAAGTTCCACATGATTTCAAATTCTCGGATCACAGAGACAGTCACTGTTTCATTTCCATCTATGTTTTGGAAATTTTCCATGGAGTCTTTCTCCGTTAAAATCACGATGTAAGCAATACTCTGTTTAATGGCATTTGCTCTCTCGGAGAGTATATTTTCACCTGGTAATGAATCGCGCATTGGCAAGTAAACTTTGTACCCTTCTGATTCTAGATAAGGCAGAAGGGACGTAATAACCCATTTTCTTTGTATTATATCCTCTTCGTCCATAGAAATATAGACGTCGAAATCACATTTCTTTCTATTTGGACGCGTCTTAGTGAAGAATTTTCTTGTCAGAATAAGCATTTCGGGATAGAAACAACAATATGTTAGTGTTAGAAATATCAACAAAACGGCCACAACACAAATTGCAATCATGACAATGAAGAGCGTTTGATCTATGGGTTCTTTACACCCAAAGTCATCTATGGTTAATAATTCCAAATTCTTGTTGAAGTTTGAACATACATATTTTGTAGTAGAGTTTGTCTTTTGGAAATGGGTCCATAAATATAGCCATTTAGAGGAACAGACACATTCTACAAGAACCCGACCTAGATTGATTTTTAATGGATCTTTGGAAAACAATTCGGACGGCAAACTTTGAAGGCTGTGGTTTTGTATATCGAGAACGACATTGTCCGGAAAAGAACTGATGGCCTGTCCGTCCATGTGCACGATTCCTGATACCTGCATGTAAGAAACTTTTTCCATGTAAGTTTTCTTTTCTAGAGAAGATATCTTATTCTCTCCAAAAATTAGAGAATATTTATTTGCCCAAGGAAGAGTCTCGGGAAGACTTGTAATGTGGCTTTCGGTGCAGTTAATTACAGTATGATTTCTACTGGGTTGCTCATAACAATGACATTTGGGAGGGCAGTTGCTGGCAACATCACAAGTCATGTCATCCAAATGATTTTCATAGATGTCCTTAAGGGTGTAGTTACGCAAAGATTTTGGTTCTGAACATATCATGCTTCCTTCGTCTGTACCAGCGAAGAATTTTTTTAAGGCTGTTAATTCACCCAAAAGGTATTTTACGTATATACAGTCACATGTTAAACTAAGATTTAGAACTAAAACCTGAAAGTGAATTTTCTCGTAGAATTCCTCTGTAGATGAAATTCCAATTGAAGTAAAGTTCGGAAGCTGTTTTATCATGCTGTTCTCCAAGTTCACTGAACCAAAGTCTCCGTATAACGCACCGGGTGCAACTGTAAAGTTATTCAAATTTACAAAATTTTGAACTGATGAATGAGAGAGATCAATATCACAGAACATGCGACCTTCAAGAAATATATTTGTCACATCTAGATCCCGGGTGTGAATATGGGACAACTGCATAGAAAATGGTGACGATCCATCATACCTTCGGAATGCATTTGGATCAAGTACACGAATTGAATTGAATGAAAGATCGACCTTCCTTAAAAAGATATTGTCTACGAAAGTAGTGTTTCGTAATTCCATAAGCTGATTTTTGCTAAGGATGAGAACCTCTAAAGAAGGTATGCAACTCAAACTTGGAATTTTCCCAATGGAGTTAGACTGTAAATTTACGTGTACGATCTTTTCAAAGTTGCATAAGTTGTTTGGAAATGCTCTCATGCGACCATTCGTATGTATCAAGTGAAGCTTAGAGTCGGAGAAAAGTGTATGTGGCTTTATCAGTGTATTGTCCCCAAATGCATTTTTGTATTCAACGTGCAGTAGGAACGTGCTTTCTAGCCCTATTTCCCATGCTGATTTCACATTGCAGACACAGCATGCTTCGTCAACCTGACACGGACTCACGCTACAGTCTCTGCAGCGTTCAGCACAATACGCATTAAGTGTCCCATTCACAGAGGGGGTCCATTTAAAGAATTGGCAATGCAGTGTGTCAAAACATAACAGTAGGATTAGTAGCCACAAATACGGACTCGCCATTTGAGGTCAAGGAAGAAGATATGCCTGTCAGAAATAGCAGAATTGGTTTAGTCGGCAGACAAGGGCTCAAATAAAATAAAAATCTAAAATTGAGTGTATAGTATAAACAAAGGATACACTTCCTGTCATAATCCAGAGACATATCACGTTTTGTTTGGAAATAAAAATCAATACGAGGAGTGACATTCTAAACATATTTTTAAAAATTGCTTGCTGCATAAACTCTTAAAAAATATTGCAACATTAAGATGTTAACATACTTACCTAACAGATTTAAAACGTATACTGCTGGGGTGAAGAGAATATTCTTTTAAATGCTACAACAATTGACGATTTCGTGATTTAATCAACTAGAATTATCCAGTGTAAAAACCTGAGTGAATTTCAACATTTGATTAACGTACAGCCAATACAATCGACTGCTCAAAAATGGGAATTTCCCAAATCTTTTGTGCGTTACTAGACCGTTTGATAATCCTATAAGCAAATCAAAAACTTCTGAAATTTAAAAAAATGACGTTTTTTCTGTGTTATAAAGCTATAGGTATTAGCTTTTCATTAACTTTGTCTCTACCAATGAATACACGCCTGAAATCTGAAAAAAATGTCTATAACAATGCAAAATCATTACTAGATTTACAAATAATGTTAATTACATAGACAGTAATCAGTTAAAGGTTTCTTGTTTAAAAGAAAACGTGCAGAATAAGGATCATTAACTGTTCAATAACCTTGAAGGTCGAACAAGGTCGACCTTTAACGTCCTTCTTCGCCATCAAGGACGTTTCGATATCGTGTATGCAGAAGTACTTCGTTTTCGTCATTATTTGCATTGTTAGATACTAATTTTTCATTTATTCGTCGCTGAGTTGATCCAAAAAATCTTATTTTCATTTAAAAATAATGCTGAGAGAAACGTTTCAATGGTAGACGAATAAGTTTAGACGAATAAGTTATCTGTTCGGACAAATTAGGATTTGTTCGGACGGAGAAATTATTTGTTCGGACAAATAAGGATTAAAAATTAAAAAGTTTTTTCAGTCATCTTTAGTGCAAAGAAAAAGAACCGTGAATCAGATAATGTTATGAATATACCAATAAGAGTAAAATTTCCGAGGGAAAAGGGGGGGGGGGGGTTAAGTGCAAATAGAGCATACCTTATAGATGTCGGACGTGTGTTAGATGGATTGTTTAGTTAATGTAGTCATTAAAAGAAATACCAAGGCTCGGTTTATCATAATAATCTCGTAATAATTTTATATGAAAAACATTAATTTCTTATTGAGAAATATTTTATGTTTTATACCGACCCGACCGAGTGTATGCAACAGAAATAAGTTAGGAATTAAATAAGATAACTTGAAATAGTTGCTTATTTTGATAAAATTATTGTAAATATTAAGGGAAAAATGAAGAATTTGAATTGCAAATTCATTAAAAATCTGAAACTTATAAAACAACAAACAGTATATGATCGACTTTACGCGATTTACCTACACATCTGCAATTAAACTTGACAGTGAGGCGTCTAATCCCAAGAATTAAACAAAAAGAAAAAAGAAAAAGAAGATGAAACAGGAATAGACATATTGACGTAACTTTCTTTTAAACTGCAGAAAAAAATTATACAACAAATTCATAGATGAGAAAAAATGGGTTAATGTCATCGACTGCTATACCTAGTTGCTTAAAATATTTAAATGCCAAAGACGTATTCAAGGCATGTTCTCTGTACGATAACTGGTGCCTAAAGAGTCATTCATCCGTCAAGCTTGTGTTTAGTTATGGGTGGAGAGTTGAACCTTGTCTATGAGGAAGTTCCCGATGTGTACCTGTGTACCTAGATTTTGATGTCATTTATTTCGTTGATATTCTCATAATCGTGTTTAGATATAGACAAAATGGCAAAGTATCGTTTGATACTTCTACAACGACTATTCCTTGTGTATTGTGGTTTCGTATTGTCTGACACTTTAGGTAAGTTTGTGTAGTCACTGAAGCTTTATTTACCTTTAAAACAGCAAACATAAGCATGTTTGTTTACAACCATTGCGACTTTGATAAAACTTTGTTCAGAATTTACAAGAGAAAAAGAATAAAAAGAAACAAGTTTCTGTTCTTCAATCCGGAAGTTAAAAACAGTAAAGTGCAGTCAGAAAATTTTCAGAAAAATCAATAATTTTTTCAAGAGGATTTACGTTTGTACATGTTCGAAATGATATGCTAATAATGGCGTTGATAATGCAGGGTCTACAACAACTTCTAGTACAGATCAAACAAGTTCATCCACTAACCCATCCATTACAACAACGACAAGTACAGTGGGCGCACCTATGACCACAACAGGTGCGATAGAAGAGTTTCACAAAGATTAAACATTTTGCCATTTTGTATCTGTATATTCTGGTTTGAAAATTTAGTTAAGTAGTGTATAGTAATATTTGAAACTTTATTCTGATATATATAAATGGTTTTTTTTTTTCGTTTTCTAAATGTTCTAAATATAGAAATTTTCAAGGAATTCAATTCATCAGTTATACGTGGATGATGTAATAGTATTTTATGTCTTTAACGTGTAACATCTCCAATTTCAAAATGACAACTTAAATTAAAAAAATTACTACATAACCGTGACGTCTAACAGTAAATGTTTTGCCCATCTATTTATCGATTAATGTAAATCATTGTTTTGTTTTCTGTTAGCCAGGGACTTGGTGTGCTATGGGTGCGCTGACACGCAGCGAGGTGGGGACTGTCAAAGTAACAGCAAGGGCATGCTACAGGAGGCCCAGGCCCACCTAGCAAAACCATCATCGGAACAGAATGACCAATCCGGAACAAATTATGTCAAACGATGTAGTTATGATAACTCTACTTACTGTGTCATTGAAACGATTGAAAATAGAGGTAAGACGCTATGTTGCGAATCAATACGCATTGGTTTATTATCTGTATCATAATAAAGTCTGTGTATAGGAATAGCCAAATGATGCTGGATTATAGAAATGAAAAATTTGGAATTGTGTACTCTTTCGATGTTATTTTACCGTAATGAACAGGTTTTTTTTTTCTTTTCTCTTTATATATGCCGAATAAGAAATACATGTATTGATAAAATTGCACGATTATTATTTATCACACAAAAATATGCACGCTGAAGAGTTAATGCTCATTTCGCTTCCAGTAGAATCAGAGTAGAGTTGGAAAAAATGACTTGTGAAGATGGTCAATTAGTGATGATTTCGTATGTAAATTTAGTTCATAGTAGAATAATAACGATGTTTTGTAGCTGTGAAATCATAATATCGATAACTGTAACTATGATAACCGATGGACAGGAGTCGGACATGGACTTATATGTAACGTAGAACTATATTGATCAAAATGATTAAGTACTGAGTATTTGTAATTTTAAATGTATAAAGATAAATAGAAGATAGAAATTAAAGATGAAATGGGCACAGACTATGGTACTTGTATACGTATATATATATTTTTTTCGTCAAAAAATGAACTTTTCAAGCATATTGCAAAATACAATAGTGTTTTCCTTCTTTTGAGTATTCTTTTATAATCAGTTTGGAATAAATATGATTTCTATCCTACCAAATACAATGCAAGGACTGTTTATTGGGTTAGTTTTGAACGAACAAGCTTGAAAATGAAAAGCTACTAATAAATCTAACTGTATGTTAACCTTGTCATTACAGGGAATAAAAAATATCCATGTACAAATGTATATACTATTTTTTTTCAACAAGGTGAGGTCCATTCTTACATCAGAGACTGTTCGGATGGCCGTTCCTTCTCGTACGCCGCCAGTAAACTTCAGTTAATCAGGCCAGACAATCAAACAACCTGCGCCTACACGTTACAGGGCTACCTTATCTGTGTAAAGCTGTGTCAAACCAGCTTCTGCAATGGACCGATTGCACACCAGACTTCTTCAGCTTGTCCTCTGCCGTGCACGCTGTTATCCTTTATACTTTTGGTATTGTGTTTAATTCTTAGAAACTGATACATGCGCCACGAACATTTTATCACATTAGGACAGTCAAAGGAAGCTGGATGGTCAACGAATTACCCATCACATCTACCCTAAGTTTTTTTAATATGATATTTGTGGCCATAACATATTATTTAGTAAAGAAAAAAATCCATCTGTTTTAGCTTTGGGATTGGATTATTTTTCCATATTTTTATACAGAGCACACTGCATGTAATGTAGTCTAAATGCTACCACCATCCATCTCTCTTGGCAGAAAGAGATTTAGAATAAAGCATTTGTTTATTTGCCTGCATAATTCACAGAAAATCAAAATATTTCATTTGATTGCCATGACATTTCTTACATTAAAGTTTTGAAGCATGTTCTCTAAACGTACATGTAGATTGAATTTTTAATTGATTTTGAAATGTATTTCATCTTTTTTCAATGCGTTATATATTAATAAATTTAGTCTATTTAGTAAGTAACTTGAATACAAAGGACTGACAATTTGCATTAATCGGATTAAATATGTTATTGGATACATATGGGGTTTTTTTTGTACCGTAAATAAAATAATTTTTGAAACCATGATCTCCATGTTTCTTTTGCAAAATGCTAGACGAAAATCTTATTTTGGATATTGTGAACAGGAATTCCCAGGAATAGAAATATTATGCTCCAAAAAGGCATAAGACATTTTGAATGTATCAATCTTGATCTTCTCATAATCGATATATTGGCGATTTTTAACAAAACTTTGAAAAAGTTATTGTAAAGAAAATGATACACGTTTGTACCTGGGTGTAGTTAAATTCTATATTCCAAGAGACAAATATTTCAAACAATGCTTATATGCAACCTATACATTTTAGTGATCATGCACTGTGAGTTAACATATTGATTTACCAAGTTTGTTAGCAAAATTCAGCTATTTTCCTAAACTGCTTTTTTCTTTAGTGTATGTACCACAAAATAAATGCATAGATATAAAGATTCTTGATCTTCGAGAGAAACATTTTTATGTACATACTCTTCTCTTTCATTACACAAATATAATCCAATGAACTCTTTAATTGTTAAATCATCATACCTTTCGGTTTCAATCTTAATACATGTATCATGCGACTTTAATCAAATACAGGGCGTGAAGGTCGTAATTATTGCAGAAAAAAAATCACAATCCGCGTTACATGTATCGGGTTATATACTATATATAAATATATATTCTGCAATGCTTGCTACCTTCACAGTCGCATGAACTTTAACAATCAACAAGTTTATATTGTGTAAATGAACACAACTATTTAACATTTATTTAAGTTTCGACATAAAAATTAGGGTTTTTTTTTTTTGCTATTTTAAAACACTTACAAACGCTTTGTTAGTTAGCCTGTGATGCACCATGTTTATGAGTGCAAATTGATTTACCTTAATCAAGTGTACAAATGTGTTCACCACTTCTACATTGTAACCATTGTATTCTTAATTGTCTCCATCTTTAATACATATCATACAATGTACATGTGATATATGAAATAAACAATCACTATTTTAAAAAAAAAAGACTTCAAAGCTGGGTGGTCAACACTTTTATAACTGATCAGATCTACCTTAAGTTTTAATGTATGGTTCTTTTAGCTATAATCTATTATTAAATAAAGAAAAAAAAATCCAAAAAATTTCGATCATATCATAATAAGTTTTTACCGTAATTATCGTTATACAAATGACAATTTAAAAAATATTGTTATTTTCATAACTGAAAGTCTAAATGTTAAATTTTCGACCATCTTATTGCTACAGTGTATCGTAGATTTTTGAAAACTTATATTACGCAAAAACCAGAGTGGTTTTTATAATGTCAAATTTTTTGTGTAACAAATATAAATTTTAAAATAATCAAAACAAATGCAATAATAGAAAATTCGAACCAATGGAATTGACGATCCAATCAACTTTTTACACTGTCTTGATGGACAAACCGGACGCCGAGATTTTAAGCTTATGTCCAAGAAAAAGTCAAGTTTACTTGACTCATCCAAACAATACGACCCCTAACGGTCGTAATCTGAACAAAGAGTAATCTAAAACTTAATCTCTGTGTCCTCGGAAGAGATAACCTGCTTATAAAATCAAAATCAATTTTGATTCTAAATTTAAATACCAGATTCTCCCTTAGTAAGCAGTATGGTTCGCACGCGTGTCGGACTCACAGTGTTTGCCTAGGTAAACAGTTTACCTTTGGAATACATTGCTATTCAATTATCATTAGCCGTCTTGATGAATTTGTTTTTAAAGCCGCCCGATAACCAGAATTCCATGTGCGATCCAGACGCTTCCGATCAAAAATCTCATTATTATATTAGCGTCAAATAATACAAGCCACGTGCAGTTTGGCGGCTATTGAGAAGTGCAGTGTCCGTAGTGTGAAAATTGGACAATTTTACACCTTATTCCATTGTAACTCTGCCGTGAAATTCTTGAAGAAATTGCACCGAAACCTTCTATACTGAAAGCGAGGTTAAATTCCTACTCGATGAGAGGCGGAACCTCCGCGGACGATGGAATTAACAGTTCAACATTTTAATTTGATTTCTTTTGTGTTTGTGAACTTGGTGACCAGCCATTCTGCAAAGAGTGTCCAAGATTTCCTAATTCCACGCGAGAAAACGAGATGGTTAGCAGACGAAGCTGTAAGTATTTGAAATCATATAATTGGTGTAGATAATTGTATTATCTAAATATTTTAAAATAAGACAATCAAATGCTTTCTAATTCATTAATTTGCTTATGTGTTTTAGTGATGAACAGATAAGATACAAGGGTCTGCGCAAATAGAAATGAAAGAAAACTTGTGTAACATCGAAAACTGATTATATCTAAAGCATTATACAGAACCATGATTTTTTTCACTTTCAGTTCTTCATGCATTGTGATTCTTTCCCAATCTCTTAAACAAAAAAGTAGCTTTGAAATCTGCTCTTCTGTATTCTTCTACACCCTTTACGATGCTGATAAGATTAAGATCAAAGGAGAGCTTTCTCCAGACAAACTGTTTAAAACATCGGCGAGTGTCAGTTATTCCGAGATTTACTTTGTAGAACCACAAGCGCCGTGCTTGCGTTAATTAAGCTTGCTCTTACTCACTTTCAAACTATTTTTAATCCCATCCATCTGAAAAATTGTTACTTAACAAACCATCTTTAACTAAGATTTCTAGCTTTGAAATAAGCACAAGTAAGCAAAAAGGGGAGATTTTCTTTGGAAATGATACGATAGCCGAAGTATTTCTCTTATCATTTCCCCGAGTCGAGAACACTATCTTTCTCACTTCTAAAGACAAACTGCAGGCGAGATCGATTGGCATTTCTGGACCAGAGAAACAGGTGCGATAGTAAAAAACGTATATGTATTTCTCCGTTTTTAACATGTTAATTCATATTGTGAGATAAAAAGCTATTCGCATTGATGTATTGCAAACTAATGTTTGTAAATGTTGGTGTTCACTTTAATTACAGGTTAAAGTATTGTGAGCAAACTAGAAAGAAAATTCCTAAGATTCATTACGAATTAAAATTGAATAGTATCGCCAAACCCAGACAGTAATAAATCAAAGATATATACGATATCGTACCCAAACTCTGCCTCATATTGCCTGTCTTAGCTGCTTGTGTACATCCTTCATTAGCGAAAGCACTTACCAATATAAATAGACGGCCAGTTGATTGACATTGAGCGCGCTCGCCAGACAAGTACCGATCATAAATCTATAGAGCTCGGTAGGTTGTTCATTGAAACAGAAAACGCGCACGTGTTGGATTGATCTACATCGTGGCATAAACTACGTAATGTGTACGCACGTGCGTCATTTGAGAGAGAGAGAGAGAGAGAGAGAGAGAGAGAGAGAGAGAGAGAGAGAGAGAGAGATGATTGTTGCTTTAGTTTACAGGTTATTTGTCCTTTCGTCCGTTTGTTATAATGGTTTTATTATTATTTTATTCTATTGCCTCGTATTAAGAAGAATTGGTTGGTCCTATGATATTTTTATTTTTTATATTTTCTTTTATATTTTCTTCCTCCGAATACAAAAGAGTTTAAAGAGAACAACCTCAATATAATGTGGTTCTATCAAAGTGGGATTATTAAATGGTTTTATTGAGTCAAAAATGTATGTGTTATAAGCGAAGTAAATGAAGTTTTAAGATGTTTGTCTAGAATGATTATTGAAAATCTTACCTACTAAACACAATTAAAGACATTACAAAAAAATCCATGATATTTATAAAAAGAAATCCAAAAATGAACTACATGCCTAGGAGGTTAAATGTACGTGCAATAACCTTTCACAATTTTTTCCAGAATTACGACGACGATGATGAATATATCAAAGATGAGCCTCAGAGCCTCGACTTGAGTGATGACGTCAGTGAATGTGGTCCAGTTCCTGATATAATATTGACAAGATTCTGCAAGAAGAAGGTGTGCTCTAGTCACGACGACTGTCGCAAAAAGAACCACCGCTGCTGTTTTAATGGATGTGTCAAAACGTGCACGAGGCAACCAGACCCACCCCCTTGTGCGTGATACCCGAGAATAACTCGCTTTTTCTGTAAATAATTAATTTTTAACACGAACTGGTATGAAGCTATAGCTATTTTTTTCTTCTTCAGTTTTTGACTGGATAAGAGAGCCTAGAAGTAGAGTGGTGTCGGGTAAGCATATTTTTTATAATCCGAAAGTAATATTAAAATTTTACGAGGACTTGGCTATCAATTAACTTCCCAAAACGAAGAATGTATATGAAAAAGATTGTTTATTGATTACAGGGGTGTCCTGGCTTATTGACGGACCATCAAGCAACAACGAACGTGAGTAATTAAATAAATGCATTTTAGACTTGATATGTAGGAAAATATGCATGTAAGCTACCGGTATATTGTTTTATGGTTTCATTAAGTACCAGCGGTTGTAGAAGTTCACGAAGAATTTGTACCAAATATATTTTTTGCGTTCATCTTTAAATTAAGATTCTCAAAAACATGAATGAAGTTCATTTAGAATAAAATCCAAGTTTGTATCATTCGTTTTACTACAATATAGATAATTTTACCTGTTTCATTCGAAGTTCAATCATGTACCACATCTCGCGTTGGAAAAAACGAAGATCCATTACTGTGTCCCCATGGATACACGTGTCATGTCGTCAGGAAGGGTAACAGAAGGAAACGGATTCAGAACCGAGGATACTGTGTTCCGAATGAAGAAAGCGGTAACAAAAAAAACTTTATCAATGTTTGGTATTTCTAGGATTTGCCAACGAATAAGCATTAATAGTTTCATATACGTTGTTTTTTCAGTGTCGTTGCGTGACCAACAGATCAACCAGTCTTCATCCACTGGAGAGTGTCTCCTAGATAAATACATATTAGCAGAGGGAGCATTCATGTTCTTTGATGGTAAAAAATGGTAAGAAATCAAATTAATTTGGGTTTTCAATATATTTTAAGCAATATATACTTCTGATTATTTATTGCCTCATAAGCATTCGTAACATTTGATATAAAAATTCGTAACATTTAATATATTCATATTTTGCAGCTTTTGCAAAAATGGGTTTCTTGAATGCTTGAAAACAAAAGGCTGAATGTGTTCGATGATTGGAGCAGGTGGTGGAGGAAACATACACGTGTATTGTATTAAAAATAAAACACCGAAGAGGTTTACATCGTGTTATTTTTTTTGGTTTTTTTGTTTTGTTTTGTGGGGCTTTTTTATGGATTTGTTTTTTGCGTAGTCCGATCGCATGTGTTGTAATCAATGCTTATCTCAAACAAGCGGTTGGACTTCATTTTAACATTGTTTTGAAAACTTATTTCCTTTATTCATTTTTTTTCTCAATTTTCTTTAGTCATCATATTTGTTTTGACGAGACATTTGAAGAATAAACCTGTAACTGTACATACATGTAACATCATATACCCTAATAAACAACTTTTTTTAAATAGAATATCTATAAACAGCACAATTCTGCTTTAGGGCATTCTCCGTCGTGTTTTTTCTCATCGATCTTTTTCTGTAATAATCCAACATTCAAAATGGATGCACAAAAGCTGGACACAGCAATGATGACGAAACTCCAGGTAAAACAGTGCAGGCCAAAGCACTGGTTGGATTCTTTGGTGTTAACGTCGTACAGAACGCCAAAGGTTTCCTGAAAGACCAGTCCCAAAACAGCGTTCCCAAGCATTATAAAGCCCCAGTTCCTGCTAAAATTGTTCATTCCGTAAAACTCGCTGATCATGGTCGGCGTAAGACACCAGACAGCACCGTTAGCGAAACCTATGATGATGTCCGTGATTAAAAACAGTGAAAAGTTGTTAGCAAAGAATATACACAGAACAAGATCTACAGTCTGCGCCAGGTTGAATGTGAGCAAGACAACAGATCTTGGCACCCATTGGGCAATGGCGTCTGATAAAAATCCCGCGAAAAATTTAGAGAAGATGGCTGCGATTGGATTTAAAGTAGTAAACAGCGTCGTGTAGCTTTCAAATCCGTAAGACTTCAGGTATGTTCCCAGATTGTTTTGGAACATCAGCTGTAACCCTGCACAAATGAAACATGCCCATGACAAATAATGGAAATCGAATCTGTTCAGTAGTTTCAAACCACTTATTTCTCTTTGGGAAATATTTTCATATTTCGGTAAAACATGATCGCTGTTCAAATCACTATCAACAATACATGTCACTTCCATATCAAACTCATAGGAAATGCGTTTTATGAAGATAAGTGCTAGGGCACCAACAGCCACTGAACAAATGATATTAAGGAAATAAAAGCCTTTTAAATCTTGATTTTCTTCATCGTTAACGTGTCCTTTTACAAATAATGTTCCATAAATGGCAGCAAAAATCGCGGGCCCTGCACTGAATGAAGCATCCATTACCCCCACTACTTTGCCCCTGTGTTTAGGATGAAAGTTTCCCATGTTGATCGCAAGCGGTGTCATGTAGAAAAATGTGGCTCCAAAGCCTACAAATAAAAGAAGTAAAATATCTTAATTCTCAAAAGCCTTTAGAAAAAGAAAGGAAATAATCATTATAAATCTTTGTTGATTAAACTTCATACTTTTATAAGAAGTAAAAATAGCCTTTACGTAAAACCTCATTTTTTAAAAGATGATAATACGCTTGTAAGTAGAGGAAATTTTTGTTGTTCATTGAATGAAAGTGAACAGTAGATGTTATTCCTTTATTTTTTACTCATAAATGTTTTATCTTTAGAAAAATGCAATTGAATCATTTATGCATACATATGTTATCCAACTCTACAATAATGTCGCAATATTCAACTTAGAATTTCAAAGGGTATATCTATTGTTATCCAATTATTTGTATGTACCTGCAATAAAGAAATAGACGCATTGGAGCCAAGCTTTCGTGTGGTAGAAATGTTGCTGCAACGTTGTACTGTACAGCAAGCCATAGCCTAGGGAAGAAAAGATGGCGCCGCAAAGCGTAGACCAACGAGGACCAAATTTCTCGATAATAATGCCAGCAGGGAAAGCAAACGAGATCCCAATATTTGGCATAGAGCTGAGAAACTCAACTATCAATAAAATTAAAAAATAACCATGACATATATCACATTGCTTTTGATATGTGTCATTATAAAGCCGTTCATGAGAAAAAAATACGTTCATCGCAATAGCTTATATGTACTTCAGTATTTTATCATTCACTGGATTTCCTCAATATTCATCTATTTGATACACAAGGTAGTTGATGGCATACACATTATAAAATATCAAGTATCAAAATAGATAGAGTTCACTTTCTTCAGCAAAAAGGTATGCATTTCACATATATTAAATTCATTATGTTTGCACTGAGTAAGAACATGGGCAATATTGGTATAAAGAGATAATTATTTTATTAAAACCTTGTCATAGACATCCTACCTTCTGACTGTGTGTAGTTAAAGTGAGACTTGACAGCGTTAGTGAATGCTCCAAACGCATAGGTGGATCCTGATGTTATCATGCTTAGAAACCCCACAAACACAGCTAGCAGTCTCTCCGTGTCGGACCGTGTCCAGTCCATGGTCCGTTACCACAACAACCAGCGGTGTGAGTAAAAAAATGCCAGGTAATTAAACCTTAATAAACCTCATAGAAACTCGGTGCCTTATCCCATTCCTAGTCACTTGCTGTCGACGTATTTTAAAAGTTTTCTGTACATGGAAATAAATGCAGTTCGGCAACATGCGACGAACGCTGATTTAAACACTTTCCTGATATGACACACCACATGAATGATAGTGCCCAAGTTTATAGATAACTCGATTACATTCCATCATGTCAAGAGATACTTAAAATAAATATCACAACATTTTGAACACCTAATATGATGTACATATATAAAGCGATGCAATTTTAACAGGCTATATGTGTAATAGTACATATTTTATTGGTGATGTTCTAAGGAAGTTCGAGAGTACTGGTAGCTCGTTAAGGAAGACGAAATCCCTTAATCATTATCATAAAATCCAAAAGGAAGTTTAATTTACATGCTCCACGTGACGAGAATTATAAATTGAATATAACTAGCTTAAATAATTTACTGTAAAAAATCAAATTTCGAACTACATGTTCATTGTGCAATGATAATATAATGACAACCACCCCCCCCCCCCCCATTATGTTTTAATAATATATTGTGATAATAATCTCTATTTAAAAATGCATATGATACATGTATAATTCGTTTAGTTTATCTGAAATAGATCGGAAGGTTACATGTATATATAGTTATATAGAGCGAGCAAAGGCCAATAACAACGTTGTACGGTTGTGAATCAGAACTATAAATTTAATATCATGCACGTGACAGACAAAGGTCGTTCATATATAGAGGCGAAGGAAGGAGGGGGATTAACATTTAAAGGCAAAACCAATCGAAAATTTTAGTATCTCCACTTGGATGTGTTTCCCCGAGCTACCATATAACTAACCCCAAAGGATACTAGTATCAAATCGGGTGCTTTACAGTGTAACATGTACATGTATACACTCAAAACAGGAAAAAATTGACACAAGAGTCATAAGAACGACCGAAAACCATTATCATTTCTTACAATGGATTTGATCAAGACTGTGCTTAGTGTAAACATTGACCCAGATGTATAATATATGAAAGGTTTGTAAAATCAGAATCAAAAGCTATTAGATCTACAATAAAATGCTTTCTTTGGTTATTCATGCGGGATATGAAGGTAGCGACATTGCAGAAAAAATACATGACCTGCGAAATTCAAAGTTCACGCTTGTGGCTGTTACAGTGGCTCTTCCATTATTTTGAAATAAATCGCATTTGCAGACAAGGCAAAAAGTTTTTAAAAAATATAAATATAAGCATTGAATCATTATTTTTTGAAAGATATAGTCTCGTGACTGCAACGGTGTGTGCAAACAAATTTTCATAATGCGCTATCGCGCGTTACTCATATCAATTTGTATGCACACGCCATTGCAGTGATTCAATGCTTAAATACTAAATAGCGATATACAATATACTATTTGTCATTGAAAATATGTGATATTTATCTTAACGATCGTTTAATTTTAAAAACAAAACAAAACACACATTCAGAATAGAACACTATTTTTGTATGTTGATGTGAATTACGGCGGTTCGAGTCCAGTCAGAGACAAAAACAGTAACTTAATCTATGAATTATTCCATCGGCAAAAGCTCAAAAAGTTATAACAAACCAGATCTCCGTTCCATGTTGTCTACAGCAAAAAGAACTCTTTGCTGATCCGTGGCGGCATTAAGCGGTTGTCGCATAAGTCTAGCGTAGTCTGCCGTTCAATTGCTCAACTCAGCATTAAACATGTATAATTTCCTTTTAGATATAATTAAAGCAAAAGCATTACATTAACATACTTGCAGTTTATTGGATGCATCTTATTCATCTGGTGTACATGAATTTGTTTTTGTTTTTCTTTTGTTTATTTGGTTGCTTTTCTTTTCTTTTCTGTTTGGGAAGGAAGTGATTTTTGGTTTTGGTTTTTCGCGTCATTAATTTAAACTTTTTATTCCAATGTAAATGAGACTTTAGGATGAAAAAGCATTTCTGAAGAATGTGTATATGTTTATGTCAAAAAAAGCAAAACGCATAATAAATATAATAATTTATAAAATCTATTTAACACTTGTTAACAAAACAACTTTGTTTATTCACGAAATATTTAAAAATGTCTCCGCGACATTTTGTTTTGTGCAAAATTTCGCACAAACTTGTTTCATGCAATTTAACTGATTCACGAATGTCTGTGATCTTTTGTCAACTCATCTTATCCCGTGTACGTAATCATTAGGGGACATCTTCATTGTTGGGCATTTCATTTATACCGAACATGGCAGTGCTTACTTCAGTATTTCAATGCAGTTTCGTTTTGTCCATCTACAATAAATGTAAATAATCATCTAATCATTTTTGGATAATCTGATTTTCGTTTTTGGTCAAACTATCGAGAGAAACCAACTCATAGTTTTAAACATATACATGTATTTATTTAAAAAAAAAACACGAGAAAAGTCGGCATGTTAAACAGCTCAACAACATTCATAAATAACTACTCAGTAACATAAAATTACTCGGTAACATAGAAATACTCGGTGATATAGCAATAATCAGTAATTATTTCATAGGGTTACTGAATAACATACTCGGTAACATTGAAATACTCAAAAACATAGAAATACTCTGTAACATAGAAATACTCAGTAACATAGAAATACTCAAAAACATAGAATGACAGTTTAATATCCAAATATAACCATGAAACAAAATGATACATTCAAATATTATACAAAGAGAAATAGCATGTATAAGTAAAAGGTCATATAAAATGAAAAAATTACTTTTTTTGTTAGAATTACATGCATTTTATGGGCAGGGGGAGGGGGGGGGGTATAAAGCTCGAATATAAACAAATATCTAATTTATTGCTTTTATTATGCCACTTAATGCAAATCTTTTATTTTTCCATCGCTTTGAATTTATGCAAATTGTAAATGTTTGTACATGTAACAACTTTAAAATTATACAGAGAAAGAAGATGCAATAACAAGGTATTCTACATACCTGGTGTACAGCACATCTCGACATAATCATTTTCACCCTCATATTTCTTCTCATCAAGCTTTTTCTGCAGCAGTCCAAAGTGAAATACTGTTGCACATAAACTTAAAACCGTGACCATTATAAAGCTCCATGTAAAGCAATGCAGACCCGAACACTGATTATTGGAGTCCGTTTTCAGGTCATATAAAGCACCGAATATCTCCTGCATTGCAAGGCCACCAAAAGCATTTCCAAGCATCATGGTGCCCCAATTTCGGGCAAAATTCTTCATGCCATAGAATTCACTTATCATGGTAGGTGTTAGGCACCAAAGGGCACCATTCGCAAAACCTATCACTAGATCTACAAAGGTGAACAGGACGAGGTTGTCGGAAAAGAATATACACAATCCGAGGCATATCGTTTGCACTACGTTAAAAACCAAGAGTACCCCTGCTCGCGGAACTTTGTGCATTATGGCGTCCGAAAGAAAACCGGCAAAAAATTTGGAAACAATTCCAGCAATGGGATTCAAAGTCGTAAAAAGTGTGGTGTATTTCTCCAAATCGTACGATTTAAGGTAGGTTCCCTGATTGTTTTGAAACGTCAGTTGCAGGCCAGCACAGAATATGTAAGCCCAGAGCAAATAGTGAAAATCAAACCTCCGGATTAACTTCACTCCTGTTATCTCCCTCTGCTCTGGGTGTGTCTGTACTGTTGTCCTTTGCTCCTCCTCCTCCCCACCGTCAGCTTTGATAATTTTACTCACTTCAATGTCAATATCAAACATCACATGTTTCAGCAAAAGTATCCCAAGGGCTCCAATAACACCGAAACCTATCGCTGTCATGAGATAAAAACCTCCAAGGTTCTGGTTCTCTTCGTCCTTTGTGTGGCCTCTGGCGAAAACCGTTCCATACAGTGCAGAGAAGAGGGCCGGTCCCCCGCTAAAAGAGGCATCAAGGATACCCACCACCTTGCCCCGGTGTTTTGGATGAAAATTATTCATACTGGTCGTTAATGATGCCATGTACATAAAGATAGCACCAAATCCTATCCCCCAAAAAATGAACATTTAAAGTCTCTTTATTTATTATGTTACCAAAATAAATTATTAAATAAGAAATTAGGACTAAGATACTAATGTTTACAGACCTGATATGAAAAAGTAAATGTACTGAAGCCAAACATTTTTGTGGTAAAACGGCTGTGTCAGGGTGGTGCTATAAAGAAGAGAGTATCCGAGTGATGCAATGAGCAAGGCAGCCAGTGAGGTCCATCTCGGACCAAATCTCTCACACATCATTCCAGCAGGAAAACCCAGAGAGATTCCAAAATTAGACATTGACCCGAGAACTTCCACTGAAATGATATTCGATTTATATTACTCGCGATAACAAAATTAACCTTTCAACTTCATTACTATGGTTGAAAAACGTTCTCTCCTGTAAGATTTTCCTCCAAAATATCATTTAAAGGGTTTTCGATTTAAATACCATGCAATTCGTATCTGTCGTTGAATTCGAAAAAAAAATTGATACCTTGGGATTGGGTGTAGTTGAAATGGGCTTTAACTGCATTGATGTAGGCCCCAAAAGCATAGACGGAGCCCGCGGCTATCATTCCGAGACAGCCTACAAGTAGGGCCAACACCCGCTCAACATTCACTCTGCTCAGTAACATGCTGCTTTCCTGTTGCTGATGTTACTGTCTTTTCTGTTGGTACAAGGAAAAATACAAATCCATTATGTGTGATGAAATATGATGTTGTTATTATTCTTAACACATTTTGATGAAAATACAAAAATTAATATTATATCTGAAACTGCGAATAATATTTTCTTCAGTCGTTTTACCTGTTTTATCGAACTAGTGAATTAATTGATATAGACTTACATTTGTAAGAAAAGTTAATCCGATAAAACATTTACATGTACTAGCACTACATTTGTACATATAAGCGCAGTGTGTCGCGTTAACTGCAATCTCATCATCAAACATGTGTTTCTTTATCGCAGCGTGAGATAACAGCGTATTGTAATGTTAACATTGTAAATATGGCACGCCACAGTCCACAATCACTGAATATTGATAATGTATTAAATGTATCTATGATTTTGAAAGCAGTGCAAGGGGCAGTCTTGAGATTGCATCCTAACATTTTTCGCATGAATCGTCATAATTCGAAATCGTGTGTTTTGTCCTACAAAATTTACACACCTTATTGCGACAAATTATACGTAATTCAGAATGAAAAGACTGACAGTAAACCAAGTTGGCTTATTTATCAGTTAATGTTTTAATCTGTATATAACCTAGACTTGCGATTTCATAATCATTTTTTAAAGCATCATGGATATTGTCAATATGCTTACATATCTTAAAGATCAATCCCAGACCGACAAGAAAAGAACAGTTTTTTAAAAATTATTTTTGTTTAAATCTTTATTTATTAGAATTTGATTATTTAACAACATGTATATAGGTTTTTTTTATTTAGTTACATTTTTTTTTTCGTTTGATATGTTTGAGATGGTTTTCAACATGGATGAGAAACCAAATAATAGCAAAGGGGAATAACTTACGATTTGCCCGTTAAAAACTTGTGTTCAAGTATAAAGCTGTCGCCATTCACTTTTTTCATATTAGTCAGGTGAATGGAAATTAGTAAGTTTTTAATTGTTATTTTTGTGTTGCACGTGTTTCCCAGGTACGCATAAGAAAACAAATGTCTTAATGTAGTTGAAAAGAAAAAATGTAATAAAAAAAATGAGAGTATTGGCTTTTGTAAATGGGACGCATGGAGCTAAAATGTATAATCAATAATTTTGAAAAGAAGATATTATGTAATGTGCATGTATAATGTACTCCAGGCGGGTCATAGTTTACATATTACTTCATTTTCACTGCTCATTTCCTTATTTCCACTTCAATCTTTTACATGGTCCCGAAAAAGTGGGGGGGGGGGGGGGGGGGGGGGGGGGGGGGCAACTCCGTGATAACTATGAAGAGAGAGAATATAGCTGCAGAACTGTACGTAGCTCTAACTGGATATTCGGGTTGACGGACCGTATGGTTTCTTCAGCTAGAGAGAACATAACATTATTTAATTCCTTATGTATATCTTGTTCTGTAAAGAAGATGTTTTTTTATAAGAATTTTGAAGATATACACCTGTATGCCCTCATGGTATAATATATAATGGGTCAAGCTCTAGTAAAAGAGTGTGAAATCGCTAGAAGAATTTAAAAAAAAAATACATTAAAGCAGTAAAAATACTATCGAGCAAAATATGCCAACCTTACCCCCCCCCCCCCCCATCTGTCACAAGTACCAATTGCATCCCGTGTGTAACAAATGAGTGTATCTGATCTAAGTGTTGTTCTTTACGGTTTCACGAATTACATGAAAATTTTGTGACACTTTAAAAAAAAATGAACTATTCCAAGTTGAATTAACAATATTATTAATGAACAGGAGACGTACGTTTTTCTGCGAATATACAACACCTTTGAGTTATTTGAAAGTCTTTAAAAAAAAGCATTCAGTTTGTTATATATAGTGTATAGATCTAGCTGTAGGTCTGTAGCTCCTTGTCTGAAAAAAAAATTCGGTTGGACGACATGGCGCACAAAAACTTGCGCTAGTTTTGGACTTATTATTCTCATTTACATACAAATTCTGTAGAAATAATGAGTACCATTTAAATTATTCAGACAATTTACTACCGATGTCGTCGCTTATATAACTTTCTTAAACACGCTAACCGACCTTGAAAAAAGAATTGTGTTAAATTCACGTACGCGCAATTTGGACAAACTACACTACTGCATTTTACGGGGATGGTGATGTTTAAAAGAATATAAGAGGCGAGTAAAGTAACGATATCTATAGTAAAATATGTCTGAGGAAATTTTTGGACTCAAATATTTGTACAGAATACGTTCGAAAATAAGATAAATAATCATTCCATTACGGCGCACACAAAAAAAAAACTTTGTGTGCCGTAAATTGTATTTTTTTAACACGTAAGGACCTCTAGCTCCAAGGTTCATCGAATTTTTTTTTTTTTTAGACCGGGAGAAACAGACCTGCAGCTATATATATAGGCCTAATATGTGCCCTAACCATGAGTAAATTCTTAGATCCACCTAAGGATTATAACAATGACGTCTCCCAACGTCATACAAAAATGGTTGACACTAATTTCCTTTACTTGAAAATATTTTGTTTCGGATATATTAAAACGTTTCTTTATTTTAACCCATACTCTATTAACTTTTATATTTACCAAAAACATTAAGAAAGTAGTACGTTGTTCGTTTACATTTCGCTCGAGGATAAAACGCTATTTTCCATTAGCTTCAAATACAACCTTTGACCCTTACTCGTTTTCTGAACCAATCAAATGCAAGCTAAGAAACGCGCATGAATATTGTTCACGTTGCACTTTGCGTAGACAGTTCCTCTTGTGGTGGTAAGAATGCTAGACGTGTGCTTGAGTTATACTGTTAAAACTTTTTGTTTTTTCTGATTTAGATTCAATTAAAATTGTGTGTTTTATATTTCAGCTTAATCAGAAGCCACATTGGAGCATAAAAAGTCATTTAGATCTCCATAGGACGGATTTTTGCGGACGCAGTACGGTGAGAATCTTTGAACGCCTTGTCACAATTCCCGACACGTCGACACTTTGACCAAGATTGGTTATAACCAAATTACTTTTGCTAGATAGCTTTGATGTGACCGTTAACTATTTTGATAGATATTCTACAAATATGAACGATAAAATGTTACTTTAAATGGTGTATCTATATTCCGTGCAACGATCACTATCAATGATTTTTTTAACATAGTCAGAGAAAATGCCGGTCGAGTTTGACAGCCTTGACACGTCACATAGATGTTATAGGATGAACTCAGGATTTGTCTATTAACGCTTGATTAGAAAATATTGTTGTACTGAAATGAATATTTTGCTAAATTTTAATGGCAAGAATATTACAGATACAATTTAAAGATTTTTTATTCATTTTAGTTACAATATGGTTAAATGTATTGTTGTCATCTGTGATATATTCATGTAAACATATCTAAGTTCATTTACAGACTTTAAAGTAGAACTTAAATATTATGAAGAAATTACAACATTTTTTCCTGGGTCTAAATATATAAAGATTGTTTTGTCAGTTTTTAAGTAAAATAATTTTTATTATGTCATTCTTCATTTCACTGTGTGCAGATTTCTTTCCTTCATGAGGGAATATAGCATCCATGATTGTGTGTTTGTGGGTGTTAGTTTAAAAAAACCCATGTAAGCAAGATTAAAAAAGAATTATATTCCCTAAACTATAAAACTTCTTGAGCATTATTATAACTCAAATCCTACTAATTTCCAAAGTTATTGATGAATTATTTATAGAGATAGCCTGATCTCTTCTTCCTTTAAAGTGCTGACACCGGTTTAGTATTTTTGCGCTTGCTAATGGATCATATCCATTATTGTCAAGTTATAATAAATACAACTCTAATTTGAATAGTTATCAATAAAACAAAATAAAAAATAAGTTAACAACATAGTATTCACAATAGATTTGAAAAATAATTTGCTTTTTGTGTAAACTCTGGCATAATGGGAACGTAATTATAGCATTGTTGGTTTTTCATATCACATACTCATTTGGCAGTCATATTAAGCATGTACACTTATATAACACATTAATATATATATATATACAGATAGAAAAAGCCTGCCATTCAACCCTTTCATTGTTTATAGACTGTACTGTTCGACTTGGAATCGCCCAATTGACAAACGAATTTGGACATGGCTTCAACCTCAGAGAAGGTCCGCCCTGTCGAAGAAGAGGCCTATGCGCCAGAGAACTACGCTGATGTTTTCCCTGAACTTCCTCAGGCTCCCCCTTTGGAGGTTACTCAGTGGCCAGCCAAGACCCCAGCAGCATGGAAAACCAATGTTCGACCATCCAAGTGTACTCAGGTCAGAATAAGTCTACAGAATTATATGTAATGCAGAACTTCCAATTATTTCAAGAAAAAAAAAACAAACATTATCTAGATATGTTTGCAAAATCTGAAAGTTGAACATAGCAATTTTAGTCATTTTAGTTTGACAGTATTTTACTTTATCTTTTCAAATAAATAATTCTTTGTGATGTTGATTTATGTTTGTGGCTTGATTAGAAAACAGGAAATTTTTCAGTTGTTTGAACTTTTATTTGAACAGGTGTTCACTGTTCCTTTGGAAGAGAGAAGATTCAAGGAAATGAATGAGAATAGTTTTGGTGATGAAGGACAAACTGAACAGGCAAAAATCTGCAAAGAAATCATGGCTAAGCATGGTAAATTTTTAAGTGGATTTTCATCATTATCTTTATTTATGGAGTTTGTCAATCATACAATATATATTTAAGCAAAGCTGTTAACAGTTGAATGTAATATCAATCATATAATACATATCTAAGCAAAGTTGTTAACAGTTGAATGTAAGTAACCATTTATTTTTAACATTTCTATTCCATATATTCTTATATCTTTTGCGAGCACATCAACTTTGTAATAGACACTAATATTCTACCTTTATAGATGTTTCCATTGAGATCAGTTTGTCCAAGGATCAGAGTTTGACGGTGGTTATAACAGGAAGAGAACAGTTTGTGATGAAAGCTAGAAGAGAGGTCTTAGGCAGATTACAAACCCAGGTGTGTGGTGGTCCTTACTTGCAATATGTTCTATTTCTTTGTCACTTAAACACATGTGCTCTGTGATATCAGTAATTTCTCATTGTTGTTGATTTGCTATAGGCTAGTGACACTGTAAAAATTCCACGAGAATACCACCGATTTATCCTTGGGAAGAACGGAAAGAAACTGCAACAACTGGAATATGAGACTGCAACCAAAATCACCATTCCTAGAGCTGACGAAAAACTGGATGGCATTAAAATTGTTGGACCCAAAGAAGGCATTGAACGAGCCAGACATGAAATTCAGATTATTGCTGATGAACAGGTAGGTTTTATGTACCGTATTTTTCGGACGATACGACGATATTTTTTTTCTCTGAAGCAGAACACCCGACTTATCGTCTAGATCGACTTGTCTAAGGCTCGAGTTCGGAAAATTTTCCAAAAATAGCATTAAAAATCTTGGTTTTAATCATTTAAAATTGGTTGTGTGATTCGATATTACCTTGTTGAAATCTTTGTTCATCTTTATTTATTGTCGTTTTCACTCATTTGTTAACATTAGTATACATAATAATACCAGTAATTAAAAAAAATGGTCCATGTCTTTAATCAATTAAAAGTTTTACCGTTCCGTAATTTTAAACACATCGTCACATGGTATCCATATATTACTAGTGGGAAGATAACATTGCGCAGTAAAATTGAAACCAAATTCGAATGGAACAAATTATTGCGGTAAGTCCCGGGAATGTTTAATTATAAGAGATATTTATTTACATATTACTAAATGTGTGTAAGTTGTATTAGTGTTCATCTTTTAATTGATAATTATCCTAGGTATTTTTGCATTTATTCACGGTAGGCTGACACCGATTGTGTTATTAATCATGCCCTACGGCTGAGATCTATATGTGTTCACTCATGGTTTTGAGAGAATAAATGAATTGAATTGACTCTCTGTGTATACAAAGCGTACCGTTATACGGGTGTTTATATTTCACTAATTAATTATAGTCCAATTCTTTGATTGTTGTTAAATAAACATTGTAAAGAAACGTATGTATGTCGTATATCGTCATTATCAAGTCGTACAAATGATCGATCTATTTTTAACAGTGTCTAAGTAAAGCAATAATATTTAACTGCATAACTGGACACAAAGTAAACAAGTAAAATCGAATCAAAATAATTGCTAATCTTCCTGCACTTGAGATCCCCCTTTGAAGTCCGACACGAGACAGGTGCATGCTTCTGACACCGGAAATTGTTAAACAAACATTGACCACGCGCCGAGTCAACAGGTGGCTGGTTACGTAATGGCTAATACACTGGCGATAACTTGTTTGATGCAAGGAATAGTGGTCAGCGTGGATAAATATTTTAATACATGGAATTAAATATTTTTGACAACGTAAGTTTAGTTTACACTGTTACAACTTGTATAACACGCGATGTCGGGAATTGCATGCAAGCAATTTTATAGATGTTACCGGTATTTAAAAATACCATGCATAATTATAAACGTAATTGTTTAAATTTTAATCATTAATAATAATAATTGGTAGCAATATCGGGGATGTTCTTTGCATCATACACTGATTATGTTACCTGCAGTTTGATACGCCATTTTGAAGCGATTAAATCGACGTATCGTTCGAATCGACATATCTAAGGATTTTTTTTAATTTTTGGCTTAAAATGATCAATTCGACTTGTAGTCCACATCGACGAGTCGTCCGTAAAATACGGTAATGAATATTTATATTAAAAGTCGTCATCATTTTTACACTGGAAATGTTATTTTAGTATGAAGAGATAAAATTTCTTGATTTAGTATAGAAACATTTGTTATTGAGACAAGATAATTAATTTTTTTATTGAAACTTTTTCACTTCACAGGCGAAACTAGCATTTGAGCGACTGCAGATTCCCCACATCTATCACCCATTCATCTGTGGACCAAACAACACTTTGGTAGACAAGCTAAAGGAGGAGACAGGTGCCAAAATCCACATTCCTCCCTCTGTTCTTAACAAGGATGAGATTGTTGTATCTGGTGATAAGGACGGTGTCATGCGTGCAAAGGATACCATCATGAAGATTTACCAGGAAAAGGTTGGTAGTCTTTAATGATTTAAAACAGATCTAACAAAAAATAAGTTCTGTTTTATACTCAATTCTACTCTCATTTGGATATTTTTCAAAACATCAAAAGCTTTTTTGCTGTTGATTGACTTTTTTTCTTATAAATTTTTTTTTTTTTATAGATATATATATTTAAAAACTAAAATGTATTTACAATTTTATTAGAAGAGGAAATGCCAGACAGTGTCTGTAGAAGTGAGAAAATCCCAGCACAAGTACATCATTGGTCCAAGAGGCAGTGGAATTCAGGAAATCTTACTGGCAACAGGAGTATCTGTGGAGGTACCCAATCAAGACAGCGTAGAGACCATCACACTCAGAGGCGAACAGGACAAACTCGGACCGGCTCTTACCATGGTTTACTCTAAAGTAAGACACTCCAGAATTTGTTTTAGCAGTAGCAAATTAAAAATATGTCGCAGATTTCTTGATAAGTCTTAGAAACAAGTGATGAGTTCATTTAATTTTTTTTCTGTATAGGCAAACAGCGTAGTTTTTGCAGAAGTCGAAGCACCAGCTTGGCTGCACCGCTATGTGATCGGAAAACAAGGTGCTAATGTCAGAAAAATAACCCAGGAATTCCCAAAAGTTCACATTGAGTTTACAGAGGGTGAGAATAAGATCAAGATTGAGGGACCACCGGAAGAGGTAGAGGATGCTGTCAAAGCATTGGAGACCATTGTCAGGGACTTGGTAAGGGAACCTTTATAGACTACTGGAATAACAGCCAGCATATCAACTCTTACAAAGTGTTCATATCATTGTTTTTAATTACATTAAATAAATGAATTTTGTGAATTGCAGAAAAAGAGAATGGACTTTGCAGAGGTGACCATTGATAATAAATTCCACAAGCACATCATTGGCAAAAGTGGACAAAATAGTAAGAAAAGTTTCATTTATTTTTTTATGCAATATTCATAACAAATGTACACTTTGCGTATATGTTTTCAATCTTAAAATTTTCGGAAATAATTTATTACAGTAACCAGAATTAAGAATGACACTGGCTGTGCCATCAAAATACCATCTGATGCCGAAAATAGTAACATCATCAGAATAGAGGGAGACCCAAAGGGAGTTGCCCAGGCTAAACAGGAGCTTCTGGAAATGGCCAAGAGAATGGTTAGGAATGTTTTTATGATTCATTAATCTTGCTACAAGAAAATTCGTTAAAATCATGCAAAGATAAATATAAATTTATTTTTTGCAGGAAAATGAAAAAACCAGAGACATCATCATTGAACAAAGATTCCATAGAACCATCATTGGAGCCAAAGGGGAGAAGATTCGGGAAATTAAGGACAAATTTAACCAGGTGCAAGTGACCTTCCCAGACCCAGGGAAGAAGAGTGACATTGTAACATTAAGAGGTCCAAAGAATGATGTTGACAAGTGCTACAAATATCTACAGACTCTTCAGCAGGAAATGGTGAGAAAAATTAAATGAAATTTTTGATAATCCTTCAAATAGAACTGGCGAGAAAAAATTATTGCATAATTTTTATAACTTGTTTTAGGTTCAAAGTAGTTTCCAAGCACAGGTCCACATCTTCAAAGACTTCCACAAAAACATCATTGGGAAAGGAGGAGCAAATATCAGAAAGGTAAGCAAAATAGTGAAGGCGTAAAATGGTCTTAATAAACAATTATGCAAATTTATAGCATTTGAAAATGATGTTGTATTTTTGTTTCAGATAAGAGAAGAAACTGACACTAAAATTGATTTGCCAAGTGAGAACAGTGACTCGGATGTGATTGTCATAACAGGAAAGAAAGCCAATGTTGAACAGGCTAAAGCAAAGATTGAGGCTATCCAAAAAGAATTGGTACAAACAGTTTTACTTACAGAAAACTTAGCAATGTAATTTTATTGAAATATCAATATGTGCACAGTGATAATTTTCCTCATTATTTCAAGGCCAACATCAAAGAGATTACAGTTGACATCCCCCACAAGTATCATAATTCCATCATTGGATCTAAGGGTAAGCTGATCCGCTCCATCATGGAGGAGAATGGCGGTGTTATCATCCGCTTCCCTCAGGAAGGCTCCACCCAAGACAAGGTTACAATCCGTGGACCAATCAGTGACGTGGAGAACGCCAAGACCCAGCTTCTAGAGATTGCCAATGAAAAGGTGTGTCTTCTTATTCACTGAATAATTCAATGATTGATTTGAACTAAAAGAAATTACAACTTTTCATGGTGTAAAAAGAGACTTATAAACTACATTATAATCTTAATTTTGACAGCAAACATCAGGGTTCACTGTAGAAGTCAAAGCCAAACCAGAATACCACAGATTCCTGATTGGAAAGAATGGCAGCAGTATCAGAAAGGTGATTTGCTCAAACTCAAATTATCTTTTCTCGTTGACTAAACTGAAACTTATGCCCCCTTTTATTTGCATGCTTAAGATACATAAAAGTAATATTGAGATGAATCCTAATCCCTCCATCTTACCACAGGGCAGGTGACTTCTCTGTTCTGTTTTTGACTGGAGGAACAATGATGTCTCTGTAATTCTTTATATTTAAAGTTAAATTGCAGGGACAACATTCTAATAAGTTTCTAACCAGTAATTGGTAATTCAGTCAAACTTTGGTATCTCAAACACAAAAGTCTTGAATATCGTAGGTGTGTGCAAGTGAGAGATTCAAACCCTGTTCCATAATGATTGAATAAATTAATTTCAATAACTGAAATCTTCAGATGTCTCTTTTTTCCCCTCTCCCATCTACATGTAGCTTTGAAATGACAAGATCTGACTGTAGAATGTCCTGAATAGTGAAGTAGTGATCTTACTGTAATTCATCTTGCCACTGAGCAGCAACTTGTCTCTTCTGTTTTTGGCTGGAGGGATTCTGATGTATGTTTCAATTTTAAATTTTCATCAATTGCTTTTTAGGGAAAACACATATTTCCGAAATCTTACAAAATTTACAAATAATTTGAATTTGATGTGTTTCATATGCTTTAAAATCCATTTTCTCCATCTTACCACAGAGCAGATTGTCTAGTCTGTTCTGTTATTGACTGGAGGTAAACAGATGTCTCTGTAAACCTTAAATGTTATTGTTAGGAGATAACATTTAATAAAATCGGGGACAACACAAAATCTTGGACCACACGAAATCTTATAATATAATGCACAGATTAGAAAATCATTTAAAAAAGAAAGTGCTAGAACTTCTGTGACATTTTAGGTGCGTGAAAAGACGGGTGCTAGAGTGATCTTCCCTTCCTCAGAGGATACTGACCAGGAAACTATTGTCATCATTGGGAAAAAGGAATCAGTAGATGAGGCCAAGAAGGAGCTTGAGAGTCTTATAAAGAACCTGGTAGGAATAAAGAATCACCTTTAATACTTATTTCTTGAAATTTAATATATAAGTTATATAATATATAAGATATAAGTTGTACACTCAAGAACTTTTATTGTGACGTCATATTCTGCTTGCGTCATAAAAATCTCCATTTTTTTTTCAAAAAGGACAATGTTGTGGAGGGTGAGATGCATGTAGATCCCAAGCATCACAGATACTTTGTGGCTCGTCGTGGTGAGGTCCTGAAACACATCGCTGATGAATTCGGTGGGGTGACCGTCAGCTTCCCTCGAAGTGGGGTCAAAAGTGACAAGGTGGTCATCAAGGGTTCCAAAGACTGTGTGGAGGGAGCAAAGAAAAGGATTCAGGAAATTGTGGAGGATTTGGTATGTAGAGTAAACTAACATTTTATAGATTTTTGCTTAATCTAAAACTAACAATAGTGATCATAAATATTTTTGAAAATTGACTGTTTCTTCATGACTTTATTGTTCGTTACTATTTTTGTTCTATAAACTGACCCTTCTCTCTCTCTCTGAAGGAATCCCAAGTGTCTGTGGACTGTGTTATTTCCCAGATGTACCACAGAACTGTCATGGGAACCAGAGGTGCTAATGTACAGGACATTTGTAAGACCTATGATGTGGGAATCAAATTCCCTGACAGACCTGTTGCAAATGGAGGTAAAAATGCTTATTTTATAATTAAAGGTTATTTTCTTTCTCTCCTCTGTTCATTCAAGTGTCATGATAATAGGCATTTGGATAAGTTGAGTTTGTCTTTGTTGTAGACAACCACAATAATGGAATGGCAAATGGTGATGTAGAAGAAGTAACAGCCCAGGGCTCAAAGAAGTGTGACACAATAGTCCTTACAGGCAAACAAGAGAACTGTGATAAAGCTAAAGAAGCTTTGCTGGTAAGTCAATAACTTCAAATAAGTTTGCTTGCTGAAAAAAACCCTATAATTTTGAAGATATAAAAAAAATGAAATCTAAGCCTGTCAATACAAATTGTAAAATTGTCAATTCGATTCTTTAAAGGCATTGGTTCCTGTCACTGAGGAGACCGCAGTGCCATATGACTTCCATCGTCGTATCATTGGACAGCAAGGAAAGGACGTAAGGGCGATGATGAAACAGTTTGATGTGAACATCTCCATACCTCCCCCAGATGAACACAGCGATAAAGTCAAGGTCACAGGACCCCCAAACAACGTCAAGAATGCCATTGAAGCTCTGCAGAGGAAATGTGAACAGCTTGAGCTTGAAAAGGAAGAAAGGGTACTTATTTATAGATGTTACATATTTGTCAACTCTCACTGAGGTTGATTTGGTTTTGGCCATTTTATTGTATTTCTATTATTATAATTTAAGAAAAGCGGTTCCATGTTTTAGCATGTAATTTGTTTTCCAGATTCTGAAGGGATTTTCACTATCAGTCCCTGTGGACTCCCAGTACCATCCAAAGATTATTGGACGCAAAGGAGAGAGAGTGAAGAAGATAAGAGAGGAGCATGATGTCATCATACAGTTCCCTCGAGAAAATGATGCTGAGCAGAACAGCATCACAATCACTGGCTTTGAAAAGAATGCAGAGGCCGCTAAAGAAACTATTCTCAACATAGTCCGTGAATATGTAAGGAACTAGGAAATTTTAATTTGAAATCTGAATTTTAATTGCATCACTAGTTATATATGATTTTAGAAATTATACTTTGTCCCTATAAACAGAGTTTTTGTAGGACTCCTATTCAGAGGTCTAGTTTCTATTTAATATGAGTTGAAAGGTGGGTTAATAAACACAAAATGCTGAACTAATAAAATGTTTTTTAATCAACAATTTGTGATTTCTTATGTTTAGGAGGAGATGACTACAGTAGAATGCAGAATTGATCATCGAGTTCATCCCAGAATTATTGGTCAGCGAGGACGAAATGTCAAGAAAATCATGGAGAAGTACAAGGTTGACATTCGCTTCCCACGTCAAACTGACAATGACCCTGACCTTATCCTCATATCTGGAGATGAAGATAACTGTATGGATTGCAAAGATGAGCTGCTTAACCTGGAAGAAGAATATGTAAGTATCTGTTTCAAAAGATTCTTCTTTTGATAGCATCATTGATAGATCTTGCATGTTTTATCATTAAGATGAAATTTAGATTTTTTACTTGTTTGAAAATTGTAATCTGTTGTATTTTTAGTTGCAAGATGTTATTGACAAAGAGATGATGGGGCAGTATGAAAGACCATCTAAATATGAGGAGGAAAAACGCTCAAACCCTAAATCAACTGGGTTTGTGGTGGCAGGTGCCCCCTGGGATCGACCACCAGATACCACCAGCACTGAGGACTTTCCCTCTATGGGAGCCAGCACAGTGGCACCTAAGGTCAACACAGCCTGGGGCTCCAACCGACTCGGCAAGCGCTGAGGAGCAGAGACTGCAATGTTTGCTTAGTAATGTTTCGGTTTCCAAACATATCCTATGTTAAGAATGCAAACAAGTTGTGTGATACATTATTGGATTATTTTTCAAGGTAGTTTTTTTTCACTCTCCCTCGTCATGGATGCAAATTATGTATGTAATTTTGGTTTGTATTTTGTAAACAAAACTGCCACAATCTTCATGATGCCTCCTTTAAAAAACTGTTTTCTTTAAAAACTTTTCCCATTAAATAGAGCTACCTGTTGTCTCCTAAACACTGTGAGATGCATAGTGCTATTATTGATGGCATTATGATGTATGTTATATCTAAATGAATGTTGATGGCATTAGCAGTAAGTAACAGCATGGACAGCAAATTGTATCTCTTTATTCAACCATCCACTGTTGTGAAAAAAGGTTGTTGGATGGGTGATCTTAAACAGGTTAATCTTAATTCTTATGTCTCCTTGTAAATAGTGTTATTAATATATTATTATGGATATTTACTTTTGCATGTTGAATTACGATAAATGGAATCGCTGTTTTGATGTGCATGACAGTGGTAAGGAAGAACTTTTTGTACATCATCACATTATGATTTAGTAGAAGACACAGATTTGCTTGGTTCAGGGCATGCTCAACTTCATCCTTGCTTGTTTAATTTTACCTCATTGAGACCAGTTGTTTTCATTTTTTCACAATTGGCCAACAAGTGGTCACAATGTGCGCTAGTCAAGAAACACTTCACCAGTACGGTAAAGCTAGAGGTAAAAGTTTCCCCTGTGTGAGGCTTTGCTGGTGAAGTGATGTTGTAAGATCACAAAGATATGCATTTTCTCTTGATTGTTGCTACTTGAAATTTAGTACTAGTTTCTGTATATGTATATGATATATAGATGTATATTATGTCAAGAATAATATTTTATTAAGTATTGCGAATTGGTCATTCATGATGAGCAGTGATTTAATTCATAAGCAGATGTAAATACCATTGATCTTATCATTATTATTATTTTTTTCACTGTTTTTATTTTGTTGATGCATGAATTAAAAAAACCTTATTGTTTTGAAGCGATGACTAGTGAATATTAAGAGATATTTTTGGATCCCTCGTGTACTTGATGTATACACTGATTTATATATGGACAGGTGCGATATCACGGCACCTTGTGTTCTTTACAGGGACTTACTGTACTTGTATGTTGACCAAACTTTACATTGAATCATTTGAAATAAACGATCAAGTGATTAAAGATCTTGTTTTAAATTATCATAATGAGAAACTGAAGCTGTGTTTAGCAAATTAGGAAAAAGAAGATTCCAGGCTCTAGGATCATAAAGCAATCTTAGACTTAAGACAAAGATTTTGCACTATCTCAATGTCTCAAGATTGGAAACACGGACATAATTGAAATTCTATTAAAACTGTCGTGATATACAAATTTCAGTCGTCATATTATTATAAACAATCATTTTATGACGGACTGAAATTTTGACCTAAGTCTGAAACTGCTTCATGATCTTGAGGCCAGGCATCTAATAACCCTTGCCCTATAGAATATTAGATTTGGCTAATCGCGATCATCCCTGTAATTTTTTCTGCAAAGTCTCTTTTTTTCGGGACTCTCAAATCCAGATGCCAAGATATCCCACGAGGAGCTTTCCTTTATATTTCATTTTCTTCTTGGTTAGGTATTTCTTTAAATATGGCAATTCTTTTGTGAGATGGCTTCTTAAAAGGCCTTTCAATAGGACTAGTTTTAGCTCAAGTGAGCTTTTCTGGTCATATTTTGTCCGGCGTCCGTCCATCTGTCTGTCTGTAAACTTTTTATATTTCCGACTTCTTCTCCAGAACCACTAGGCCAATTTCATCCAAACTTGGTACAAAGCACCATTAGGTGAGAGGGATTCAAGTTTGTGTGAAATGAAGAGCCACATCCTCTTTCAAGGGAATTATTGAAAATTTGTTGGTATCTCAAAAATCTTCTCAGAAACCATTTGGCTAGAAAAGTTGAAACTGGTGTGGAAGCATCCCTAGGTCGTGTACGTAGTTTCAAGTTTGTTCAAATCATGATCCTCGGGGGTAGGGTGGGGCTACAATGGGCGTTCGAATTTTTACATAGGAATTGCAGAGAAAAATCTTACAAAATCTTCTTAAAACCAATTGGCCAGAAATGCTTTAACTTCTGTGGAAGCATCCCCAGGTAGAGTAGATTCAAGTATGTTCAAATCATGATCCTCGGGGATAGGGTTGGACCAAAACGGGAGCTCGAACTTTTACATAGGAATATATAGAGAAAAATCTTCTCAAAAACCAGTTGGCCAGGTATGATGTAACTGGTGTGGAAGCATCCCCTTCTTCTTCTTCTTCTTCTTCTTCTTCTCTGAAACTTATCAGCCAGAAAAGCTGTCACTTATGTGGAAGCATCCTCAGGTAGTGTAGATTCAAGTTTGTTCAAATCATGCTCCCGGGGGTAGGGTGGGCCCACAATGGGGGTTGAATTTGTACATAGGGATATATAGAGTAAATCTTTAAAAATCTTCTTCTCTGAAACTTATCAGCCAGAAAAGCTGTAATTTATTTGGAAGCATCCTCAGGTAGTATAGATTCCAGTTTGTTCAAATCATACACCCTGGGGGTAGGGTGAAGCCACAGTGGGGGTTCCAATTTTTACATAGGGATGTACATAGAAAAATCTTATAATTAAAAATTTTCTTATCAAAAACCAATGTTATATGTCTATAAAATCATCCTGTTATAAAAGGTGCTATATGTTTAACATAAGAATATCTAGAGAAAAAATTGAAAACCCTTTTATGCAAGCATCTATTTTACTACATTGTCGAGATTTTTGTATTGTTGCTCAAGTGAGCAATATGGTCCATGGGCCTCTTGTGTCTGTAGTTAGGTGCTGCCACATCTCTGATGAAGTGGAAATTGAAAAGATGGAAGCTCTGATAAGTCATAGTCTGAAAGTCGAGACGTTCAGCGTCTCAAACCGAGAACGTAGGTCACCAGGCACCGCCGTCACCAACATTTTGCCTGAAGTCCGGCTATTAATTATGCATTTTTACTTTAAAAAATTGAGCTGAGAGCTTAGTTGAATGAAATGAAAATTTTGGTGACAGTGGGACCGGTGTAATGACGAAAAGTGACCCCCGTAGAATATTGACCGGGGGTCATTTTTCTACGTAGACCCACTCGGTTGTAGAATACTTGGATTACATCAAAGAAATTATGGTCTAAGGGTCATTATTCCCCGTGTGGGTTGTAGAAAAATGACCTTGTAGAATATCGACTATATATCATTATTATTGTCTTTAGGGTAGATACATGGGTGATGCTGGGGGGGGGGGGGGGGGGGGGGGGGGGGGGCATTGCCTGCTTGATACTTAGATTGTTCGATTAACCAGCTTGAGTACGCTTTTCCGATCATCTGTTTTTGCTAATCAGCATTATCTTAGTCTGTCATTTGATTTTTCAAATTAAAAAATAAAAGATATAGTAATGTTTTGTTAATTAAAGTACACTGAATAAAAAATGTTCCCCTCGCATTACACCTTAGATAAAAACTGAATTTTTAAAATATAGTTAAAATAGGCGCGAATCTAGTAAAAAAAAAAATAAAAGGTTGGGGGAGTTGGCGGGGAGGGGGGAATGACGTATGTTTACATTGTTAAACCATGACTGAAAAGGAATGATATCAATCTGAATAAATAAAAATACACGCCCTTATTGTATGCAGAAAAAACAGGGAAAGAAAAAAAGTGTCCATCACAGTCTATATCGCCATGAGGATTTATTCACAATGGATCTGAAATAGGCATATCTCATCACACGCGTTAATCCAGAAAATTTTATTTGGGAGGTGGGGGGGGGGGGGGGGGTGTGGATCCAAGGGATGATTATGTTTGCCAAATAGAGGGGGGGAGGTCTAGGCCTATTATCGGTCAATATGATAAGTGAATTAAAAAAGTTTCAATTTCCTCACTTCTTAAATCCGCGATTGCATGCATCATCCCATTTTGATATTTCTAAGAACAATTATTTTCTTGTTACAACATGTTTAAGAATATAATTATATTAAACAAATACAATGCTTAATTTAAAAACAATATAAACGTCACAAATTCCAAAACCCCGAATTTTGAATTGAACAAAAGATATAGAATACTTTATAGATGATTCTGTGTGAGTTTGAAATCGATCTCTATTGTAATCAAAATTAAAATGTACTTGCAAACTTCGGTATATAACAGAGATAGAAAATCGCAAAGAAATAATGACACTAAAAAGGGCTTTACAGGTAGCATTGGCTTTGACTCCAATTGAATACAACCACGGTAATTACATGTATAAACGACATTTGAATCTAGCAATTAATACACATATTCTGACTTAACTTTAAACTTTCCTTTGATCTAACATATACATGTAAGTGTCCCAGGCATTTATACTCATTTTTAGCAGTTTCTAAAAGTAGAAAAAACAGCGGTTATTTTATTAATATTCTCGAAAAAGTGATCTCTTAACTGAGTGTTAATAAAGTATACCATCTATTGAGATGTTTGTCGATGAGTAAAAAATGAAGTCATCATCCACGTGTTGCATACAGCATACAGAAAGTCGGGAAGGGAAGTCCTTTACAGTATTGAATTGTATTTGACGGTTCGTTACAGATCAGATTAATTCTAAAAAAAAATTGAGACAAAATGCATCTGTCAGGTAAAAGCATTCGGTTTAATTCCTTTATAATGTTTAATGGTTTAAACAATATTCCATTATGTAAAATATTACATGTAAATAGTATAGTATAATGTCATTTGTGAATAACTGCACCATTGCATCCTCCAATAACTTGATTCAGCGATGCGTTAATCATTACCTTTTGATTAGAGTAAAGTTACTTGCATGTGTTGTTTGTATATGAGGAAACAATTTTTCTCCTATGGGGGAACTTTGATATCAGAATTTGAACAAAGCAAACCATTTTGCGACCTTTCGTGTTGGTTAGAATATACAAACTGGTCTCTGCAATTATTTCTTTTTTCAAACAGGTGTTTGATATAGGTATTGTCCGATCCTGAGAGCAGTTTGAGTTAAGTACATTGAAAAAAAACCCCACATGTAATACAATGGCAGTATTACATACTTAAATCACTTTGTAATCCAAACGCAGACTTTATCAAAATCTATTAGAATCAATCACTCATATATGTAGTCATAAACATGTTCAATAGAACTATCACTTTAAGACTCCTTAAGCCATCTTGTGTGATGTTTCATGTGTATTGAACTTAAAATCAATAAAATCATCAAATATGTAAAGAAAATATGAAAATAAAATTGAGGCCAAAAATATTTGAAGAGACCAATCTAAATTTGAGACCAAAATTCCTAATTCACAAAAAGTGAATCTGTACATAAGTCTGTCGGTGTGACGGTGTTTTGTTCGGTTGTCAGGCATTCACTATAGCTAAATAGAACAGTTATTAATTTAAAAAAAAATCCGCTTTATTCGTCGAAAATTTCACATCTGTCTTCTGAGTTTTTTCTTCTAAAAATATGTAATGCATGTACATACATAGGTCAATATATAGGTTTGTCTATGTAATCATCTTCTATAATAGTGAGGCCTATTCAGCAGAATGAGCAGACGCGAGCTTTCGCATCATTACCGTCTTTAGTTATGCAAAAAGGGAGCGCAAGTGAGCGAATCATCATGCATATACCTTTAGGGGGAGACACAGCCCTAAAATGGCTTGGCGAAGGGGCACCATAAGGCAAGCTGACGAGTACTTTAAGTTTTAAAAGTTCAAACTGATATTATATATTTAACAGGGTAAACCGGGAGGCGCATCCATCTTTTATATGCTTTCGCCGCCCCCTTTCCCCCTCACTAAACATGAATGCTACACGTATCACCTCTGATTTCTACTGTAGAAAATGGACCCTACTTGTCATAGAATGCTGACCCTGGGTCAGTTTTTCTGTAGAAATTTGACCCCGGGTCAATATTCTACAGGGGTCACTTTTCGTCGTTACACCGGTGTTACGAAAAATTTTGGCCCGGGTTGAAAATTGACCCGGGGTCATTTTTCAACGTTGAATATTGAGACGAAATTAATTAAGGTGTTGAATAAAGACCCTAGTTCGTTGAATATTGACCTGCATCGGAATTTTGATTCTGAAACCGGTTTTAAATTTGACAGCAAATAAACATATGTTAATGAATTGGTTTTTATATCTTTGATTTATTAAATAAAAAAATTACTGTTCTTTCATATTTTTTCTTTAGATTTTTATGTTTTACATGTGTTAGATGAGCATCTTCAATTCTGAATAAACAGTCTTTCAAAAACATGAAACATTTTAATAATAAGGTCTCGAATTATCGGATTAACCCGTTATATAACTATTTTAAATATAGTGAACCTTTATCGTTTGATCGTTTTGTGATCTTTATATTTCAAACACAATAGATTATAATGCGTAGGCTTAGATATTAGGTTGTTATATCTTGTGTTTCAGAAATGCCCAATACCCCCTCTGAAAATTTCATGTAGATTTGTATAAATCACAAAGAGAAATTTCAGTTCAAAGACAGTTCAAAGACAGTTCAAAACTTTGTTATTGGGGTTAATTTTTCACAAGGTCATTTTTCAAAAGGTGCAGGTCATCAGAGACAATAAAAAATTCAACCTTTTAAAAAATGACCCCGGGTATAATTTCTCGACTTTTGGTCTTAATTTTCAGCGTTGAAAAATCGCCTGGATCAATATTCAACGTTGAAAATTGACCCCCTGCCGATCAATTTTCAACCAGGGTCAATATTCTTCGTCACACCAGATAACTGCGTCGAGCGAGTCTACAATCAGTCTCCACCAGCTATTGCGAAGTTGGATGTTTTAATTAGTAGAGACATTGTTGATGTGTTTAAACACGTTAGAATAGAAAACAATTCTAGCGGTGTGTACAGAAGGGTTCTAATAATTCACAATAAACTTACATTTCATTAACATTACGAGGAATCTTCCAAAGAAGGTTTGCTACTTCAAAGACTCTTAAATCCGGAGGAATCTGGACCAGTGAGCATGCGATCAACCCGGAGTCTATTTCAGCAGTGATGCACTCGCAGAATTTTGTGCTAAGTGTAGGGAATTTAGAAAGGCACATGGCGTTAAGTACATTTTTCTCATAATACAAAGAATATACCCTATACTTAATAACACCCCTATCATATGGCTCTTCCGAACGCGGAGGACTCTGCAGAACGCGGAGCAGTGTTTAGTTGACACTGAAAAGCAAAGGTCTTTAATTTTCCTTCAAACTCGCTCATAAAATGTTTAATTGAAATTTCTTTTAGGTCTAATCATTAAGAGATGATTTAGCTTTTAAATGGTAAAAAATTCCAACAAATCGAGAAAGAAATTTATCCACTGTTAATGGTTAAACATCAAAATCGTCGATAATTTTTGTAAACAAAAACTTTAAGTAACAAGTGTGACCGTTCAACGTCATTTCAACGCAATTCTAAAGAATACAAATCTGTAAAAATCATAAATCTACATTATATCAAATTTTCAAGTCATAACTTAACTTTGTAATGAATTATGAGCGTTTAAAGGGAACAGGGTCGATAAAAATTGGATCGTACGAACGCGGAGCTAAAAATGTATTTGCTCTGCAGAACACGGAGAACGCGGAGTCTTCACACACAGCAATCATATTATTAAACAGACATATACCAATGAAAATATCAAAAAATGGCACAAAGGCAATTATTAGTTTAAGTTTGATAACATGAAAACCAAATATTGAAAAAAAAAACAAACAAATTTTTATCGACCCTGTTCCTCTTAAACGCTCATAATTCATTATAAAGTTAAGATAATGACTTGAAAATTGGATAGAATGTAGATTTATGATTTTGACAGCTTTGAAATCTTAATCATTGTTTTTATGATTTAGACCCAAAATAAATTTAAATTCAACATTTTACGAGGAGTTTGAAGGAAAATTAAAGACATTTGCTTTTCCGTGTCAACTAAACACTGCTCCGCGTTCTGCAGAGTCCGCCGCGTTCGGAAGAGCCGTATGATGGGGGTGAATAATAGGTAGAAGTTATAATATGCTTGTGGGAATCTAGGCAAAGGCCCAACTGCTAAGCAGACCTTTGTAGTCAGAAAAAATGAGATCACGGGTGATTTCATTAGTATACTCTACTGTATAAAAACCGACTCTCTTTTAAGAATACTAAGGAGTACTATGACCGGATTCCAATAGCATGTTTGGTACAAAATGCCGAAGTGTTGTGCCATTCTATGTCTTTTGCTCAAAGATTACAAAACAGTTCGCTTAAATAAAGTACCGATTGCACATGTAATACAACTCTTTTGTAAAGCTTGGCGATTATTATTGGGTTGAACTGTTCATATGCCTTGAATGCAAAGTATGCTTAGCGTCCTTTCCTGCAAGAGTCAGATGATCTGTTGCCTTTGGAATTCAAATGGTAGCCGAATTTGAAGATTCAATACATTTTGAACATTAGATTTGGGAGTGTTAACTACATCTATTATTCACGTATTATTATTTTTTTAAGTTGTATGTTCTTTCCTGTCTGAAAATCAGAAATAAAATGACAAATATGTATTCATCTATAATTCATGAAAATTAAAATGTTTGACAGTTTCACGTTCTTAGGACCTTTAAGGCATATTTTTTTAAGACTAAATGGTTTAAACGAGTGAATCACAAGCAATTTCTAGGACGTTTGATCTAATACAATGTCTAAAATATCACAACATTCGTAGAAAAATCATTAATATTTCAACGATATATTCACAGTACATACTTATATAATCTATTCAGAATGCCAATTCAATTTAATTTATTGAGTCATATCTTCCCAAGTCTAGAGTTTCTGATCCGCTCTGCTCTACATTATGAGAAGCGGAGCGGATCAGAAACCCTTGACTTGGGAAGATGGAGTCATATAAGACACTGGGACATTGTGAGAACTTTATCTATTATCAATTACCGCACTCTAAGAATTTTCCAATCTAATTAATCATTGTTTTTGTTAAACTGGGTTTTTCAATATAGCTTCCATCTTATTAACAAATGCTCCAAGACCTTCTTTAAACTTTATCACCAGGGTCTAATCTGTTTCAGATTGCTTTTATCATTAAGTCCAACAGTATGATCAAGCTTTTCACACATAGAGTCTGCCATATCACAAACAATAGTCTGAATTCTATACAGCATATCTTTTTCATCTCTTATACCAATGTCTTCCCCTCGATGACTTGATTACCAAATCTTGACTTGATAATTAGAAGTTAACTGTGTAATACAAGGAAAGATGTGCCATAGTCTGTATTTTATTAAAACATTTAAACGATGGTATTCTTCAGGTCATAACTGTTCTTGATTTTGTTTTTTGAATGTTCTGTCTAATTGTCAAATAATATTTCCAATGACTTTCTAACCTTTTTAATGTTAACTGCTGTTGTGTTCTCTGTCAGCTTCTGACAATCAGGTTGTATGGCTACATTTGCCTTATTAATAAATTATTATTACTGAAATATTTAATGAATTTTATTCTTATTCAAAACAAAATTGTTTGAATTTTAGAAACATTTTGTGTTTGTGTGGTTTGTTTAATACATGACATTTCTTTAGCAAGTGTTCTCAAATCAGCATCAGGATCCAGTCTGGTGAGTGCTTCTATCATGATGTCTAACAGTCTGATGTAACTTTCTACAGTCACAGTCTCAGGGTTTGCTATTTCACGAACAATGGTCTGAATCCTATACAATCTAACTAAGTCATCTCCAATACCGATGTCCTTTTCACTGACTGGATAACCCCAGTCTGATTTTGGATGATATTTTTCGTCAAGATAAATTCGAAGTAAACTGTATGAAATAATGAACATGTTTTGACATTGCACTCTTGGAGTATGGCCACACAATTCTTCAGGCATATTTTCCGCTAAGGTGTTCATAACTCTTTCATCAGCTACCAATTCTTCAACAGATTTCCCAGTCATCCTTTTGATGATTACCTCCATTACTTCCTGTGATATCTTCAGACCCTCTAGACTTAGCAGGTTGTGAAGGTTTAAGCCCAGATTTGTATCACGTTCATCTACGATGGTCAAAATGAATAATATTGGTCAGTATTAAGTATTGCCTTCAATATTTAATTGTCTTTTGTTTTTTTATCATTTACTAGTAAATGTTGAATTATTGAATCAACCTAAATAATACAACAGGTGTAACTTGCCATATTACAAAGTGGCAATGTAAAGATGTTTGTATGTTCTACGAAAGATGTTTTGTTAGCCACTTTATATAATTGTAATATCATAATTTGGTACTGTATAAATCAGCATCGTGCACACGTGTCGCTCATTGTATATTTAATGAATTTTGTCTTAACAGTGCAAACGATTGATTTATACAGCTGTATGAACGAATAATATACATGCTTGTGTTCTTCCCATAAAATTGGACTGATTACTAGTATCCTTTAAATAAGGAAGCATACACGTAGATCACCTTAGAAATTCAAAATATTATTCATGTTTACATTATACAAATTATGAATGATTTATCTAATTGTGCGCAAAAAATGCAGCCACTTTTTCCATGAATTTTCTGAAGAGTTTCATTAGCTGAGCATGACTTTTGTTAACACAATATTTACATGTGTGGGCCTATTATTTAAGATCTTTTTACATGAAATTCACATGAGGAGCACTCTGCTGTGTACTCACCTGTTGGTGATGCTATCCTTTGTAAACTTTCCACCGTGTCATCAAACACCTTAGTTGATTCCTCGTAATCTTGCTTTTCATTAAATATTATCACTAGAAAACAAAACCGAAACAAGGTGTACCATCCGACACCTTTTCTTAATCCCCATCTGTCTTTCATTAATATCATCTATAGAGAATTGTTAAAAATAATGTTTTGTTTACTGATTCATGAAAATAAAGGGATGGTACGGCTCTATATGAACTCGCATACACGTTATAATATGCACATTTCTATGTGATTTTAACTATGCCGTGTACCTACCAGTTTTTTGTGGTATCATATCGGAGTTCTTCTGACAATCCGCTAAGTCTACGTCTTTAACTTCTAATTTCTTTGATCCAAGAGACATGTTTGATGAATCTATTGAATTTTCTTTTACTTTGTTTCCATCTGAAAATAGTAAATAGTTTTATTTGTATAAATGTTAGAGATGTATATATATTCATTTAGAATTAATACAGTTTTGCTTGATGAAAGTATACTTATGGATATAAGCACACTTTTCCAATCCAAATTAAACTATGCATTCTTTGGAATAGGGTTCTTATGAGATATTCCTACATTAACCTGCTTTACTAACATTTTTCTTGAAAGAATTATTTCGGTTTATAAGATTTCATTCAGCTTTTCTGGGCCAAATTGTATTTTAGAAGAAGATATTTGAGAAAAAATCTTTTCAATAATTCTTTATTATCTCCCCTTGAAGAGAGCGTGGAGCTTCATTTCTTTCAAACTTGAATCCACTTCTCCCAATATATATATATATATATATATATATATATATATATATATATATATATATGAAATATTATGCCAAAAAACAAATTTTATTGTATTTTGTTGGCATGGGGTGATATATTGAATTTACACAAGTTCACTTATCATGGATTTGCGTTCCATTGCTTATCTTTGTTGATTTTGACCCCCCCCCCCAAAAAAAAAAACAAAAACAAAAACAAAAACAAAAAGTAAACAAAAGAAACATATTTCAAACTTTTATGTTGTAGACTGCATTTTTGTAAGAAGGGGACAGTTAGCTTTATTTACAGACCCCTTTCTGTTTCTGTATATGTCTGCCTGTGAATCCGTTTAATCTCTCTCTCTCTCTCTCTCTCTGTAATTTCGTTCATGGCATTGATACGCTTTGCGTATTTGGATTCTTGTTATTGAAGTTGTAAATTTTCTAAGTTTCAAAACCTGTCATTTTTAACCATAGTGTAAAAACTGCATCATAATGTTTATTTTGTTAGGTTGATTCTATCATTGTATTTCGATTCATAACTTAAACCACAATAAAATTTTTAAATCAGACTTTAAAAAAAATCTTTCTTCGCGAACAGATTTGTACACAATCGGGGCAAATAGACTCTGGGTTAAAACGTACCGGGGGAGAAGGCACACAGGGCGACCAAAATCACCCAGTTTCGCGAAGATTATTACTACTAATTTAATTATTTATACTGTGTGGGATAGTTCATCAAAGGTAATTTAACCAGTATATAACCATTATATGAGATAATATGACATTTATTTGTAACTCAGAGATTGTACGGATGATCATTATTTAGAACAGTTTAGTGTCGCTAGGATACATGATTCATATGTATGAATTTATTGGTCAATTTACATGTAGATATTGTGAAAATATTATATTACATTATGTCTCTTGTATTTTGAATCTCATATTTCGAATCTCGAATCTCGAAAGAGCCTTCTGGGCTTTCGTACACATATAATCTCGTCAAACAAGCCTAACGAAATGTATGTAATATGATACATGTAGTACAGACTAACAGATATGGCTGACTTTTTTTTTCTTTTGTTCAATTTAACTTTTCGTTTGTTTGGTTTTCTTTGTCCGGAAAGTACAGTGTAATATCATAGATTGCCTAGTTTGAAAATCCTTTCCACACAGACTCTTTACAGCTATGTTGACACACATTGAAAAGGAACAGAAAAAACAAATATTTGAATTTTGATATCTGGAAAACTTAAACACAAAAAAGTCCTCTACCTAAAAAAAGAGAAAAAAATGAATATAGAACTGTTGACGGCCGCATAGCGACCAAATAAGACCAAATGGAATAAGTAGTCCGAGTGACTCAGTTGACATAAAAATAAAAATCTACATTTATTTGGCGTAGCTGGTAAGAGAAATTGTTACTTAGACTTATTTTACTGTTTTGATAACTTGCTTTGAATCTTAATCTATATAAATTTCTTTTTTTACTTTGATATTATTTGTTGTGTAAGTTTATGGTGGTTAACCTTTTCCAAGTAGTATGCGATTTGGTGCCGTGCGAAGCGAGGTACCAAATCGAAGTAAGTTTAAAAACAGTGAGTACATATTATTCATATTCCAAATAGAATACCAGTTTAAGATTTATCATGATCAAGATGACATGCCATTTGAATCAGCGGTACGTAAACTGATGAGGAACAGTAAGAAGAATGGTTGGAAAACAATGAATGAAAACAAGCTTTTTATCCCCTGGTTTTTAATATAAGAATTCAGAAGAGACATTTCAGGTCTGTTTATCCTGATCCTATAATTGTCCTAAGTCGAACTTCAAAGGCTGTGATTATTTGGTCAGCTTATGAATAAGTAACATTCTCTGTATATGCTATGGTAATTATAAGTAGCAATGTCTCTATTATTTTCGGTCTTATATCAGAATTTTGCGTTTCACAATTTATCTTTAGAACTGAATATGTTGCATGTTTTACAAATCATTATTTTTTAAAAAGAAATAGGCATTATTTTAAAGTCCTACTTTTCAACTTTGACTCATTTTTATTTATTTGGTAGCTGTATGTAATCCATTCCCTCTAAGACATACATCAGTTATCTTTTCTTTCCCAAGATGCGATGGTATTGGTTCAACTACCAATCATTGCCAATAATGACCTAAATGATTATAAATACAATATAATGACCACTGAACCATAAAACTTGGACTTGGTGTGTATCAAGTCATTCGGTATCACCAAAAATCTATTGTTCGAGGTGTGAATTTGTTTTTAATTAAGATGAATGTTTTTTGCAAAGCAAGATGTTTATATATAGATCTGGATGGAAATCAATTCCCTATCTACTAAACAACGATTGCAATATTTTACATTATTCAATATTTTTACCTTTACTTTCTACAACTGACAAATGATCTTTCCTTTCACTCATTATATTAGGTAGGTCGTCATGCTTATCCTTCCTTGCATTAATAAGCAAATGCCGTTCTGCATTTCGATCATCACTTTTTTCATCACTTGAGTCTTTGCCTTTTTTACCATCGCTCACTATAAGAAAGAATGAAAATAATTGAAACATATGTTCTTTTAAAAGACCTTAAAGGAATCATAGAGTACGGGTGCATAGTAATAATATTGTTTTTCTGTAAGATTCACCTTACTAAAAGAGGGCAAGTTTAATATCTGAGACTATGGGACTATATTTGATATTTTTTGCATTTCATTTTAAAATAAAATGTATTTATGATGTTAATATCGTTTTATGTTATATTTCTTGAGATGAAACATTAAAGCAGCAAGTTGATAGTGATAAGTAAAATCGTTTATTACAAATTCAATTTCAGTGAGAAGGCTGGATGTCAGGATTTATTTTTTAGAATATATCTCTTTGAGAAGAAGAGTTGCATAGAATGATAATCAAAAGATAAATATTTAGATTTTTTTAATACCCAATTATTGTTTATGATTTAATGAATCACCTCTAAAATATTCAAAGTTAGATTGGACGTCTATTTTGTTGGCCACCCAGCCTCTTTAAACTTGCGTTTCACCTACAATGTGAACTATCGTACCTTTTCTGTATCTGAAGTACATCACAGCAATAGATAAGGAAAGAATAATTACACCAAATGCGATTGCTATATATACATATATATGTATATCGTTCCTGAAAAATATAAAAATTCAAAGAAATTTGTTAACAAAGAAAATTGTGTGATGTGTATGGAAACAAGTGTATATCGTTGAGACAAGTTTACAGGTGGGTCAGCAAATTCAAAATTGGCCAAACAGAGCTTAAGGATAAGCAACGTCCTGGAGCACTCGTACGTCTTCAACGGATGCAATACTTGCAAAACTAACTATTATTAATGATGGTCGATTAACCATTAAACAAATAACAAAGAGCAAAGAACGGTTGTTACCTAAATCGGCCCAGTAAATTTGCAAAAAAGAAACGCCGACATCATCAGCTCTCTAGTGCTCACTTATTCTCTGAAGCTTTGGGTCATTAATATTGGGCCAAAACCTCACACGTATACTACGTGGATTCCAAACCCTTACCATGTACCATATTTTCTCTAAATATCGCAGTTTTACAGAATTTGTTCCCAGTTTTGACTATGACCACAATGAACGCGATTCATAAAACTTATAAATGGGTTTCATTTATAACTATCCCGTCAATCGCGTTTGCTGCGACCAACATTAAAAATCATATTTCGGTTATTCCGGATTCCATCATAAAGCGTATGCTGTTCTTATTTCGAAAGTTTTATCGTCCTTATAGTTTTAAAATTTAATAAATATACAAATAATTTGTAAAATTTTGATTTATTAACATACATTCTATTACAACAAGAACCTCGTTGTTCTTGAACATTTAATTCCTTTTACGGGTTTTTCAATAACACCAGTTTGGTTTGTTTTGCTTTATATAAAGAGCGTCCGTGACAACAGACGATGGACTGTCTGCAAGCTGCACTTAAGCAACAAATAAATTATCAGGTAACAATTTAAAATATAATTACATAAAAACATTTGAAGTCTCAATAATATAGCTTGTATGATGTTCATGCTGAGAAGATTTCTTGGACCACTTCTATGGTATGCCGGTCCCCATAAATATGGCGCCAATATATATATTTCCTGTGAAATAAGTTGATCTACTTCATTTCACTGTTTTATTTTTCTCGACATCAAATTCAAGGTATCCCCGAGTACCCAAAATCCGTTACCATAAGCAGAAAACATCCCGCGTTTCTCTGTAAATTATTTTTTATTCTTTTTGTCATTTGCAATCTCTAAATATAACTTGAAACATTATAATTTATAAAATCACCAACAAAAATATTTTCATTATTATTCAAATAAGCCCACTGAATACGAAGTTTATCACACATGATTATCATATCTAATGAACCTAACTCCGTCACCCACATGCTCTATGATATGCCAGGGAATGAAGAAACATTAAATATTTAGTTTAAACTCAATTTGTATCTAGGCCATGTTATAATAAGTAAAAATAGTGCATACAATTTGAATGATATTTAATTTCATCGAAATGAAATGATCGACAGAATAAAAAATGATGGGTCCTTGTAACAACAATCACAATGGCCTTTTCAGAATGTATGGACGCCGTTTGATTTTTGTCCTTACATATTTCAAATATTTTATATCATTAATGAATATATTGAAGAATATTTTATTTACTTATTGCATTTTTTTTTTTATAAATGTAGCATATTCTAAATAGCGATATATCGTCTATGTCTATACCCTGTATAAGGCAAAATTTACGGCATGAGCGATTTGACGTTATCATCAAGTGTAGTGCAAGTGATACTAATGCAGACTGAAAAAATGTATTTATAACCTAAATAAAAGATGTATCACATGTGAAATGTTTCACCTTGACCTCTCTAAAAACGATTGAAAGTGCAAGCTGGTTTCACGCCTTAATGGTGTATAAAATGAATCCGTAGCAAACACACTTACATTGACACAAATTGATTGTTGATAAGGTAAAGCGAAAAGCATTTACATGAAATTTAATTCTTTACGTATATAAAGTTTCAATTGCAATTTTATGTAAAAGTAAATACAGTGCACCTGTGATCACCTCATAGGAACGGACTGAAGTATTATAGTGTTTCCTTACACAGAGTTCTTAGGGTAGCTGGGTTGTCAACAAGTTAACCATCTGATATGCCTTAAACTTTAACATAAGATATTTTTGTTCATATACTAACATTTGATATAAAGAACCAATCCAAAATTCTAGCTTTAAGTGTCCTATATCTTTATACAGAGCTCTTCTTCTTAGAAGCTTTTAATAGTATAAAAATCGTCACGACCATCGAACCCTCTTAATATTTCGATCTAATATTTTTCAAACTTGAATCTTTCATACCTGAGGATACTTCCACATGTTACAGCTTTTCTGGCTGATCAGTTTCAGAGATGAAGATTTTTAAAAAATTTTCTCTATATATTCCGATGTGAAATTTGACCCTCCACTGTGGCCCCACCCTACCCCCGGGGGATCATGATTTGAACAAACTTGAATCTACACTACCTGAGGATGCGTCCACACAAGTTACAGCTTTTCTGGCTGATAAGTTTCAGAGAAGAAGATTTTTAAAGATTTACTCTCTATATTCCTATGTAAAAATACGACCCCCCCATTGTGGGCGTACCCTACCCCCGGGAGTATGATTTGAACAAACTTGAATCTACACTACCTGAGGATGCTCCAACAAAAGTTACAGTTTTTTTCTGGCTGATCAGTTTCAGAGAAGAAGATTTTTAAAGATTTACTCTATATATTCCTATGTAAAAATACGACCCTATTGTGGGCTCACCCTACCCCCGGGGAGCATGATTTGAACAAACTTGAATCAACATTACCTGAGGATGCTTCCACATAAGTTACAGCTTTTCTGGCTGATCAGTTTCAGAGAAGAAGATTTTTAAAGATTAATTCCATATATTCCTATGTACAAATACGACCCCCCCCCCCACTGTGGGCCCACCCTATCCCCGGGGAGCATGATTTGAACAAACTTGAATCTATACTACCTGAGGATGCTTCCACATAAGTTACAGCTTTTCTGGCTGATCAGTTTCAAAGAAGAAGATTTTAAAGATTAATTCCATATATTCCTATGTAAAAATACGACCCCCCTCCCCCCTCCCATTGAGGCCCCACCCTACCACTAGGAATCATGATTTGAACAAACCTGAATCTACACTACTTGAGGATGCTTCCACATAAGTTACAGCTTTTCTAGCTGATCAGTTTCAGAGATGAAGATTTTTTAAGATTATCTCTATATATTCCTATGTAAAAATTCAACCCCCATTGTGGGCCCACCCTACCCCCGGGGAGCATGATTTGAACAAACTTGAATCTACACTACCTGAGGATGCGTCCACACAAGTTACAGCTTTTCTGGCTGATCAGTTTCAGAGAAGAAGATTTTTAAAGATTTACTCTATATATTCCTATGTAAAAATTCAACCCCCCATTGTGCCCCACCCTACCCCTGGGGATCATGATTTGAACAAACTTGATTCTACACTACCTGAGGATGCTACCACAAAAGTTACAGCTTTTCTGGCTACTTAGTTTCAGAGAAGAAGATTTTTAAAGATTTACTCTATATATTCCTTTATAAAAATTCGATCCTCAATTGTGGCCCTACCCTATCCCCGGGGATCATGATTTGAACAAACTTGAATCTACACTACCTGAGGATGCTTCCACACAAGTTTCAGCTTTTCTGGCCAAATAGTTTTTGAGAAGATTTTTGAAAATATCAACAAATTTTCAATTATTTTTTAATTATCTCCCCTGGAAAGAGGACGTGGCCCTTCATTTTAACAACTTGAATCCCCTTCACCTAAGGATGCTTTGTGCCAAGTTTGGTTGAAATCGGCCCAGTGGTTCTCGAGAAGAAGTCGAAAATGTAAAAAGTTTACGGACAGACAGACAGATAGACAGACAGACGGACGCCGGACAAAAAGTGATCAGAAAAGCTCACTTGAGCTTTCAGTTTAGGTGAGCTAAAAAAAAAAGCCCGTTGGTAAGGGATAATGAGCATGACTTCAAGTTCTATGGCAACCTGAAAACTCAAAGTAAAATCCTCTGAAATGCTTTTATCCTTTTTTCCATTATTTAAGCAGGGCCCTTTTTGGTCACCATCTCAGTGATGTCTATAATTTTAATGTATGCTATCAATCGTAATAATGAAATACATGGAACTCGTTGTGATGAGAACTATACTTCGGTACAATATGTCAGTAATTTGGTATAACGAAAGTTTTTTTCTTTTATAAAATATTCCCCTTTTTCACTTTAAGTTTATATGAATATGAATTAAATTTCTGTTACTTTCTATTTACCAAAATACAAATGACAAAATTGTAGAAGCTATTTTACATATAACAAGAAATGATAATGAAAAACTTAAATTTACATGTATAAGGGGGTCATTATTCTACAGGGGTCACTTTTCTTCACGTAGAGTATGCTCATTTCTTAAAAATGACACTTATTCTTCAGGCAATTATTCTACGGGGGTCATTATTCTTCTTCACACCGGATCTACTTTCTTCTACTGTTCTGATTTAACACTATTTATAGAACAGGAATTTCCAAAATAAACACTGTCAACAAAATGTAAAGTTGTGTCTGTTTAATTTTAAGTAAACAAAATACAACTTTATAAATAATAAAAATTCAAAGTTTAACCTTGAAAAATAAACAATACACATTAATTAATTCACGAAATAGAAAATTAAGTGTCTTCTCACGATTTCGTCTGCTTGAGGCGACGATCAACATATTCGGCGAGGCTGGCTGTTCCAGGAATAATTATAATGAACATATAAGCCTATACAATTTCACGGTAACACTGCTGTTAAAATTTGCTAACGATTAGTTTTAAATTAACACACGAAAACACACATGAAAGCGCTAACCGTACGCCAGTATAATTCCTTTATATTATGCGACGCCATCATTTTTTAAGGAATTCCATTCAATATTCACAGCGAATCGCAAAGGAAGCAGTGCTAATCATTGTATATAAGGACAAACTTGCCAAAATAAAATCAGGTTTCAAAAACTCGATTTTCTGATATCAGAATATACAAATGATTTTTTGATATAAAAAAATGATTTTCTGATATTAAGAATTCGAATTTTTGATATCAAAAATGATTTTGATATCAAGAATTCAATTTTTTGATATCAAAAAATCAACTTTAATTCTTGATATCAAAAAAACTATTCTGTGATATCAGAAAAACATATTTTGATATCAAATATTCGAATTTGTGATATCAAAAAGTGATTTTCTGATATCAAGAATTTTTTTTTGATATCAAGAATTATTTTTTGATATCAATAATTCGAATTATTGATATCAAATATTTATTATTTTTTATATCAGAAAATACCTCAAAAATATTAAGATAGCGCCTCATACATTTTGAATATTGTTGCTTTATTGTTTTGTATTCATAGGCGCCGCTCTAGTTACATTATTTATATTTTTTATCAATGACACTTCACGTTTTATGATTTGAAAATGTTTTATTAAATGATAAGAAATGAATTTAATAATTTTTCATAGAAAAATTATTAAATTCATTTCTTAAATCGACTTTGTTTTTACGGGGGCACATGCCAATGAGCGGTTTGACGTTATTTTTCTTCAATTTGTCTTGAGAGGTACTGCACAAACTCTAAGAAAAAGGTTATGTACATCATTTCGAGGTTAATTTATGAAACAAAACAACTAACATAGTATGGTTAACATTTGCATATGCTCAAATACTTCAAAACTTAAGCACAGTGACGGTTTTATTCTATTTTTAATACGAGTATTGAAGCGGATCGGAATGTAAATGATTTGTTTGTAAATGATAACGCGTTAGCGCGTTATGAAAATTTGTTTGCACACACCGTTCAGTTATGAGACTATATCTTTCAAAAAATAAGGATTCAATGCTTAAACATTACGTAGCTTTAGGGGATGATTGACGTATAATGAAAAAGTAACTGAATAATTTAGTTGAAAAGTGTACAGTAGAGATATAAATGTGAAATGTAGGCATTTATGTGAAACTCAATCATTCGCAACACCAGAAAGTAAATCTAATACCTCAGGTCTAAGTGAACCATACAAGAGAATGAAAACATCCGGTGTAAAGCAGAATAATGACCCCCGTAGAATAATGACCGGGAGTCATTTTTCGACGTAGAATAATGACCCCCGGTCATTATTCTACGTAGAAAATAGACCCTTTTACTTGAAGAATAATTGTCATTTTCATAAAAATGAGCTCATTCTACATGAAGAAAAGTGACCCCTGTAGAATAATGACCCCCTTAAAAATTTAAGTTTTTCAGTATCTTTTTTTGTTTTGAATATGTAAAATAGTCTCTACAAATTGTAATTTTTATAGCAGTACACAGAAACAGTACACACAGTCATTCAAGTTTTTTGATACATGGGGTAACCCATAATCTATTCTTGTTTATGGCGGGGTCAATTTTCTACAGGGGTCAGTTTTCTTCAAGTTTAACGTGAAGAAAAATGACCCCTAGGTCTTTTTTCTTCAAAATAATCCAATTATTCTACAGCTGGGGGGTCATTATTCTACGTCGAAAAATGACCCCCCGGTCATTATTCTACGGGGGTCATTATTCTTCTTTACACCGACTGTGCTAGTCCACCCTCTATTACACGAAGCATTCCTAGTACATCGAAGAGTCATGCAAACTGTGTTATATGCTATAACTCATTGTTGTGACTCAGTATGCCCGTTTTAGAGCCTTCATATTAAAAGAAATGTTTGTTCCTGCTGGTTCGAGGTGTTGCCCAAAACATATTGCAGATAATGAGTTTCCTGTCGATGCTCTACAATGCAGCAAACTAACCGCTCTACAGAATGAAAATACTAGACTAAACTTTGACAACCCCAAGAGCATGGATAATGAAGATTATTATAATCTCACTAGGTTGACGAAAGCCAATTACAAGAATTGCTCTCATATCTGAAAGATGTTGACATCAGAGCATCGAAGATCAGAAGTGTAAGAACTTTTATTGCCATTCTCTTAACAAAACTGCGTTGTGGAATGAGTAATTATTTAATGTTCTTTTACATATAATTTCCATTGCTGTACCTTGTAATTTAAAACTAAACTAAAGATATTTTGTAAAAGAACCACAATATATTACTTTATTATCTTTCATAGGTAAGGCGTGCGATACTGACAGCTAAACATGCACTAATGTCGAACTTTGATTCCCATCATTAAAGGTTTTCCCCAATTACTAGGGAAGGCGTTAAAGAAACCCACGCCCGTCCTCTAGCTAAAGAACTACTCTGCACCGTAGTTGAAAATCCAGTAATACTAGTACTTGATGGGACGTATATATACCTGCAGAAAAGTGGCAATTTTATATTCTCAAGAAGACCACATAGTTCTCATAAACACAGGCTGTTGGTTTAACCCATTATAGTGGTCACAACATCGGGGTACATTGTTTCCATACTTGGTCGATACCTGACTGATTCTAAGATTTTGACGCATATGATAGAAATGAACGTACAGGAAATTAAGGACTGGACACAGGAAGACGACATATTCATAGTCGATAGAGAGTTTAGGGATGCAGAAACTCTACTGAGTGGCATTGGAATCAACATTGAAATGCCTTCCTTCCTAACACGTGGAACAAAACAACACTCAACAGAAGAGTCTACTGAAACACTAAAGCTAGCTAAGTCTTATGCCAAGGAGCACGTTGATAGAAATTTATGTTAACAATGACCATGATGGCATCCTGTGCGCCAAACTTCAAAGCAAACATCTCGGCAAAAAAATATATGTTTTGGATTGGTTTTGATGAGATGAGTATTAAGTCTTGGTTCTACAAATGCAAAGTAGGATTTATAGTTGTGGGTATGTGCGCACACATGACAAGTGTTATATGTTTTTTGTCATTTGCAAGATACAAAGACATCCCAAACCTTGGAGTACGTAATTGGTACAGCTAAGTTGATGACGCGTAGAGAGAGAGAGAGAGAGAGAGAGAGAGAGAGAGAGAGAGAGAGAGAGATTAGTACAATAGTGTTTGAGGAGTTTTATGGAGAGAGTGAGAGGGAAAAAGATATAGAGCAACGAGCTTGGCAAGTTGTTTCCTGGACAATATGTTTAAATATACTGATTGAGAAAGAGGGAGAGAGTAATTTTCATGTTGTTACTCTTATTAATAAGGAAGTTGCAGAGAAAAATAAATATTATCATTTTAATTATACAAAAATATGTTTTCTTGAATAATAAATTCAAGGACGTTACCTACGATCTTAGACCTCAAAAAGGAAAACGCACATTAGCGATGTAATAATGACGGCGATGTTTCTTCAATACCATTTTTTTCTGTTATCTAATAAGATTAACCCTCCAGACTATTGTTTTATTTGATTGACTCTTATAATATGATGGAAACTATCTCGCACATAAATATTCTTTGACTCATGTAATAAAAAATAACTTGAGTCAAATATCTTGAGGTTAAGTTGTAAAGAAAAATAATTAAAACAAAATCCTGTACCACTATGCACGGTTATACACATGCTTACGTACAATATAATATACAACCATATAATAACAGGCCCGTGCTTACAAATATCACCATGGAGATTGAAAAAAAGTGGTAGTGGAAGTGCGATATCTTACCTATTCATCATATTCATACCAGTTTCCTATTCTTTTGTTATAAAAGTTGTGTAAACTTATTTGGTTAAAAAAAAAAATAATGATAATGTACTACTTCCTAATAATAAAACAAAACAATGGGCTGAATAACGTCTTAGCTTATTATTTGGGGAAAAAAATAAGTAAAAAGGAATATGAAAAACATCGCATTAAAAACACTCACTATTTTATTTTAGTTTCTCTTAAGCTAGGCGTAAAAAATAAAATGGCATAAAAAGTCAATTTGCAAATAAATGAGGGCATTGATTGGAAGCAAATGATATAATGGGAAAAAAGAATTTTCAACATTTATGTTTGTAAACAAAAACAAACTCCAGGTTTCATGAGCATTTGTTGGCAACTTATTTCACCAGCGTAGATGAAAAAATGACAATAACAAACTGTCAACCATCTCAAAAATCCATAAAACGAAATACAAATTCAAAGCAGAGCAACACAGACCTTCAAAAAGATAGAGGTAGGATCAATTGCCTAGGAGGAGTGAGCATCCTCTGCTGACCGATGTTATATAGTGCCTTTTCCCCCTAGCCATCTTTCCCCCCGGAAAAATGGCTATATACCAGTTTTTCCCCCCGGAAAAATGGTTATATAGCAGTTCCCCCCCCCCCCCCCCACGGAAAGCTGACTATATAGTGGGTTTTCCCCCTTTTTATAGCCAGATTACCCCCACGGAAAACCTACTAAATAGTAGATTTTCCCCCTTTTTTACATTCCGGTCATGTTTATGGTGGACCATTCGTGGCAATAATTTGCAATAACTGATATTATATTAATTTCTCATAATAAAGGATAATTATGGCATTTATTAATACATAGAATAAAATACATGGTTTTTTCACCCCTGATATGAACAAAGGCACGGCCTTCATAACATTCCTGTGTCATCACCATTTATTTCACCTTTTGTTATACCTTTTTGGAACACCGGAATACCTCGAATCTTTTTTTTTTCATCTAATCGATGCTTATCTACAGTTTTGACTTCGACGTTATGACATTGACAATGTTCACAGAACAGGTCATAATACATTTGAGTGAAAATACGCCGGTTTGGAACTTTAATTTTCCCATGTATTATTATCTATGTATAAGCTACTCCCAGGAAACTAACTGACTAATCTTGACTAAATTTTGTAGAGGAAGGGAATAAGAAGTGGAAATGTATTACTCCCTTCGTCCAAAAGGCTATTAATTTTAATTTGATACCGTTAGAATTGACGATCTTAAATATAATTATATATTTCTACTTCTAAATATCAAACGAGAGACAGAGTGCAATTATATGATGAGAAACTGAATTGTTTTACTTTGATTGATGGGGTTCTAAATCATGGGTAAGGGGTGTTATAATTTATTATGTATTAAAGGCGTGTGTAAAGTTAGTATTTACAATTTTGTTTTAAAGTCACGCATATTCATATTCATGTTTTTAAGCACATTTTTTACGAAACGCGAGGTTTTATGATGTAAACATTTGTTTTTAAAATGAAATGGCTTCACAACCAGAATAAAGTCAGTATCTTTCCTGGTTATTTTGGAAAATGTGAAATGGAGCTTGAACACACCTTACGTATATATTATCATTCACTGCGTGCTAATTGTTCCGCTTTTTTATTTTGCAACGTGATTTATAAATATACAATTTTGAAAACGATGCCATATAAAACAAGATATACGATTCACTCACCTAAAAATCTCACCATACTATTTATTTCATATTTTTGCAATAAAGATTTACTTATATACCATATTATTTCTTCGAACAATGAAACAAGGGTAATTAGAAATAAAAACTAACACATTTTGTTGTGATGAGCTGACTTATTTATTTTTTTTTAAATATAAGCTTGATCTTCTAATCAATTGGCAAGTAAAATAAAGTCGTATATCAAGTGCGCTATTGTTGGTTATTTATTTTTGTGTTTTTCGGTTGCTACTTTTATGAATAAAAATTTATTGATTTATTTATCTAGTTATTTAGTATATCATTAGTCATCTTATGAATTGATTAAATGTTTTGAAGAATAATGAATTTACCCGCGAACCTTTTTTAAAATTTTTGTTCGTAAATTTAAAAAGAAAAGCAGAATTAAACGTAATTTTCAACCATTTTGATAAAGAAATATTTGAGTGAGTGTGTATTTTTAAATGATGTTTTTACTTTTAAATGACCGTAAAAATATGGTGATGTGGTCATCTCTAGTTTTTGAGATATGGGGCCCTAAAAAATACACTATTCATTATAATTGGATTTCAAACATCGGGCTCGGAAACATCAAGGGCCCCTACCCTGGGGGCTAAATTTTTCAGGGTCATCTACTAGTGGTATACCACTACCAATATAAAAATATGGTTAAGTGGTCATCTCTAGAATTTGAGATTCGGGCCCCCACTTATAGAACACTATTCAATCATTATAATGGGGTTTTAAACATCGGGCCCTGAAACATCGAGGGTCCCTACCCTGAGGGCTGAAATTTCAGAGTCAACTACAAGTGGTAAACCACTGCCACTGTGAAAATATGGTGATGTGGTCATCTCTATTTTATGAGATATGGGACCCTAAAGAATATACACTATATTCATTATCATAGGATTTTAAACATCGGGCTCTGAAACATCGGAAACAAAATTTCTCTAAAACAGAGGTTTAGTCTGGATAAAATTTGCACAAACAGACGGACTGATTTATTAAATTTAGATTTATTAAAAAATTCTCAAAACATTTTTCACTTACAAATTCAGAACACAGAATTATGCATATAAGTGTATATCTTGTAAAACCAAGTGCTTTTTTCAATTAATTACCTAAATTAAAATTTCTCTGTATAATTCCATTACACACATGTTTAATTTTCAGCATTTTCTATAAAAAATAATAAATCGGCAAACCGAAACTTAACCTTTACAGATGAATGCAGATATATGCAACCTGGGTGTGTAGAAACATTGATTTTAACCCTTACTGGGTTTCCATAAATATTAAATATAAAATAAAAAAAATATAAAATCATATAAAAACGTGAGGGAGAAACCCTACTATGGGGGAAAAGCTACTATATAGTAGCTTTCCCCCCCGGGGGGAAAGGCTACTATATAGTAGGTTTTCCGGGGGGAAAGCTACTATGGGGAAAAGCTGCTATACAACACCGGTCATAATAATAAATAAATAAATAATCGGGAAAAAACGGGAAAGTCCGTAGACAATTAGGTGATAAATTATGGTCTAACAATTAGTATGAAAAACGTCAGTCAGCATGCGACCTAGTGGATGATTGTATTTGTTGACAAGGTCGTTGTATCGACCATAGAACTTACGAAAAGATGACTTCAAACGAGCCTGTTGATAGTCCTGTTTTATCAACTTGTTTGTCAGTAGCTTGATTTTAGACTATTTTCTTGCTTTTTAATTGTTCTCAAGCAGAACAATATAGGTTCGAAAACACTTGCAACATTGTTAATGCTGAAGAAGCTATTTTCAAATTTCTGCATCTTACCTGTTCGTGTTCTTTTCGTTGTTTCACAATAAACACTTTTGAACCGCCTAATTTTCAAAGCTTTTATTACAACACCAATGTTAAAATATGCATGTAAAACTATTTAATTTTTTTTTCTAAAAATATTATTGAATAAACCGAGCCATTCAGCTTTAACAAAATGTATTAATAGTTTAATATTTTTTTCAAACTTTCATAATCAACAATCAATAATTATTATCAGTACATATATTCTGGGTCAACTAATTATTACCATGTTCTGTTTGAGTTCTTGCCAGTGGTTTCAGAAAATGGAAATGACGTGGAACGCTTTATAAATGAACTGAAATACAGAAGTCATTATTTTGATACATATTAAGGAATCAAATTTGTTAGCACTTGTTGGTTCATCGTTAACATAATACAAATTAAATTCCCAGGCTTTGATATAATCTAGTTATTCTATCGGGACAACAAATTAAGTACAGCATACATGTACCTTGCAACAGCCACGTAATTTTTACCAATTTTTACATCATGACTAACCCTCCCCCACTTCTTAATTATAGGTTTTAATCATTTATAACACTGTTTATACTGTTATTCAGATCTAGAGCCATTTCATAAGCCTAAACTTCTTCCACGGATGGCCAGGGCGTTTACATTATAGCAAGGTTAACTCTGTGCATGTTCTAAGAATTGCCATAACAACGTCTTAAAAGCTATTTGCTATGGATCTATCAAACGTCACACATTTTTGCTAAATAAAATAAATGATGAAAATACAGAAATACAAAATACAGGTATATAATAAAACGTTTCATGTACCTTGTTGTCGAAGCACTCGTATACGTGTTTCTCTTCATATAACACGAAGAATCTGCAACAAATGAATTAAATGAAAATATCCAATTTTGCCATTTGTATCATCATATCATTACCAAAAACCACCCCACATTTGGAGAAGCGAAGTATCAAAAATCCATTGATTGACTACATTTGGTATTACATTTATAAATTTTGTATGCCCCCATCCCCAACAAATCAAAGTTTTAAAGATAACTTTAATAATACCTGATAAAAGTTGTAATTCTGTAGAAAATAACTATATTAGACCAAATATATAACAACAACTAAAAAATGACAGTCGACATTTACTTACACTTGGTATTATCTGCAGACCAATACCGCACATTCGGACAAGCCAAATTTGCTGTACTAATACACGGTCGTCCGTCGATGTTACCTTCATCATAAGAATTGAAATATGCACAGTTCCCTAGAAATTAAAATGACATAGGAGTTTGTAATAGGATTTAAAATACAAAAAAAATAACAATATTGCATATATTACATATTTTTTAATCTATGTGTAACAGATATTTTATTTATTTCTCACTAAGAATGATCTAAGCATGTGTCATTTATTACATTATTTATTCATGATATGAAAGTTCATTACAGTATAATGTAATATGGTGATTATTTTACTAGTACAGTCAATGGGTATATGTCTGATGCATATTGTTTTTTACTTATCTATACAACTTTCTTTCATTTCACTGCATTAAAAATATTCAACCATTGTTTTCATTCAACGAGATTTCTTTTTTTTCTATTTTAGGCGCTGGCGAGGGGATGGAAACACAAACCAAGTTTGATCAATTCATAGATAAAGTCAAAGCATGAGATATCTGTTATGTACAATTTACATGATTTGTGATCCAACTTTTATGTAAAAATCCTTATTGTCTATTTGATGCTAAACATCGTTTCAAGAATAGTACGTAAAACTATATTGACATATCAAGGTAAAATATAAAGATATATTTGTATAAATGAATGATAACCGTTGCACATTGAGGCAAGACAACGCATAATTTTATTGTGAATATTTGTAAGTACATTATGATTCTTTATTAAAAATCTGTAAAGGAAACTACTAAAAAGAATCATTATTTAAAAGAACTAGCATCTTGACTTCGGTTACAATATGATACTTGTAATTATGCATATAAGCAAATATAATATCTAGCTTTCTGTTTTCAATTATTACTGTATCCAAGGTTTTTTCGCCCCGAGTTTTTTTTTTTTTTTTGCCCTTCTACACTTGCATACAATTTTGCACCTTTTTAGATTCGCCCAGACATAGTTAGAAATAGATACTTTTTTATTAGCACAGTTATTTTTTTTGTATTCGCCCAGCTGACAAAGAGAACGATGAGGCAAAAAATCAAAACGGTGGAAAATATTTCCCTGTATACAGTTATACTTTAGATTTAATACATAAAGGTTTTTAAAAGAACTTCAGGTATTAAACACCAATTCGTTTGACCAAAATGCACGACAGTATACTATATAACTGTGGTTTTTATCAAACCTTATCACCTTTTCTTTTCTCCTTAATTTGACTCCTATAAATTCTGAATAAATCCTTACACAACAGTAAAATATATTTTTTCATTAACTGAAGTAACTTCTTTGACATGTTAAAAGGTGTGAATGTGAATTGCTAATAGATGGAATAAATTCAAATAATTGTTGTCCCAGACAAATGAAAATTGTAAATATGATAGTCATAGTAATTTGCATTTAAAAATGAAAATAGAATTTGCCTTAGAAAGTTTTACAAAAGGTAATTGACTTGTCATTCAATTAATGTTGTATATAAAGTAAGTGTTATACTCTAACCTGCAGGAATCCACTTCCACGCCCTACAGACCTCAAATTCCTTGGTGAAAGTCTCATCCAAAAGACAGTGATAATCATATTGACGACAGGTCAGACGGAATTGTTGATTGGAGGGTTTGGCTAGCTCGAAACAAGTTGTATTCACAACAAGCCTTAACTGTGACTGGGCTTTGTGAGAGACCACACACGTCAGAATTATTGTAAGCAGGATATCCATCATTGTACTTACTAAGACAAATATAAATTAATTTTGACAAAGTTACGGATGAATCCGTCTTTAAAAAATCCATGGAAAATCCGATTCTACCTACTTTCGTTTTCGTTCTAATTAAATATTCAGACAAAGCACAAGTAAGAGGTTGTCTAAATTAATAAGAAATTAATGCTATGTTTATTAAGGTGGTATGCATGGGACACCTCCGTATTGTGAAGTACTTTCGATCGAGTAAACAATAAAATGAAGCTTAATTTTTTATAAATCTTTTCTTTCCCGCAATTGTTACCTAACAGAGTAGCGTAATGGGTTAGAGCATGAACTACGAATCTGTAAGTCATGACTTCGAATTCTGCTGGGGCAGATTTATAATTTTTACTTTTCCAAAAACTTTTACAACATATTTTTGGTCAAATATTGTAAAATTTGAAAATTTTAAAAATGGTGAAAGTATTTTGATTATGATGTACTTTTATCCACGTTGATATCGACAGGTGTCCCATACCACCTTTATATACATATAAGATTTAAATCACCATTTTATAGTTTAAAAAATACTCTATATTCGAATCAAGCAAGTTTTTTTTATTAGCTTCATATTTAAACCTGTCTTGTTTCAAGCTAAATAAATCAGTGATCCAAGCTTGCTAAATAGGCCTGGTATGGTAAAGTCTTTGTGAGGAAACAACATCAGGAAATATAGACAAGTTCGTTTTGATCATTGTCCCGGGGGTTCGACGGGGTCAGAATGAGAGTTAAATATTTACAAAGTAATGAAAAGAGACAAACCTTTAAAACTATTTTCAAAAATGTTTCGTCAGAAAAGCTCAAACTTATGTGAAACATCCTCAATAAAAATTGTTGTTTTTTTTTATTACGACAATGAAAAAAGTCGAAATATACGAAATCTGATCATACGGGAGGTGTCAAACATTATAAGTCATCACATATCAGTTAACAAGTCATTAATTACACATGTAAACAACCCGAGTTGTTTTGGCCATTGATTTACGTCTCACGTGATTGCAATTATTGTTTAAAAATAGCTAAAGTGGGATTGACGCACTAAGAAAAAAACTAGAATTCGAAGTTATATATTGATGTGGTAAAAAATATGCATTAATTGAGACTGTATCTTAATAATTATACAAATAATACCATTTTTGAAGACATCAGGTTTCCCTGAGAGGTCGCTAGCTAATGATATATGCCACGGTGCAGTATTTGCGTTCCCCCACGCTTGCGTGGCTATTAAGCGGAAGGAAAACTCAATATTTAAGCGTTGGCCCAACGAATAATTTTCTTTTTCTCTTTTTTTATTGAATTGTTTACTTTTGAACACCGTAATTTTTCAAAAGTTGATCTTTGAATGTGTATGATATACAAAATTAGTGGAAATCTTGTTAAAATTCGATATTTGGTAAATCATAGGTCTGTGTTCACCTCTTTAACTAGTTTTAAATAATTCAAAAAGTGCTCAATACCCATCATTATACATTGAATACCGTAAATAATTACATTTTCCTACAGATGCTTTTTTTGTATGTGCTTGTTTTTGTTAATCACAAAAATAAAGGATGATACTTTTAGCCACTAACCGCTATTTAGTTAAGAAAAAAGTCAAATATTTTAGCTTTAAAATTTGAATGTTTTCCTACATCTTTAAGTAGAGCTTTTCGTTCTATGGAGATTATTATAGTCTAAAAATGGCTACGACCATCGCGTCTAAAGCTTTAGAATAGTTCCAAAAACATAACACTAGTAGGAGGTCTAGAAACACTAGCCATTGGTCTTTTTAAAAAAATAATTAATGTAAAAATGAAAAATCCACCACGACAATGATCACACTAAAGTGCGTATAATTGTCACCTCTTGACAGATCAATAATTGTTAGACTAAATAACCGATTTGTTTTCTATCTTTGTTTGATTTATGTGCTTCGTTTAAAAAATATGAACGAAAAATGTTATGAGATGTTACTGATTGGTTGTAATTGATTATTGCAACTTTTTAAAAAAAAAATGTCATTGCTTTTGTTGATGAATATAAATATTTGGGTGTTGTCCTAAAATATAATGGTAAGAACTGGGTACGCTAAGTATTACATATCGGCCCTGTTGAATTGTGAAAAATCAAACACATGATATCTTCAATCTGTTCGCCGGATTAATTCATGTAGGGAACCTCATGTATGAAAATAACTATAGTTTGCTAAAATTCACGTGCGATTGGTAATTGTAAACTCCGAAACCGGACCTTGTATACGGATTTTATGAAATATATGGATTTTTGTCATGTTTGATCTGATATTTCTGTAAGGCCGCACTCGAGTACATATATCACAGTGCAAAATTGACTGTTCTATAATTAACTTTATTTCGGACTTTAACTTTTAAATACAACATTTATTTTTCATACGTTCTACGAAATTAATGTTTACAAAGTGAATTAGCGATTGACACCTGGCTGACTCTATAATTGTAATTACAAAACAAACAGAAGTTTCTCCCAAGAACTGCTAATCTCTTAAAACAACATTGCGTAATTATATGCCTTTTATTTCTGGTCATCAAAGACTCGTTGAGTTTATTTAATTACCCAATACCTGTGAATCTTTCACTCAATTCATTTGATGTCTCCAATTGTCACTTTTACTCATTGTTTAGATTCTTATATATACTGAATTGTATTTGTCAATCTTCAGTTTGGAGGCCAGACGCATTACCGGCCACTTCCGTCTGAGTTCCTCTATTTGTTTGTTATTTTCCATATTTAAAAATCGATAATAAATACGGAATCCTTCATCACTTGGTTCTATTTCTCTGGAATTGCATTTTGGTGTACCCTCGGGAATACGGCATACCTTACTTTTGTTTTAACCTTACTATCTATCATCAGGTCTCATTGACCCTCTGATATTTTTATTATATTTAATTTAAATGTAATATATCATTTCTCAAACTTATTCAAAAATAGTTCTTTTTGGTTAAATGACTTTTATTACAATTCTCGACTAAGTCTCTGTTTAACTTGTGTCAAGCGTTAACAATATCTTTTATTCAATAAATAAGACACGATAAGAAGTTAGGTACATATTAAAACCATTCGATGCCATGAGGAATTTTGGATGATTTGCTAACAAACAACTTTTACGTAATCACATGACAATCAATTAAGAAAGCCTTTTGATGTCCCCTTAACTCAATTACTGTCAGGATTACGGATTAGCGCTGCTTTTGTTTAGTCCACGCTACATCCCTCCTTTCGGGTATGAGGCCCCCGACAGGGAAATTATTGTGTTTTCTTTTTAACTTTAATATTGTACACCTATCGTGTACCCTACCTTGACCAAGAGGAATTTTTGTATCAAAGCCCAGCGCGTCACTTTTGCTGGACGTTTCCTCAATAAAAGACGTGTTCTTCATATTTCAACTCTTGGTATTTTACAGGTCAACGTTAATTATATATTTCAACCCCAAATTCCATTATGACACATCTACGCCAACATTCCCTCACCCCGATCGTACTGCACACGACGGATCTAGTTCCAGAAGAATTCCCTAGCACCGTACAAAACTAATCGGTCACACATACACCAAAATTTCAGAATTGCACAATTTAAGTCTGCTTATTAGTATAAAAACAGAAAAAATTATGTACAAGACTGCGGCCACTTTCGTTTTTCATTATTTTCTATTTTCAAGATGAACAAGAAATGGATGTGTTGATTGGTCAGTTAAGGCGTAAGATGATTTTCATTAACATGACAATGCCTCAAAAATATGTGAAAGTAAAAATCGACTTTAATGTTGACAATAAAACGGTTCCATGAAGAAACTGGAGTATTTCTCATCAGTTTGTTAGTCCTTAGACACGGCGTATTTGAATTACTCACAATTACATACTGTATATTGCAGATAAAAAGGCCAATATTGTTGTATTGTGAAAAAAATATACTACATATTAATTTTATGATGAATATAGTAAGAAATATTATTTTAAAAGCCTCAACATTTCTTATAATTTGATCTATTATGAATATGAAGGTATTTGTGTACCAATATACTCTACATAAATGTCGTAACAAATGACGTCATAATGTAGCTGAGAGAGGGAGAGAAAGAGAGTTTGCACAGATACATTTATTTCAAAACAGTTTTATTTTCAATTCAAAAGTTAGTTATAATAATATTCGATATTAGATCTATATATTTGGTACACAGTTATTAGAAATATAAATCAGACACTGAGTGTTTGCCGATCATGTTGAAGTAATTAAAAACTTAAAAACTATTTTCACAAGAAAAAATAATAGTGAATAGTGATCATATTCCTAGGTGCATGTATTTTAAGCGCTCAGTCAATCTACTAGTAAATGGATGTCATTAGACTAAAGTGTAACTTGGCTGACGAATACCAGTATTACATAGTGGATCAATTGCAATTCTAATTTTCAAAACAAAATCTTTCAATGTACGCGGTTACAGATCGGTCGACCTTCGCGCGTCAAGAGAGTTAGTTACTGCAATTTGTACCCAATACATATGCTTTAAGAGTAATCTAGGGCCTCTCTCTCTCTCTCTCTCTCTCTCTCTCTCTCTCTCTCTCTCAGAGTTTAAATAAGGTTAGCTTTTTGAAAAGCTAAGAAAGTAAGCCAGTGGAATATTAATCTTAGGTTATAAGTGAATACACAATCTTTAAAAAACAAGGTATATATATAGTTTCCTGGTAAATATTAATATGTGGGTGTGCATTTATTTTCTATGACTGGACGTGAGGAGTTATGACTGGACGTGAGGAGACATGCGTGTAGCGGTGTACATGTATACAATGTATGACTGCACACCCGCTTATTATATAGTTATCAACAGCAACTGTGCATGCTGTTTTAAATTGATTTCGACACCGGTCGCAAACTACTGTCCATCTTTTTTCTCTCCAATCTAAAAGAGTCAGGAAGATATATATGCAGATTCCTGACCGTGACTGCGGACGATACCCGTGGACATTCTTCCAATACGCCGATGCGCAGTTTGACCTAGAAACTCACCAGTTTCATAACTTTTTCGAATTTCTCTTACACGGACTGTCTAATTCCTTCCAAGAATTCCAATTTACGCAAGTGCATTTGAAGTTTCATCCCAACTAAATTGGTCAGCCCGCGGGCTATGTATATGTGCTAACATTCAACATATTAAATTACGCAATCCAACTTGATTTGATTATAAAATATGCTTTCCTTGCTCTACTTGCTAAATTCTCACATGCATGTGAGAATTTAGCAAGTAGAGCAAGGAAAGAATATTTTATGATCAAATCAAAACTAGCAAACAATCAAAGCTTTTCAGGAAAGGTTCAATATAAGATTTTTGAATCATGCATTATGCCAATTTTGACTTATGCCTCAGAAATTTGGATAAGTGATTTAAAAAATATAACAAAATATTTTGACAAAACTCCATTTGAAAAAATTCAAAATTTTACCTTGAAATACATTTTAGGAGTTCATAATTAACCTTCTAAATTAGCAATTAGTTTGGTGCACTTACCATTATTTTCAGAATATATGAATTATCATACATATATTATTTCAATTGCAGAAAATTGTTTCAGATCAATAGAACTCAAACTTGCTTTTAAAACATGCATATTTTGAGGATGAAAAACTTGCAGGAAATGGGAAAAAAATTGTTAGCAAAACTGTATACGAAGAAACCTTGATGATATTATTGATTCACAAGCTAATACAGTATCTATAAATGATTTTGAAAATAATAAGAAAAAGTATTTTGAAAATATAGTTTTCAGAAACATTAAAAATATTAAAGGAAAAGGTAATGGAAAATTGTCATTCTACAGTCAATTAATAAGTATAAGTAATAAAATCTATATAAACTAGAATTTCAACCATACTTAAATTTTTCCATTTCCAAGAAGATTCGTTCTATTTTGACCCAATTAAGAATAAGTGCACACAAACTACAGATAGAGGTTGGCAGATATTGTAAACCTATTATTCAAAGGGATGAAAGGTATTGTATTAACTGTCACACTGTTGTTTAAGATGTACATCATTTTTTATTTATGTCCTCTTTATAAACAACAACGAAGTGAATATTGTTCACTTTTTGATAACGCATGTATATCTAGTAAAATTCTTAACCCAGCAGATGTTGAATCAACAAAGAATATTTGTAGCTTCATACATTGTGCGTGATGCATTTAACATAAAAAAATATATGTATGAATTATATTTGTATACTGTATGTATGACTTGTGCCACATGTGGTTTTTGTCAATGAATTTAATTGAATTTAATTGAAATAAACGTAAGTGCAGAGAGATTAACGTTTTTTTTTTGTCTTTACACATGAATTGATTCCGGTCCGATCAAAACAATGACAGGCCAAAGAAATAAAATGGTCTAATTAAGGCGTTTTAAATGGGGGCGGAGGAAAAAGTGAATCGAGTTTGAATGTAATTAGAGTATACCAACCGTAAATAAAGGTAAATATCTTCCACGTGATTGTTGATGTTTTACATGCATGATAAACCAGAACTTTCAACAATTATTGGCTTGTGTCAATTTATCGGGTACTGTATTTTGAAACTGCCATTTGGATGAAGATCTAAACAACATCGTCAAAATGTACACATTTTACATGTAAGCTTGGAAGTTATCTTAAAAATGTTTTCAAATGTTTTCATATATCTAATCATTCGTTTTGTATCAATATTCTAAGGGGTTTTTGGAATTAGGATAAAATTTGAAACCAATCAATATATTGGACTTCTACCACAAAAAAAAAAAAAAAAAAAAAAAAAAAAAAACTTTTCAAATTCCAACAATTTAAATATAAACATTTTATTAACTTGTCGATCTGATGTTTATAAAAAGCTATATATATAGGCTATATATATAGGCTGTGTAATGAACTTTGTTTGTGTGGAAATTTATAAAATATGTATGTCCTGTGTGAAACAAATAACTAAAGTCAGTTGATGCGTGATTTTAATCGATACGTCATATTTAATAAAGGCTACGTATTGTTCCATCACAATGACAACCTGATCATGAGTTATTTCCCTGTAACCACAAAGCTTTCCTTAAACATATCATGTTTCAATCTTTTTCATTATCCCTGTCTTATTTAAACAGTTACAACCAGTTCATAAAAAACAAACACACAAGAATAATATGTTTTAATTTGTACAAAACTTCTATTCAATACTGAACAAAACTGATAGTTATATAAACACACCAAATAAGGCACATATATGTCATTCTAATTACATGTTTGTACCTAAAACTCAGTAGAAGGTAAGTAACTAAAAATATATCAGTTGCACCATATCCTTAGAACAAAGAATGGCAGATAAAAGAAGTTGTAGTTATTCTTATACCAGTGAAGCTGAAGGACTATAATTTTAATCTCTGTCTTTCCGTTTGATTTTGCTTTAGATTTCATTATGCAGTGAAGCTTCATAATTAGAAATTTGAGTTTAAGATAGACAAAGAGCTGTTAAAGGAATTAATTTTGAAGGACTCGCTTTTGTGAACGGTTCATTCTTTGAAATAATCATTGACTCATCTAATGTACATTTAATATTTCAGTTACAGGTATTACCATCTGTGCATAAAGCAATATTTATTGAAAAAGTGTTTAAGCACTATTACATCAACTACGAATACATATGCAATTATTTTATTTTGACCTTATTTGGATATTTTGCTTACATTGTCCAGCTAGGCACGGTATAAGTATTTTTGATATAAGACAAAAGACATTATTGTCTTACAATTGTACTTAATTCTTATATTATGATTTATCGACATGATAATGGTTTCTTTAAAATTGTAAGAAAATAAAATTTTTAAGCATTATTTTCTGTTATTAAAAGCAACAACATAAATTCAAATTGCATGCATACAATATTAAATGATATGTTCATGTACTTTTTGGGATTGGTGAAAATCCACATTCATTCCTTTTTGGTTATAATTTACAAAATACTGTTATTTACTATATGCTATAGTTTGACTTTCTACTCAACATTTGAAACATTGTATTGAACAAAAGTTTTTCATTGTATCTTGTATAATGTGATTTTACTTACAATTTTCCTATGCCTGAAGAAATATGATAGTTTTAGCGCGTGTTACAATAAAGTTTGAAAGGTGAACATTCCAAACCAATTCAGCTAGTTCTTTTCGTTAAACTATTCCAACCCAGTTTATTTGCGTGTTAATTCGGTTATATTGTTGAATTCTTTTGCTATATTCCACTGATTTATTAAATGTGCTATGAGTCCTATATATTAAAATATTGTACACGATTTAAATGTAAACTGATGAAATGTAATGCAAATATTGAATATATTCAACATGTGTATAGAATTTGCTACTACATAGCAGATTATTGCAAATTATACAAACGCCACATCAGTCAGATTCATTCAAAATTTGTATACAATTGAAATATTGTTATGCAGATTGATACTTATAAGGCGCAGGTCATTGGCATAGGCAATATATATATATATATATATATATATATATATATATATATATATATATATATATATATATATATATATATAATATGATAAAATATTTCATTTGGTAGGGTGTTACAAACAAAGACTGAAATGTAATATTGTACAACAAATCTTGAAAATTGGTAATTAAACAATCAATATATATGTGTAATTTACACAAGAAGTGCCTCACTTATAATCATTACTAGAAAACCCGTCCGATACATTTTAAAATCCGCATTTTTCTTATTCTGAAATCTGCAAGATTATTTCCACATCTGAGACTAAGATGTATTATTGGTTTTTTGAACTACGTTTGTTATGCGTTTTATAAATCTTATTTTTTTTTCTAATAAGAAAGCATATTTTGAAATTTCGCTGATCTTTCTAAAATTAATTTGCTTTATAATCCTTTGTGTTAAATTTGTTTGGTTTCACTTACATGTATCAGAAAGTTAATCAAAAGATGTTTTTTAATCATACCATGCAATTTCTTGGTTTACTTTTTTCTAATGATTTAAGTTGGTCTCAATATATTAATAATATAGTAAACAGTGCATATAAAAAATTAGGACTTTTGAAAAAACTAAAGTTTACTCTAGGTAGAACTAATTTATCAAAAATGTATATCACATTTATTAGACCAGTTCTTGAATATGCTTCTGTAGTATGGGACGGTTGTAATATGTTTGACATGGAGAGATTAGAAAAAGTTCAATTAAGTGCTGCAAGGATTGTTACTGGTTTACCCATTTTAGCATCTATAGAATCTCTCTACACAGAAACTGGCTGGGAACCTCTTGTCAGTCGACGTAATAAGGCTAAATTAATAACCATGTTTAAAATTCATACAAAACAAGTACCTGAATACTTGAGCAACATTATTCCTCCTGTAACAAAAAATGTCTCAATATATCACACAAGAAATAGCGAAGATTATATTGTTCCAATTAGCAGATTAGAACTTTATAAAAAATCTTTTGTACCTGACACTATTCGGAAATGGAATTCTCTCAATTTAGAAGTTAGGGAAGCAACGTCTCTCAACATATTCAAGAAAAATATTACTGAAAGTATTCCTCAACCTCCGAAATATTTTTCATTTGGTAAACGCACTATTAATATTTTGCATACCAAATTGAGACACAGCTGTATTTTGAATTATGATCTGTACAGAAGAAACATTATTGAATCACCTAATTGTATTTGTGGTCAAAAGGAGGATGTTTATCACTTTTTCTTTGTATGCAAGAATTATGTAAATGCTAGAATCAATCTATTTGAATTACTTTTTAACAGGCTTGAAGAAACAATTTTAATTAATTCACATTTGCTACTTTGGGGTAGTGACAATTTGTCTTACAATACAAACTGCTTTATTTTTTCAGCAGTTCAAAACTTTATTAAAGAGTCTGGAAGATTTAATAATTAATTATCTCTTGTTTTTTTTCCCTATTTTTATACTATTCAACACTATTTACTATATATTCGCAAAAACTTTGTAAATGCATATTTATGAATATTACTATTGTGAAGTCAATAAGTATAAGTAACATGTAATATCACTTTGACAATTGTATGTATTGTATGTATTACCATTAGGAGAGGAACATGTAAGTTGTAAGAACTTGTTTCCAATCCTTTTGTGCAATGTACACAATAAAATATGTTCAAATCATACCATGCAAAAATAGGAGCCGCAAAGGGAATTCTTCTAAGAGAGAAATTTTTTACCATAGTTTCAAAAAGTTTTGAATATTTTTTAACATTGTCTGTGTCACCGTTGGGTTTTTTTTATACTTGTCAATTTGTTTGCAAGTGCGTTATAATCCGCCTTAAATTGAGCATCAGGATCCAGCCTGTTGAGTGCATCTACCATGATGTCTAACAGTCTTATGTAGGTTTCTGCATAATAAGTTATAGGGTTCAATTTTTCAAAAACAATTTTCCGAATCCTATACAACCTCTCTACATTGTCTCCAATACCAATGTCTTTCCCATTGACTGGGTTACCCCAACCTGATTTTGGAGACTGCTCTTCATCAAGGTATATGAGGTGTAAACCGTATAAGATGTAGAATGACGTGCAATGCTCTGCTTTAGATTCAAGAATACGATGGGTTTCTTCAGGCAATACTTCCTTCAATTTGGATTTTTTCTTCATCTGATAAATTGTCTATTAATATTTTCACCGATTTCCCAGTCATCTTAGTGATGGAAGCTGTCATTACTCTCTGTGTCAACTTCAGACCCTCTGTATCCAGCAGGTTGTATAGCTCTTAACATAGTTCTCTGCCTTGTTCATCTGTAACATGAATGAGTTATGAAAGGACTACGTTTGTTATGGTCGAATACTGCCCCTCCCCCAGTTTTGCCAATTTTTAAATAGCACTGTATCAAAATAAAATATTCATAAAACATCATACAAAGGATGTCTGTCACATCAATCTTGTTATTAGTCATCTTTGTCCAAGAGCTGTTTATCTATGACGTAATTAAAATGGACTGATTCCTGCAATTTTGCAAACAAATGAAAATATTGTAAATTGTTTTCTTCATATTTCGCCTTTAGAAGTATAGAGTGTAGGTCTGCTCACGCACGGTATTTACATATGTTTTTATCATAAAATTATACACGTCATAGTTAGAAATGGTACTTGAGCAAGCATGCGATCGACATGAATGCTATGTATCATAACCCGACGGGAAGCTTTGAACTGAATCCATCTGCTTTATGATAGACCGTTTCAACAGGTTTGTTACTGTATTTAGAAATAAAATACAACTTTGGAATGTAAGCTTTATTTGTTCACTTATGATCACCACAGACTTTAGATTTTGATAGAATTTAAGATTCGATTTTGATACTTGTAAAACTGTTAGCTGGTTAACCACTATTCGACCCGATGAAATAAATCGCCTTTGAAAACCAAATCAATCTTAGTCATTTCCTGGGCAAAATCACAAGAAGAACTGGACAATAGATTTACAAATATAATATTTAACTGCCAGCAACGAGAGGTCTTCCGTTTGAATACACCTTACGCTATCGGGATATTTGTTCTTTCCTATCAATAAGACCGCGGAACATTAACTGGCAAGATTGGAAATATACAGCTTACGTCAATTTCACCTGTTACAGTTAAAACATTTGATATGGGCGGGAACAAATTGACACGGACGTCTGAAAAAAGACAAAAGGTCATTATTGAGTACTTTCTGTGACGACTGGAATCTAACAGAATATGGTAAACATATCTTCATACATCGTTCTGTCTTTCCTCAAAGTTTTGATGTTCAAATTTTTGTCAGTTATGAGATGAGGTTTGAGAAAAGGTTTTTTGTCTCGAGACCGGAAACAAACAAACGGAAGTAATTAAAGAAATTAAAAGTAAGCATTTTAGTTCAATTACTTACAATACATAACTGTTAATTAGACTAAATAAAATAATCAAAGAGAAAAGTCTAAAGTTATTAAAAACGTAATTTGCTTGTACACTTCCGGAGAGAACCGAAAGTGACGGAAAACAAAATGAAACCTGTTAAACACACCTTCAATCAAATGTCTATCATTCATAAAAGTTTTGTATCTTGATCTCTTACAGTTTCTGAGATCTCCCGTGTACAAAATTTGTATAAAAAAACCTACAGAGATATTTGAGATGTCTCACCGGAAATAGGATTTTTTTTAGTTTAATTAACCACGTGTAGGTGACCCATTGTATTTCTATTACTAAAATGTTACTTCCATGGTGAATAACAAAAAAAATTAAACAATAAAATTTTGGAGTACTTCCTTTGAGGACCGGAAGTTAGGCCAGATGAAACAAAATAATGTTAACACATGTACATACATAGGTATATCATTCAACAAAGTTTGGTTGTTTAAGTCTATACCGTTTTTGAGATCTTATTGAGACAAGGATTTTTGTCTCGGGACAGGAAGCGGACAAACGGTAGTGCTCAATGAAAATTAAAGTTAGAATTTATTAAATACTTTTCCATCATACATTATTATTTAAAATCTAACTAAAACTGTCAAAGAAAATCATTTAAACCTATAAACAGCTTGATTTGTTTGAACCCTTTCGGTGAGGACCGGAAGTAAATGTCGATATAATGAAACCAGTTAAACACATCTTCAATCAAATGTCTATCATCCTTGTTAGTTTTGTGTCTTGATCACTTACAGTTTCTGAGATCTCGCTGGAACAAATTTTGTTTAAAAGCAGCTACCTGAGATATTCGAGATATCTCACCGGAAGTAGAATTTTTTTGTCTATTTAATATTGCATAAATAAAATATGTAAAGATTTATACTTATATATTAATTCTATGAAAAATAAATTAAAATACGAAAAAAAGTTTTAAAGTTCTTCCGGTGACGACCAGAAGTTAGATGAATCAAACAAAATAGAGTAAACAAATGAACATACATATGTCTATCATCCAACACAGTTTGGTTGTTCAAGTAGTTACTATTTTTGATATATCGTTGAGACAAGGTTTTTTTTTGTCTAGGGACAGGAAACGGACCAACAGAAGTGCTCAATCAAAATTAAAGTTTATATTTTTTTATCGTTTTCCTATTGTACAGTTTTGTTTATCAAGCAAACTAAAACTGTCAAAGAAAAACAGTTAAAATTATTAAAAACTTCAATTGTTTGTATCCTTCCGGTGACGACCGGAAGTGACGGACGATAAAATGGAATCAGCTAAACACATCCTTAATCGAATGTCTATCGTCCATGTAAGTTTCGTGTCTTAATCATTTACAGTTTCTGAGATCTCGCGGGTACAAAATTTGTTTTATAAAAGCTACCGCGGAACATTGGAAATATACAGCTTACGTCAATTTCACCTGTTACAGTCAAAATATTTGATATGGACGGAAACAAATTGACGCGGATGTCTGAGAAAACGTTGGATTCAAACTATAGTTAATATTGGAAGTGTATTTTCAATCCACCTCAGCGTTCCTAATTTGCTATATGAGTTATGCGATCGAAACACATTTTATTTAGTATCAGCAAAGCGATAAAAAAAACAACCCATCATCAATAAGTATATAATCAGCAAATGTGAGAAGATCCAAATTCGGAAGAGATTATACGCAAGGCAAATCATTGTCCGATGACTTCAGAGAATCAGTCGCAACTGATACACTTCCTATAGCTACAGTTTCAATCCAACGTTTTCTCAGACGTCCGCGTCAATTTGTTCCCGCCCATTTCAAATGTTTTAACTGTAACAAGTGAAATTGACGTAAGCTGTATATTTCCAATCTTGGCAGTAAATGTTCCGAGGTCTTAATAATACATTGTAAAATGTCGGGTTTCAATTTTACATAATAACACCTACGGCAGTATACATTATGAATTTTGAACACAATCAGTGACATATTAAACCGCGTAATTAATTTCAGCAAAAAATAAAAGGATCGAAATCAAGGAAGGTTTAATAGGCGTAGCTATTTTCTTAAAACATTGTTAATTTATGGATTTACTCTTTACTTCTAAATGTTTTAGAAAATAAGATATATAAAATGCCATACGCTATAAACTACATTTGGAGAGAGAGAGAGAGAGAGAGAGAGAGAGAGAGAGAGAGAGAGAAATGAATTAATCAGAAATCGATTTGATAAAGAAATTGATTATCTTTTTATCTGCTTCTTTTGACTATCGATTAAATTTTTTTGTGTCAAGTTTATCTTTGCCGACTCACACTGTATGATAAAAAATTTTGCTAAGTCGGCAAATAAAATAACCTATATCTTACAAATGTAGTATGGTTAATTATCCCCCTTTTCCCGAATAAACTCAATATCCCAGTGTTATGTCTAAATGACCAGTGTTAAGCAATCGGTTAATAAATTACTAATGACTTTTTTTATTATCAAAAGTGAAAAATCAGTCTTTTCGTTTTAACAGTATATTTCCCCGATCGGTGATTACAACTGTTTATTCCTAAGCTCAAACACACATACACGGGTGGTCAGTTTTCACACCTTGTCGCAGTCACCCGGTTGTTTGTATAGTTCCGTGTGTAAACTTGGGGGGTGTTTCTTAATCCCAGACAGACAACAGATGTATCTGTAGACATACACAACGAAGGAAAATGTACACCGTCTATAATAAAAATGACTTTTTAGCGTTGACTTCCAATCAGTAAGACAACCATTAAAGAATGAATTTCAAATCATTTAAATCCATAGACATTATGTCGTAACTAGAAATAAATACAAACATAATGTACATTTAGCCTCTAGCAACATTCCTGCACGTTACCTGTGATTTGATTTGAACATATTTTTATTGTACAAAAATACAATTAGGATTGGGCACAAGTTCTAAAACTTAGACCGCACTCTCCCAATACAAAGATATAATACAATAGATGTGTACACAACATAAATAAAGGTCAGTGGATAAAATGGCAGTTAACAAATATACAATTGACATCTATGTAATTAGCAATGGTGTACTAGTAGTTTCAAGATCAATTAAACCTTTCAGTGTTTTTTTTTATATAATTATTAACTAATGTAAATAAATGTTTGTTTTCATTGTCACCTATTGCACTGTCACCCCAAAGTAAAGCATGAGTATTGACAATATTTAGATTTACAATATGAAAAATTTCATTAAATAGAACATTTCTAGCGTCTTTATATTTATTACATGTGAAAAAATAATGATAAGTATCTTCAAGCTTACCACACGAACAGAGTGGACTGTTGATAATATTACATCGAAATAAATCATTCTTTAGTGCACTATTGTGACGAAGTCTAGTATGAATAATATTCAAAAATCTATCACCGTATGTAAAAAAGTTAGGTCTAGATCTACAAGTAAGTACATTTTCATTTTTACTACTCTTATATGGTAGATTTAATCTGTTCAAATCATGATCTCAGGGGTCAGAAGGAGGCACTAACAGGGGTTGAAAGGTCCTACTAGAAATAAGTTGAAAACAACATGTAAATGATTCTTCTAAAGAACCGAAAGGCTATGCTATGTTAAAAAAAGATTAGAAAGCTAAAATATCAAATTCTTAGTAAAGTATTGCTTTTAACCATGTGAATCAGAATGAGGCGGGGAAGGTTTTGAATTAGTGGATTATACATACATGTACAAGAAATTCTGAGGAAGTAAATATCTGGTAGATTTTTATGTGTAAGTTTATTTTAAGTTGAAAGAAGTCTTAGGATGACAAGGCAAAAGAGACTGTAAATTAGGTTTGTTGTGATGAATTTTCAGTGTTATTATTTCTGAATACTGAACTCAAAGTAAAGTCGCTATTAAGATCCCAAAATGCATATACGAAAAATAAACTGTTTCACTGTCATTTACTATGTTGCAGTTTGTATTTTCTAAAGTTGAATGTTAATTTTTGTTTGGTAAACAAATAAAATAATTATTAATAAACTGAATTCTGTAAAAATGTTGATAGCTTGTAATCAACTAAAATAATTAGACTGACATTGTGCAGGGCCTTTCGCTGTGCTACTTCCTCTTTCGGATTTCATTGCTTGTATTACAATGGATAGCATACGAAACACTGCCAATGTTACTCAGTTAAGCAATGTAGCTCCTAGGCCCTTTGTTTTTAATTAAGATTAATGTTTCTTTCTGTACATGCGCGGATCCGGACAATATTTTCGGGAGGGGGTGGGGGTGTCCGACGGATATTTAAGTTTGTCAGGTGTCCGAGGCATAATTGCGGTAATTTTACTATGTAAATTTAAGAAATGTAAACCCATCCCTCCTTTAGACCCACGCATGATTTACTTCTGGCTTCGTCGTTATCTAATTTCTAAGGATCAAAACCTTATTGTAATACATGTAAACTATCTGATGATTTTCCTTCAGACCATATATATATTTTTCATTATCTTAAAGAACAAATTCTATCTTATATTCATAAAAGTATCATTCTTATTGTCAAAGATTTTTTAACAAATTCAGATTTGTATAAAATCATAAAACATAACAAGAGGCCCATGGGCCACATCGCTCACCTGAGCAATGATAAAATCAGCTTAATGGAGACATGATACAAAATATCTGGACAATGTGGTATAAAACATGTCGATTCTGTATTTTCCCCCTGGATATTCTTATGTTTATAATCAAGTCTCTTTTCTAACATGATGCTTTTATAGTTATATCACATGTTGAGCATTGCAGTTCTAAAAAAGATCCTAAACAATTGTTTGTATATGGGATATAAACCTATATCAAACTCTGAACCCCTTGTAAGGCCCAATAATCGTCCAGGGGACAGAGTCTAAACAATTTTAAAGAATCAAAAGTATGTCAAAATGCTTGCATTTAAGTAAAGCCATATATTATAACGTTTCAGTTTTTGTGAATAATTAAAATGTTTTCCTTTGTACAATTGGATCCCCAATGTGGCCCCACCTACTCCTCAAGATTTTGATTTTAACGAATTCGAATCTACACTATCTGAAGTTGCTTTCACTAAAGTTATAGATTTTCTAGGCAAATGTTTTTTTTAAAGGAAGATTTCTAAAGATTTTTCTCTATATATTCCTATGTAAAAATTTGTAATCCCCCCATTGTGGCCCCACCCTACCCCCGGGGCTTATGATTTTCACAACTTTGAGTTTGAATTTGAGGATGCTTCCACACAGGTTTCAGCTTTCCTGGCTGATTGGTTTCTGAGAAGAAGATTTTTAAAATTTACTCTTTATATTCCTATGTATTGACCCCCATTGTGGCCCCACCCTGCCTCCGGGGGTCATGATTTTCACAACTTTGAATCTACACTACCTGAGGATGCTTCCATATAAATTTCAGCTTTCCTGGCTGATGGGGGTCATATTTTTAAAGACTTTTCTCTATATATTCCTATGTAAATATTCGACTCCACCCTACCAACGGGGGTCATGATTTTCATAACTTTGAATCTACACTACCTGAAAATGCTTCCACATAAGTTTCAGCTTTCTTGGCCGATTGGTGTCGGAGATGAAAATGTTTAAAGATTTACTCTCTATATTCGTTTGTAAAAATTTGCCCCCTCTCAATTGTGGCCCCACCCTACCACCGGGGGTCAGGATTTTCACAACTTTAATCTACACTACCTAAGGATGCTTCCATATAAACAGCTTTCCTGCATGATTGGTTTCTGAGAAGAAGATTTTTAAAGATTTACTCTCTTTACTCCTATGTTAAAAATTCAACCCCTCATTATGGATCCACCCTACCACCGGAGGTCGTGAATTTCACAACTAGGAATCTACACTATCTGAAGTTGCTTTCACTAAAGTTACAGATTTTCTAGACATATGTTTTTTTAGAAGAAGATTTTTAAAGATTTTTCTCTATATATTCCTATGTAAAAATTTGTCCCCCCCCCCATTGTGGCCCCACCCTACCTCCGGGGGTCATGATTTCCACAAAACTTTGAATCTATACTACCTGAGGATGCTTCCATATAAATATCAGCTTTCCTTCCTGATTAGTTTCAGAAAAGAAGATTTTTAAAGATTTACTCTATATATTTCTATGTAAGAATTTGACCCCCATTGTGGCCCCACCCTAATTCTGGGGTTCATGATTTTCACAACTTTCAATCTACACTATCTGAGTATGCTTCCACATAAGTTTCAGCTTTCTTGGCCGATTGGTTTCTGAGAAGAAAATGTTTAAAGATTTTCATGTACTCTCTATATTTCTATGTTAGAAATTCAACCCCCCATTGTGGCCCCACCCTACCACCGGGGGTCATGATTTTCACAACTGTAAATCTACACTACCTGAGGATGCTTCCACATAATTTTCAGCTTACCTGGCTGATTAGTGTCTGAGAAGCAGATTTTTAAAGATTTACTCTATATATTCTTATGAAAAATTTGACCCCCATTGTTGCCCCACCCTACCCCCATGAGTCATTATTTTCACAACTTTCAATCTACACTACCTGAGGATGCTTCCACAAAAATTTCAGCTTTCCTGGCCGATCGGTTTCTGAGAAGAAGATTTTTTAAAGATTTACTCTATATATCTATATGTAAAAATTCGACCCCCAATGTGGCCCCTCCTTAACCCTGGGGATCATGATTTTCACAACTTTCAATCTACACTACCTGAGGATGTTTCCACTTAAGTTTCAGCTTTCCTGGCCGATTGGTTTCTGAGAAAAAGATTCTTTAAGATTTACTCTATTCCTATGTAAAAATTTGAACCCCCCCCCAATTGTGGCCCCACCCTAGCACCGGGGGTCATGAATTTCACAAAACTTTGAATCTACACTACCTTAGGATGCTTCCATATACATTTCAGCTTTCCTGCCTCATAAGTTACAGAAGAAGATTTTTAAAGATTTACTCTCTATATTCCTATGTAAAAATTCGACCCCCTATTGTGGCCCTACTCTACCACCAGGGATCATGAATTTCACAGCTTTGAATCTACACTACCTGAGGATGCTTGCACATAGGTTTGAGCTTTCATAGCCAAGTGGTTTTTGAGAAAAAGAATTTTGAAATTTTCTCACTTTTTCCCAATAATTCCTAATTATCTCCCCTTGTAAAAGGGCGTGTTCCTTAATTTTAACAACTTTGAATCCTAAGGGTGCTTTGTGCCAAGTTTGGTTGAAAATGGCCCGTGATTCTGGAGAAGATGTTGAAAATGTTAAAAGTTTACAGACGGACAGACAAACGGACGGACAGACAAACGGACGGACGGACGGACGGACGGACAGACGGATGACAGACAAAATGTGATCAGAAAAGCTCACTTGAGCTTTCAGCTCAGGTGAGCTAATAAAAGTTTTTAAAAGCACGCGGTTTAACGGTGAACAACCAATCTGTTTGAATTCACATGCATTCTTTCAATTACCCATGTAGATTTTACATAAAACCTAAAAGTAACGTCTGAATGACTGTAGGGGTTTACTGTAAAGAAAGACATGGCAAATTCAAGAAAGAATAATAAGGGACACTGTACCACATTGGTCAACTGAGCGACAATAGCTATAACTCTGATCAAATCACGTATATGGTATTCAATACAAATTATATTGACAATATAATAGCATATTTAAAAAGATCCTAAAATTTTTCTCCTCATACTTTTATGTTAAACATTTAGCTCGTTTATTTTTTTCAGTTTTTTAGAAAAGATTTTCGAAGATGTTTCTCTAATTATTCCTTTGTTAAAAAAATCTATTCCCATTCTGGCCCCACTCAGCCCAGCGATCATGATTTGAACCAACCTGATTCTACACTACCTAAGGGTGTTTCCACACAAGATTCAGCTTTTCTGGCCAATTAGTTCTTGAGAAGATTTTAAAAATTGACATGAATATTTTAAACATTCTAAATTACAGTCAACCATTTATTATTCACGACGACTTTATTTCGCGCTCTACTTGAGATGAAATGGTTCGTGGCGACTAATTTTCGCGACCAAGCCTTATTCACACCTGTTTCTTTATTACATCTACATGGCAAATAATGGTCCGCGGCGAGAAATATTCGCGACAATGAAGCTCTTGCCAACCTCGCGAAAATTTCTCGCACGCGAAAAAAAGTTGGTTTACAGTATCACCCTTTGAAAGATGACATGGCCCATCATATCAAACTTAAATTCTCTTCACCTAAGAATGCACACGAGTTTTACTGACAATTTTTTCAGTACATTATTAGAACCCGCCATATTGCTTAGTTCAAAAAGACTAAACAATCCGAAAAAAATGATGGAATAGAAATTTACTGGTAAAAAATATGCACGCTTACACATTGTGTTCCTATTAACAATAAAGTTTAACTAAATCCTATAGAGGGGTTTAAGAGAAATTGCGGTGACAAAAATGACTGAGGGATTGATTAAGAGACTGACAAACTGACTAAGGTACGGACTGAAAAACCAAAAAACCCTGCCATTAGGTTTTTTTTTAATTCCAGATATATAGAGATATTGAAGAGAAATCATGTTCTCTTAGCCTTAAATAAATGACTTGTCCACACATTAGATTACTATCTAATATATACACATGTCTATGGAAGAATTGTGTTAATACTTTTACTACTACTATTTGTATAGAAAACAACAAAAGTTTTCCCATCTACTACATTTTTCTAACCATTCAATACAAAAAAAGTTAATAAAAAAATAAAAGACAGTTAAAGTGTTTTGGAGGAATCAGGTTCTATTAAATTAATAACTTCGATATAAAAAAAATTTACACAGTATGCTCTTTACTACTAATTTTCTAACCATTCCTTTTTGCTTCAGTTATATTTTCATCTTCATGCCTCATTACTGGTAGACTTTCTAAACTATCATCCAAATCATTCCTCAAAAATGGTTGCTGTTCTATAGTGTCCTCATTCCCCAATATATCATTTGATTCTTGGCTTTCTACTGGATTAGCTGTCATTTGAAAGATAAAAATGAATAGAAAAATATCAAAACGGTTAAAGTGTATCAGATGAATTGGGTTCTATTAAATTAATAACTTCCGACTATAAAAAACAACTCGACAACATTGCGATGGTAACCATCTCAAAGGGTCCCGCTTAAATAATGGACAATAGGATGAAAAGAATTTCAGAGAATTTTGCTTTGACCTTGACCTATGAATTAGAAATTTTCCAGCTGTCATAAAAATTTTAATTCAATCTCATTACCGCTTACATACTGGCGTTTTTGTTCAACCTGAGCAAGATTAATAAGCAAATGGGAAATAATCTTCAGTCTAAAACTGATCATTGAGAGATCTGGAATGACCTTCACATTGACTTGGTTCAAATTATAAAGTCACTGCACACCATTAACCCAAAAGCTCTGTTTATGTGAAGTAGGAGCCAAATGGGGCTAAGTGGAGTATATATATGTTCTGAAAATTTTTTGCTGGATCCAATATGACCTTGGCACTTGACTTACAAACACCATTTAAGGATACTGCGCACCCTTTGATCGTAGGCACTCTGTGAGTGAAGTATTAGCCAGATTGGACCGAAAGGAAAGAAGAATTGCTCCGGACAAGGATTTTTCATATAACTCTGTTATGACCTTCACATTTGACCTTGAACGTGGTTTAAGGTCCCTGCACACCCTTTACTCAGCAGCTCTGTTTATACGAAGTATGAACCAAATAGGGCTAAGTGGAGAGTATATATGCTCTGAAAAAAAAATTGGGTGATCCAATATGACGTTGACCCTTGACCTACAAATTTCATTCAAGGTTACTGCACATCCTTTGACCATAGGCACTCTGTGCATGAAGTATGAACCAGATTGCACCAAGGGAAAAGAAGATATGCTCTGGACAAGGATTTTTCATAAAATTCTGCTATGACCTTAAGCTTAGACCTAGAAACATTGTTCAAGGTCACTGCCTATCCTTTACCCAAAGGCACTCTGTTTGTGAAGTATGAGCAAGATTGGGCCATGGGGAGAGAAGATATGCTCTGAACAAGATATCTCGGACGGACAGACCGACGGAAGGACAGACGGACGGACAGACAGACTGATTACTATAGGGTGCCCGCAGAGTGGGCTCTAATTACAGAGTGTTCTCGTTTACTAGTAATTTTCTAACCATTCATTCTTGTTCCAGTTATATTTTTATCACGTCTTATTTTTGGTGGACTTCCTGAAGTATCTTCCACCTCCTTCCTCAAAAATGGTTGCTCTTTTACAATGCCCTCTGGTACATATTTCAAATGCATTAAGATGAAGTATATCACAACAACAGATACGAAAGGAAGAATGATGCCCAAGATGATTGGTAAAGCATACCTTTAAACATAAAATAGAGTAAATTCCTTTTAAGGAAACGTGTCAGTTCTTGTAATACGCAACTTAAGTTCAGCAGTCTGTCTCAAACCTTTACCAAACCTTTTCAATTTTCTAGTACTTAATTTTAAAAAAAAATGATTTTTATCAATACTGTATATGATTTTTAATCTTGTGGTTTAAAAAAGAATTTAAAAACTTTAAATCATCACATTAAAATTGCTGTTACATATGTATATAGAATAAAGATTTATACTTTTCTTTAGCAATCTTTCTAATGATATGTGAAATTTGAATCTTAGCCCTAATGACTTTAGTTTGCTATGGATTTCTCTTTGAATGCTTTCTTCCAAAATAAGGCCTTGGGGAATGAGTCAGGGATAAACTTTAGCTTCTAATACTGTAACAAATTTCTACAATAATATTGATAAGGTCAAATATCTGCACCCATTGTACTGTATATATTTCAGTGTCAACAAAAGTTGGGATTTTTTTTTAAAATGAACGTAATATAATCTATGTTTAATAATTTTCATGGTTTAATATTAACAACCACAAAGAGCAAATGTAATCATTTTTTTAAAAACATATACATGTAGTTTCCCTTTTTCTATATATACTACATATCTTACGCTTTCATTTCAATGTGTTTCTCAGCGGTTTCCGAAATTGGAGAGGATGTAGCATTTCCCTCATTACTATCTGGGGATGTCCAATTTGATGCAACTGGGGGTGGACTGAAATAAAATGCAACTTTTTTTTCTTTAAGTTAATGTACAGAAACGTTTTAAAAACTTGCAAAGCAAATAATCGCTGTATTTTTGAAAAAAAAAGAAGATTTGTACTCTATGCTCAGAGCTAAATGAACTTAATCTTGAAAAATGTTATATAATATGAAACATATACATTTAGCCATCTTGCAACAGAAATCAATTTAATTTTAAGTTAACGTGTTTTTATTGATTGTAATCTCTCAGTAATATGCACCCACTAACACATTGATAATAACAAATATAACAAGTCCGGTTTTAATTAAAATGTAATAACGTAAAGATTTTTCATTAAATCGTATGATATTGATACTGATGTTTTTGCACAACATGGAAAAACAATACGCCTTGAAAGACTAATTACATTTTTTCCTTTTGCGAGCTTTAAATATGTCGTCTCAAATTGGAGTTTATCCCATAAACTAAATATATATCTTAGATTATTTGGCAAAATTCATTCATCTAAAATAACATTACACGCCAACAAATATTCATATTACTTTTATAATCCTTAGAGATAATTACATTTAACGCCGAAAATTATTTATTTTATTACTATAATCCTGATTTGAGTTCTAATATCCGATTTTTTGAATATAAAAAACTAAAGAGTTGTGCAAGAACTTCCTTTCTGTGATTAAACACAGTACATATTATTTAAACATGAGTCTAAATTGAAAATAAATGAAATTTTGGATACAGAAGGGCAATTCTTTTAATTTATTAATGAAATGAAAGATGTAAATATTTTGAATTCTGTTGGTATGATTTTTTAAATTTTGCTGTATCTCTATGTTACTGAAATCGTGCTATAACAAACGAATTTTGAGAAGCACTTGAAGGAATTATTAACAGCATTAGATCAACGACATTGGTTTAAACATTGGTTTGAAAATTCTAATATGAATGATTGGTTGTCTAACTGGGTACTTTGTATTATTTTTCCCTATCATTTAATTTACATCCATGTTTGCCAATGTAGGGGTAAAGATGAAATTTTACTTATTGATAATATTTTTAATTATTACTGTAAACATGTATCTTACATTTGTGTAAATCAGTTAACATAAGTGAGTATTAGACGTATACATGTTAACTGTACAAATTTATGATCAAATGGATGTAAATGTGAGTTACATTGGAAATAAAGAAGTACAAGTTTGTGGGGGTTTAAAAATTGAATCAGTTCATTGAAAAATAGTTGAATGAAATTGAAAATGTTTGTTTTGTTTTGTCATTTAGTTTCCATATGCATTTTATATAATTTTCATGCGAATATCGCATGAATGTCATATGAATTTGACACAAGTACCAAATTGCATGCGAAAAATAAATTACATGATAATAACACAATTTTTTATGCGAATATAATGCAAACACGTTTGCATAATATTCTCATGTGTAATTTTTTGTCTGATTTTTGTATGAATTTTGCATGACTTTCACGTGAAATAGAAATCCCATGAAAATCATACGAAAATAATTTCCCTGTATATAGAATACCTTGTTAGTGGTCGTATCGTGGTAGGGTTATTCCTTTTATAACATGCAGAATCTGTAATAAATCAAAATTAATGTAAAAGTAATACCATTTAACTGGATTTTTTTCCAAACAAAATCAAGTGCAAAAATTGTGTTTTCCACGTGCACTCTTATTAATGTTTTTGAAAAGACATTGGTACACATGTTTGTATATTAAAACTTCTTGGATAGCATTATCAGAGAACGATTATTTTTTATTGAATGAATTTATTTATATTTATTGAATTCTGGGGGTTGTTTTCAGTAATACAGCTAAAATAGTAATATAAATGAACCTAAAAAAAACCCAGTAAATTTGAACTTAAGTGTTAGATCGCAATAATTATGATATTCTTAGAGAAAATATTTCACAAAGTAAGTGTGCCGCCTTAATCTCCTTGAAATCTTTACGCTATAAAATTTTTTGGTAGACCAATACTTATGAATATTTTTACGGACGTTACATCTGTACATTTTGTAATTGAAACGCAAAATTGTATATCTACGACCTTTATTTCTCTTTTACCAATACGCCATTTACTATTAGAGTATTTTTATATATTGGCTCTTAATAAATTATAATGCAAAATCAAAAGTAAACAAAGTTTATTTCTAAAAGTTCAAAAATTTGATACAAAGACGAATAACTTAGAATTACTTACAATTTGTGGTGTTTTTTGATTGGTATTGCTTTTCCGGACAAACGAAATGAGATGAAGATGTACAATTTCTTTCATCAATATCAGCACCCGTATACATATTGAAGTAGGCACATTTTCCTGAAATTATGACTTGTTACATAATATATAATACTTAAAAATTATGTAAGAGAATAATCCTGACTATTTTTGGCATGTAACACTTGTTTTGGAAGAGAAAAGCTAATCACAAAATTCATAATCACCTTATTCAAGTTATTCGAACAAAAACACAATTTTAAGTAATTAATTTTTTTCTGGCATCATCTATATTATCAATGTTTGTAGTTATTATAAAAAGGGCGCTTCTTCCAGAGTTGTGAAAATCTTTGCCAGTGTGTCATAGGTTATGTTTGAGAGAGCTCTTGTTTTAAACTTTTTTTCTGAATATTAAGAAGACATATGGGTACACTGTCATTTGCATCATAAGAATTTCTACCGACATTGAAAATTCGTGACCCGAACGTCAAGAGATTTTGATTTGAAGTGGAACAGATATAAATAAAATATAACCACGCTTGAGAACATATCAGACGCGTGACGCCTTGCCCTACATGAATACGTTCATTGAACAGATAAAATAGTAAAATTATCATACATAAAATTGAATATATTCATAATCCTACATCGGGTGGGATAAAATTATGACAACAGGTACCTTTAGGAATCCATTTCCAGAGCATGCAGATTTCATACTCCTTGGAGTAACTTTGATCCAGAAGACAGTGATATGTACCAGTATTATTACAGGACATACGAAACTGTAGATTCGAAGGTTTCGCCAACTCCAAACAGGTGGTATTCCTAACTTGTCTATACAAAATTTATGTGAACTTTAAAAACCAAATACGAATTAACCAAAAAATGTTTGTTAAGTGTTAAGATTTTTGCTACAATTTCAGGATTTCCCCTCTTTAATATAAAAGGTTTTTGCAATGATTAAGCTGAACATTTATTTATTTTTAAGTCCACGTATATATTGACCCACCATCTTAAACCATTTATTCTAAAGAACTACAATGCTATAAATTGTGATATTGCTTTAGAAAATTCATAAATACTATAGATTCTGAAAAATAAAACTGTGGTTGTTTATCAATAGTGGGGCCCTGGAATTAATTCAAAGTTAAAACTAGGAATATATGATGTGGTACGTTTAAAATCAGTCTTTTCGAAACAACAGCGCTAATATAATATAACTTTGCAAGCTTTCTGATGTACATTTAGTATGTTAATACATTGGTTACTGAAACAAAATGTTGGCTTTGCGAGGGTGATGCAGTTATGTTTTGCATACTAAGAAAAAAGGAAACACCTTGTTTAAGATATCAAAACTGCTACAATTTCTGTATTTAAAGACTAACCTGATTTCAGTTTAGTGTTAAACCATGATCCCAACACCAGTACTGTATACGACTGATATGTATAGGTGAAAAACCTCTCCCCACCCCCATTTTATAACATTGTGCCGGATAATTATGCCAGTGTCAAGGTGGCATTTTTGCACCCACTTAAGATGCAGTTTCGGAGAAATCCATATATATCAAATAATAGACCATTGTCTAGAGAGTATATAACCACTTTTGTTTTAAGTATGTTTCACCTGACAGGTGAGATATTTACCTTTGAAAATTAATATCCCATAGTAAAATGATAATTCCCAAATATGTAAACAAATTCATGACATGTTTTTACCCCACAAGTGATAGTAATTGCCATTTGCCAAAACTGTGATCAGGAAAGCATTGTTTACATCAAAGACTTGAGCAATACATCTTAAAAGTTTGTTTTATAATTCAATCATGGCCATGTTCCTTTTAATCAAATAGTTCGCCTTGCAATATATTAGAAGACATTCTTTGCATCGCGGGAAATTAGCCAACCTGTATTAAAACACAGCAATGACTGCACATATATCCATAAAAATCATTTTCTTGTTAATCTTGATATAAAATTAGTGTATTTTTTCAGAACACAGATCAGAATACCTTGCTGTGGTATTTTTCTTTACATAGCATGCAGCATCTGTAATATATAGATGAAACCTACATATGAAACTTCTCGGATTTTTAGTATCTTACGAACAAAATAATAACAAAGAGCATAAGTTTTCATTCAGAAATAATACTGATTATGTGTTATAAATGATAAAGTTTTTGGTGGACAAATAAAGGAGTTTTTTTTTACGCTGGCCATATCTTACAAAAATTGTTCCCTCTAAAATTGACTTTTAAAAGTTGTTCATTTCATAAACCAGGGCACATTTGTCAAAGTTGTTGTGTCAAAAAACATGGTGTCGAAAACATTTTGATGCATTAAATAATATTAGGAAGTACAGAACAGGTAAGCCTGCATTTTTGATTTATACATATTTTTCAAAGTACGTGTCCAGAATAAAAATTGTTGATGTACCTTCATAACGCACTTTAAAAATGTTCAATGTGCACTGACTTGGTCCAAAATACCTGACTTTGAAATTGTTTTTCAAAAAGGGTTGATTTAATCCCAAATTAAATGCACTTTGAAAATATTTGAAAAAGTGCGTCATATTTTCAACGTGCATTACCACAGTGCGCTAAGGCTATGTCCAAATTTCAAGTATTAGTTTTAAAAGGACCACAATTTGCACAATCATTCTTCATTGTTCTTTAGAAATAAAATTGAAATTGATTAATAGTTATTTTATAACTAATTGTATCTGTAAATAAAATTCAAGGAACTAATTTCTTTGAAATTTGATACTATCATAGCGATTAGAAAAACATACTTGAGGTAAAAACTGAAGATTTACTTACATTTTATGGTCTCTGCAGACCGATACAGCGTTTTAGGACAAGCTACCTCTGCTGAAGATGAGCAACTCCTTGCATCGATATTCCATCTATATGTATTTAAATACGCACAATTCCCTTAAATTAAAAATAATACATTAGTTAGATCAGTTCCAGTTTAACAGTATTTCCAGACACAAGTCATATTTTATCGGGCGTCCTTTGAGTATTTTTAAAATTGTCTATAGTAACTGTTTATAAGGGACATGATTTATGTCAAAAGGGGGCACGATTTTAGTCAAAAATTATTTTTCCGTTTTTAATGTTTACAATGCTTCAGTAAGACATTTTTAATAGTCAGACAAAATGTTAGTGTCATTCGTTGTGTTTTAAGCGAGATACTGAGCTCACAATTCATTGTTATGAAAACAATGCTCCGGCCATGATATTCGAAAATTAACATTTACAGACCCACCGAGAAACGAAATTAGAAATCAAGCGCTTTCGAGATGGAGTTTTTCCCACTACTTTGACATGTTACCTTCATTATTAACGCTGCAGCACGGTTGATGTAAAAGTTGTGGGAGGGCGTTAATGGATGAAAAATATTGCACATGCATTCAGTTATATGTCAGAAATTATTCAGAATGATAACTGCTCAAATAAATTTACAGCAATTAATCAATCTGAAGGAATTTCCCCAATTGCGGGTCACTACACCTCAAACATATTTTTCTACGGATTTACGATAACGTGAAAGAGAGAAAAAAGAGATTCAATTGAATAAAATGATCCATCCAGCTCAGGTGTCATTTTATTTATCTTGTCTGTTATTTTTCTTTGAGTTTATTTTTCTTTTTGTCACAATGATGACATAATGACGATCATTTCATTCTGAATCCCGACTGTCATTTACATTTAGAAATTGATTCCTGTTACTTGAGTATCAGTAGTTGAAAATATATTTTCTGATCGGAATCATTATTTCAATGCTGCAAATTAATAAAAAATGTGTTCTGAGACGACTACCCGACATTACTGACACTTTGAAGTCACATGACCCGAAAATGGAAAAAATGATTCGAAACTGGGGAAACCATGCCTTGTTGAAATGCCTCTGTAAATATTGTTTCCGAGAATTTATTTTGAAAAACAAAATGAATGCCTAATAACTCACAAAATGTACTTTCAATATATATATATATATATATATATATATATATATATATATATATATATATATATATATATATAGTATAAAATTTAAATAGAATAGCTTTGTAAGATATCAAAGAAACAGTCTGACGTGATCCGGAATTGGCGACTTCACTGTACTCCTTCTGGCAAAGAAAATGTACAACTTGCGAGTCTTTATCATTTTTTTTGGGAAATTCATGGGATTTTTCTACATTAAAATTAATAGTGAAACGTACATAGAAAACCATTTTAGTTACGTTCTCGTCGGCTTCAAATGTGACCAGTCACCGACCTTTAAGTAATTGGTTATACTAGCTAGTGTTTTTAACGACTCTTCCATGTTTATCATAATACAAGCATGGTTATCTATTTTTAAACTCCATTTACATCGTCCCATTGAACTTGATTTTTTTATACTGATTAGCCTGTGTTATCCATCTAACTGAATGATAACTGGAATGACAGACAATGTTAGAGATAACTGAATAGCACAGCTACGTTTGATTGCACGCACAAATTGCCAATAAACATCTATATAAAATTTTAATTTAAAATGTACCAGTCCGTGAAAAAAAATGATCAAAATAAACCACACTCGATATAGGATGATGATTTCAAAGAAAGAAGTCGTTTAAAATATTCATTTCATAATGTACCATTCATTGTAAATCAATCTAAATTGGTGCAGGGAATTGCAGTGGAAGAGTTTCTCTGAATTTTAAGCAAAACACAATATGTTTTTCTGAATAAAATATTCATTTATAATGTACCATTCTATGTTAATCAATCAAAATTGATGCAGGGAATTGCAATGAAAGAATTCCCTAAACTCTAAGTAAAACAAAAAATTAATGTGTTTTCTTTATAAAATATCAATTTTAAATGTAACAACCCATGTAAATCAATCTAAATTGGTGCAGGGAATTGCAGTAAAAGAGTTCTCTGAATTTTAAGTAAAACACAATGCTGTAGAGGTCTCAGCTTTGTGGACGTACATCTTGTCTCGCTGTTTTTCTCGGTCGCGATGAAATTATCAAATTTTACGCACTTTTTTCAAGCTAGGTCAAATAAACAGGTCAATGTAATTATTTCAAACAGAATATGCACATAAAATAAGAAATAAATGCATAAAATCCAAAGACTATGAAAGGAATACTACACGTCAGCCAGGAGTTTCGGGTGTGCAATCGGGTGTAACGAAATCGAAGGGTTGCCTATTTAAGCGGACTTCAGCTTTAACCTTCAGACTACAGCTACTGGACCGTGACCGCTTCGATGACCATACATACGCAAAAGTATTGAAGCTCAGATTTATTGCACCGTGTATACCCTCTACCAAAATAAAGGGATTGTTGTACTTAACTTTAGAATGAAAGCAAATAGACACTGTATTTCTAAACATAAGGCATTTGAATCAACACTTAGATTGTTTCCAAAATTCTCTTTTTTATTCATACAGAGGGAAATATGAGTGAAGGATGTATGCTTTTAAGCTCGTACAACCAGATATTTTTCAATTCCCTTGTATTGTTCAGTTATCCATCAAATAATGATTTAAAAAATAAGTGACTGTTTAGAGTGTGCAACATACCTCTAAGTTTATACTTGGTACATTGTTGAAATATTGTCATTGCTAAAGATTGATAAAATTTGTAAGGTCCCGAATTTCCTAATTTGAAATCAAGCAAAATCAGATAATCTGAATAATTATACCCGCACTTTCTAAAGAAAGTTCGGGTATATTGTTGTTACCCTGTTCCGTCTGCCTGTCCGTCCGTCCGTCTGTCCGTCTGTCACGTTTTACTTTCTCAAACTGCTCTTACATCTTATAAACCAGCAAACTGAATTCTTGGAGCATGATTTGGGATGTCATGTTGTTTTGTAAACAGGTTTCAAAAAGTCTCTGGTAGTCCTGGGGGTCAAATAATTGGTAAAAAAAAATGACGTTTTTTGACAAAAAAACTTCTTCCTCGAACTCCTTTTACAATTTCAACAGTACACAAATCATCTCTTGGAATATGTTTTGGGGTGTCCTTTAGATGCGCTATAAGGTTTCGGAAATTTCAATTTTGTCCTGGGGTCATTAAATGGCTGAAAAATGACGGTTTTTTTTACAAAAAGTCTGGTTTGAAAAAACGTCAATTTCTTTTTGCAGTAACCTAATGATCTATTAGGATATGCTTCGGGGTGTCATGTTGACGTGTAATCATGTTTCAGAATTTTTGTTTTAATCACGGGGGTCTGTGGGAATCAAAAAATGACGTTTTTTTGCAAAAAATATGGTTCCCAGAACTCCTCTTACAATTTATGCAGTAGCTATGTCATCTCTTGAGATATGGTAGGGACTGTCCTATAGATGTGCAATAAGGTTTTAAAAATTTAAATTTCATCCAGGGAGTCAAATAGAAGCTGAAAATTGACGTTTATCACTCCTAAAAAAACCTACTTCCCAGATCTCCTCTCATGATTTAATGAATAGCAACATCATATCTTGGGGTATGATAGGGGCTGTCATAAAGTCATGCAATAAGGTTTTAAAAATTCAAATTTCATCCAGGGAGTCAAATAGTAGCTGAAAATTGACGTTTATCACTTCTGAAAAAACCTACTTCCCAGAACTCCTTTCATGATTTAATGAATAGCCACATCATTTATAGGGATATAACAGGGGCTGAGCTATAGATATGCAATAAGGTTTTAGAAATATAAATTTGATTCTGAGGTCAATGCTATCTGCAAAATGATGTTCTGTTCCATAAAAAACCTAATTCCTGGACCTCCTCTTATCTCTTGTGAAATGTAACGTACCATAAGATGCATAAGGAGGAAGAATATAGGGGTGGGGATTACAAGCATTTTCTTCAAGTTATTTGATCATTTTTTTATTTTGGGAGGGTGGGGTGGGGTTAGGGTGACCCCCAGATGCCATGACCTACTAATACCACAAAAAGATTTGCCTTGATATGGTCATGGTTCAAGAAACAAAAATATATATGGTTTAGGAGCGGCGATTTCGATGATTTTGAGGATATTTTAAAGATATTCGACTATTCATGTTTTTGGGGGGCAGGTGGGTGGGGAGATTCAGAGTCTCTTCTCACATTTTTACAGTAGCAAAATCATTTCTTGATTGTTTTTTTCTGTATGATGTCAGTTGTACATAAAGAGATTTTGGGAATTGCATTTTAATCTTAAAGATAAACAAAATGTTATATATAATTGTGGAAATTATAAAGTCAGTCAACAAAAACCTTGCTGTAAAAAACAAAGCAGGGTCATCATTGGGCTAGGGCTAGGAATTACACTACATATGAATAAGATAGGTTACTTGATTAGTTCTAACTCTGCAAAGTCACTGGGCATCTCAAAGGGGGTATAACCTATATACATGTACCAATTGATGTGCAATGACACAAGGAGCAAGAATGAATATGGTTTAGGGGTGGGGATCTCAACAATTATTAAAATGTATTATCATTCCCTATTTCAGAGGAGGGGGGGTGGTGGTGGTTTAAATGCAACTCTGGGGGGGGGGGGGGGGGAGGGGGAATGACCCAAGGAGCAAAGGCCAATTTTTCTTAAATATATCTTGACATGATCAGCGGAATTGGACAGAATGATAACTATAGGGCATCTATAAATAAGTATAAATAAGTTGTTAATAGTTACAAAATCAATCTTCAAAAAATATTGATAATACATGTATGTTATACATGTATTTTGAAATGTCTATATTTTCAAAATGATTAACAAATTAATCAGTCAAAATGAGTTATAAATAACCGATTGACAATTCTGCAATTGATTGCCATTCCTAGTATAATATCACATGTATTTTTCTTTATATATAATTATACATGTATATTTGTTAACAGTCAGGATTAAAATGCACAAATTTTCATGAGTCATAAATCTTGACATACCACATATCTCTTGACAAAAAAGAATAATCAAAATAAAAGAAAATTACAGTCATTAACTCTTTTTCTATTACTGGTGTATGATGATGGGGAAGGGGGTTTAATGGGGAAAAAAGCTGCAGCATGCCTTCATTCTCACTAGAAATGTATATCTAATCCACACATCCTGGGGATGGGGAACGGTTAAGGCCCCTTCCCCTTCCTCCCTATTATAACTCATATAAACATGATATTTAATACCCAAATTTAATACAAAATGTTACAGTATGATACAGTATGCTGGCAAAGGGAGGCCACATTTTAGAAAGTGAAAGTAAAACTTAACTGTTTTGTATACCGGTGTCTCATAATATTGCACTACTACATGTATATACTTACCTATATTGGTCAACATCATAATGATAATCCAATTAGAGCACAATATGAATTCCTTTAGCTGATCACCACAAAAGAAACATTTATTCATGATAATTAGTCCTATTCTGCATATCGAAAACACAGATGCATGTACACCACGTGAAACCCATCTAACCAAAGAGCTGGGTAAAACTAGTACCTGCTAATGCAACCTGTAGACCTGTATTGTATACGTAACTTCGGACAAAGATCATTTACTTGTAACATATTGCATGTATTTTCACAACTTTATTCTTTAAAACCCCTGATTTAGTTTTGTTTGTAATAATTATATAGACCATACTTTTTATGACATGAAATTCATATGCAAACAGTTCAAACCCAAATTGTACATAAAAGTAATATATTTATTATGGGATGTGATCTCATCATTTATGAAAATCATAATTTTTCAAAAGTACCGTAAATTGCATGTGGCCTTCTTTTTGACTAAAACCGGTACAAGAGAATGTTATTTAGAAGCAAACACTTGGTGCGGGTATTACTGTCTAATGACAGCATCTAGTTTAGCCTTTGTTGTTCATGAATATCGATATGATGTAACAGAAAGAAACACGTACATTTATATACGTACACCAAAATTAATAGAGAGGTTCACCAAATCAACGTGTACGTTGTTAATATACGTATCTCTTCCTCCAGAACATGCGATGAATCTGTTATTTTATTCATCTGTGATAAATAAAAATATGCATATATAAAAAATGATGTTCCATAAAATTAACACATACAATTCTCAATTTTCGACTGTGACTAAAAATTCTCAGATTAGTAGGAGAGATTATCTAAAATTACATTTAAAACATTTACACGTGCAGGTACACGTTACAACAGCTAAACAGGAAAAGTTATTTGAACTGGTACATGTAGTTCTATAATTTGTAACCTACACTTACAAGTACGCGTACCCGTTGGTCTGCTAAACCTCTATAATAACAAAATATTTCCACAACAATTCTTCAAACCATAGCCAATATTTGAGCATATTTCGATAAATCTAACATAGAATGAGGGAAAAAATGAGTTTGTCAATATATCTTCAAGAGTTAACCTAAAATAAAGAGTTTACCCAAAATAACGTGTTGAATGAATAATTTAAATCAGGTAAAAATACTACACCTTATGAAAATAACGCATTTTATACATTCCACTTTTCGGACGACGTTATGAAATAACGTCAAATGTTTGTGATGTGATTTCTCTGTTTTGTTAAAAATGGCATAACTTTGGGGGCTCGTTCGCCGGAATCAACGCGAATGAAAGATTCAATTTTTACGCAAAAAACACTACAATACTGCAATAATAAACTGTTTAATCATATTGAAATTGATAATAAGATTAATCATATTGTCTTAACAAGTAAGACATTAAAAATAGTATAAAAAGTATGGCGCCACACTTGAACCAACACAAAACCGATTAATTATTATTCGGTATTCCTCTGTTTATCTGTGTGCTAAATCTTATTTTGGTTTAAGGTTGGCGCCCATATGAAATCAACACAAACAGTCGAGCATACATGTATCTGTAAAAAATGGCCGATTTTGCCATATCGCGTCAGGTTTTAGCACTTATAAAAGCGTCCGTGATATTTCCCGGAAAAATTTTCGAGGCAGAAATGTAAAAACAAATTTGTGAATAAGTGTTTACAAAACAAATTGCTTCAAATGAATGAAGTTTAATTTTCACAGATTTACAGGGCCAAAATCATGCTAATTTGGCTTTAGTTCTTTGAAGACTTCATTTTTACCCTACAAAATCTCTAGAATGCTTCGCCCCCTGGGCCACCAAAAGAGCTTTGCCCTGAACCCATTGGGGGCCTCAAGGCGGCCCCCAGACCCCCTGCCTTACACTGGCGCCCCCCTCTAACTTCAAATCCTGGATCCGCCCCTGGTACTAAATATTTCAAAGAGGAGTTGGTGTGTGTGTGTGTGTGTGTGTGTGTGTGTGTGTGTGTGTGTGTGTGTGTGTGTGTGTGGAGGGGGGAGGGGGGAGGATCCTACTTTCTGTGGTATTTTTAAAGAGGGTGTTGCAGTTCCTAGTTGCTATTTTTCCCTAAAGGTTAGTAGATAAAATGGAAAAATCAAAGTTACAAAGTTCGATGTAAATCTTTTTTATATGCAACGTTCTACGTAAAGCAGTGTTGAATTTTATCTGGAAAGTTTGTACTAACTTTTATAAGACCATGAAATTATTTTGAAAATGGTTACACAGACAAATGTGACAGATTTCACGCTTTTTAAAAGGGGAATCCTCATTGTTGTGAAAACGGCCTCCTTTAAACATAATTAATTTGATGTTAACGTTAAGAGTCTGAAAATGTCTTGAAAACTGCCATTTCCGATTTTTATTTAAAGAGGCATATTTTTTAAAAATAAACTTTTGGAAAAAAACATAAATACCTTCGAAATCTAAGAACGCTGTGTTAAATTTTCTGTGAGTAAAACATATCTGAATTAGTCGAGCGGTTACGCATATAGAAAACGTTCTGACCGAGTCAGACTTTTTAAATTGGGTTCGAATCCCGGAACAGATAGAATTGTTTTATATATATATATATATATTTGTTAATCGCACGAAAAGGTGATGCACATAGATAATTTTGGAAATGTCAGAATGAAGTTATTTAAACGCTTGTCAATGTAATATTTTGCATGCGTGCTTCATTTTTTTTCAACATTAATTACTGTGTGAAGTCCATGTTATAAATTTGAATTATAAACATTTTCTGCTCAACAACGGTTTTCAAAACAATGTGCACATCAATGTAGAAAGTTTGTTAGTTTTATTTTTTAGGATATAATTGGTATGTCGTTTTCAAAGACACATGTACATGTTTTTAAGAGCAAAAAAAAAATCATTTTAAAAAGTATGAATCAGTAATGAAGCAATAGGTAGATGAAAATATGCACGGATTAATTTGTTCCACCTTTTTTATCTAGACTAGGCGTTTATCTAGATTCTATAGAAAACTTCCTATCTGTATTGATGAAGATCAAATGTTGGTTGCCGTGTTCGATAGAAATTCGCGTAAATTGTTTGTGTATTTTGTCTACATACGGAACATACCCTCTATGTAAATATAGTCGTCTACGTAATGTGTCTATATTCAAGTCCCGCTTTTTTGCAACACCCTCTTTCATAATTATTCTTTTAATTTTCATAGAGCAGCTACTGTCTGTCGAAAATATTGGCTTTTAAAAATCACGTTTCCTTTATAGTGTCAAAAATGCCTTGAAATGTGATAATTTAGAATAATTTTTATACAAGGTTCATTTCGTTTTTTCGAAATATCAAAACCGTTTAAAATAATAAATACCTATTCTGAAAGTTAACAAAAAGCAATCTTACTTAAAAATATAGAAACTAATCAAGAATCAGCAGTAAGTAATTAACACGCATGTTAAAGGGCATTAGATATAAATTTAATTAAAAGGATTGTAGGGTGTCCAAGTAGCGTAGTGGACAGTGAACTCGTTTCTCACCGCTGCGACCCGACTTCGATCCCTGTGATCGGCAGAGGTTGTACGTGAAAGGGTATGGTGGTCGTCCGCATGGACACGTGGGGTTTGTCCGAGCACTCCAGCTTCCTCCCACATCAATGACCCCTTCGCGCTAACATCCGTGCCAACGAAAGATATAAGTAGTAGAGCTTGTTGTAAAATTTATAAAGTTTAGTTGTTTTTTCCTATAAAAAGATTGCAGATCTATATGTGTTCCTTGTTAATATAGGCAGGATCTTTTATTTTAATTTTACTGCCAGAAGGTAGGGTTTCCATGCCGAACCATCTATACCAGTATTTGATTTTTTATTTTCCAAATATCAAAGTCATTTTGACCAAGGAACATCACCTAACTTATGATCTTTTTTATTTATTTCAAATTAAAACATCGAGAGCATAGACACATGTCTAAGTATACGTAAAGTGAAATGCATTATTTGGTTTAATATTTGATTATAAACGCTCGAATACGAAGACGGTTGGTTCCGGTGACCACATAGTCTTATATAATTGTCTTTCCACAAATTATTATTCAAAAATAAAATTTGGTGTTATGACATCAAATTTTATGTCTTAAATAAACATTTATGGAAAGGCATTAAGTATGATCTATGTATTTATTCTGCTTGAGTCTTCGGGTAATTTACAGTTAATTAAAATTAAGCTTGTCTATGTAAAAAAACTGATAACACTTTAATTAATTATAACACGCAAGATAGAAGATAGAAAGTATGAGAGAGAGAGAGAGAGAGAGAGAGAGAGAGAGAGAGAGAGAGAGAGAGAGAGAGATATGGTTTCCAAAAACATTTGACATAACCACAATTTGTTGATAAGTTTTCCATTGACACTGGATTTATCGTCTTTGTTGCTCAAAAGTTCAAAAATTATAGATGCAGACACATCTCCATGCTTGCAGATAAAAAAGGGCATATGTACATTTAAATAAAGTGTTACAATTTGTTGATAAATAATTTATCTGAATACAAGTACAGTTTGCCTTCATGCCAGGACTATTTACATGAGTTACCATGCTCAATCTTACTTCAGAGACGTAAAATTTCCTCCACCGGCTTTTGAAGCATACTCCAAATAGTACTCAGCGGAGAACGTACTCCAAAACTTTTATAACCTCGGTTTTTAGAGGTCGTACTCAGTGGAGCACATACTCGGAGTAAGGAGTACGAGTTTGAGTAGGAGTATGAAAAAAGTTTTATAACCTCGGGGCCTGATTTTGGCTCTTAATAACCGTTAGAGTAATTATCTAGATAAACGCCTAGTGTAGATAAAAAATGATGAATAAATCTATCCCTACATATTTTCATTTACCTATTGCTTCATCACCGATTCTACTTTTTTTTATTTATTTTTTTTTTTTTGCTTTCAACAGCATATACATGTATCCTTGAAAACGGCATACCCGGTTATTTCATTAAAAGGGGGGAGGGAGCAACTTTCTACATTGTTGCTAACATTGTTTTGAAATCCCTTGTTCAGAAGAAAATTTTTATAATTAAAGTTTATAACGGGAAATTCACACAGTAAGTAATGTTGAAAAAAGATTAAACACGCATGCAAAATATTACATTGACAAGCGTTTTAATAACTTTATTCTGCCATTCTTAAATTATCTTTATACATTACCTTTCGTGCGATTAAAAGAAATATGTATAAATGATTTCAACTGTTCCGGGATTCGGACCCAATAAAAAAAGTCGGGAGTTGTTTGCAATCTATTCTAACGGCGTAACCACTCGATTATTCTAGACATCACTTTTAGCGGGGAAAAACGCAGCATTTTTGGATTTCAAAGGTATGAATAATTTTTTCTAAAAGTTAGATTTTTCAAAAATATGCCTCTTTGAAACAAAAATTGGAAATGACAGTTTTTAAGAAATTGTCTGACTCTAAACGTTAAGATTAAACTAATTTTGTTTCAAGGAAGCAGTTTTTCACAACAATGAGGATTCTTCTTTGTGAAATCTGCCACATTTTTCTGTGTAAACATTTTCAAATTTATTTCATGGTCTTATAAAAGTTAGTACTAACACTCCAGATAAAATTCTACACTGCTTTAAGTACAACGTTGCATGCAAAAAAGATTTACATCTGGTTCTTTAACTTTGATTTTTCAATTTTATCTGCAACTCCTTTAGGTAAAAATAGCATAGGAACTGCAACATCCTCTTTGATAATAAATGAAGATGGAGGAATAAGATAGCGCAAATGCCCATTTGGTTTAGTCGGGAAAAAAAATCAAATTTATTTTTTCCAAATTTTTTTTTGAATATATTTAATAATGTTATAATACAAGTTTACAAAAGGACAATTTCTAACTATTATATTCAGTTTTGAATATTTTAACAAATGATAAGAAAAAATAGCCCCTAACGTTTTGGTGGTATCGAACCCACAATCAACCCAAAAACCTAGCTCAATAAGGTTACCTTATGACTGGTGCTCTAACCATTGAGCCATTTCAGTCACAACAAAGTGCTGTGTTTAAATGCTATATGCGACTTTGGCCACGAATCTACGGACTTGTATTATTTTTCTAAAACGTTCAGTTGTTTATATACAAAATAATATTTCTGAAGTAAAGTGGGTCATCTTTCCATGTTTTTGTTGATTGGAATCGGTTTGATTTCCATTAAACCTTATTTAGACTAAGATAAAAATATGGAGCTCTATAAAAGAAAGCGCATTGAAGTTCTAAAAAATGACACTATTTGGAGGTTTTGACACGGATACGCTAGTTTAAATCAACATATTCCAAGTATTTAACATATCTATCAATCGATTTTATGTTAAATATAAATTGTTTTTAATAATTTTAAAAAGAAATTAATCAGATTTGTTGATATTTTAATTTTACGGTATCTTATCTTTTCTTATATAGGCATTTTACACGCATTATTCACCCATCTTCTTTTAGCACATCAAACCTGCAAGTGTATTATTATAGCATTGAATGATTTATTTTTGACGTCGTCGTGACAATAACTGCCGTCAGGTGAGCAGACAAATTGAATAATGCGCGTTATCAATTCATTATCAATTTATCAATTCATATGATGATAATTTGAAGAAAAAAAAATAAACCATACAATTATATAATGAAAATGACTCGTTGAACTTGTGTAACGTAAATAGGTAATGATCAAGTATACATGTAATACTTGATCAGTATTCATAGCTTTATTATCATTTAACAATAAAAATTAATACGAAATTGTTGTTTTTTCATCATTAGTTTTATATGTATCATAATGAACATGTGGAAACTATTACAAATTCTGTAGATTTAACAACAGATACAGTGTGGGTGGGAATTCTACACACACTCGAACAAAATACGTCACATGAATGATGCTACTTTATATGGCGCGCAGCTATAGATTCTAAACTAAGCATATACATATGAATATACATAATGTCCTTACTACATTTGATAAGCTCTGTTTTTGAAACAAATTTCCAAAAACATCATATCAAAATCATTATACAATTTAAGTATACCATTGAGGGAGAGCAAGCCAATTTCCCTCCGCTTCGCCTTTGGAAATAGACTTGATCTCGGGGAACTGGAATCTTGCTGACTCCCTCAATGGTATACTTTAACTGTTTTATTATATCGATACACACAATCAATCAGAAAAAGTTAAAAATAATATAATTCTTAATGTATCCAGCAAGTTATAACGTCAAAATAAATACAATTAAATTGCACGCGCGTCGTATTGTGACATAAGCAAGTTATGTTATAGATAAAGATGAATAGGTATAGCCAATGAAAAAGGACGTTGCAAACTAGAATTAAATCATATAGTTATAAATATTCATGATTTATTTCGGAATATTTCGGATCTTTTTCTTTATTTAACAGAAATTACTAAGTGTTCCAAAAAGTTTTGTATCAGTTTATTGAACTGACGCACCTTTTTTGCAGGGAATCAGTCTGCATATTGCGGAATCAGTCTGTTTATGGCGATTTTCGTTATGGCGAAAAATATCGAATTACTCTAATAAAGTAAAAAATAAGTAGAGGTATAATAAAACAATAAATTGAAAATGCATAGACCAGTTACCATTGTCCAGGAGCTTTTCATCTATTACGTCACTAAAATAGGACTATTGCATGTTTGTGATTTCAGAATTGCTTGTTAAGGATTTAATCTTTGCATTTCTACGAAATCTCAAATTTATTTGCTCTTTTGACACGTATCACATATAGGCCAGTTTATTATTGAGTATCACTTATTTGCTTTTTGTGTTCTGTTTACAGTTAAAATAGGTCATGCGCATGCGAAGTGATTATGACATTTTCAGATTGTATTACTATTTTTACGTATAGAACGGGTGTAATAGGATTGTTCAACTCAGTAATTAATGCAAGAATAATGAAAACCCGATTGTACTCAAACATTTCTAGCTATGGTAAAGAATTTATCTTTGATCTTTCAATATCACTGGGTAAGTATGTCCCCTACCACTATGAAAAGCAAAACTATATGTGCTTGAGTTTTATAAAAACACTATTTCTAGTAATATACTCATATTGACATGAAGTCAGATCGTTGAGTTGATATAATTTGATCTTGGTAGTTTAAGGTGAAATGTCCCTCTGCTAATAATTTTACCATATATTTTTAAAAATACTTTATATCAATATTCATCAAAGTCAATATTAATAGATTCAAACGAAACAAAGTTGAAGTAATGAAGCGCTGCTAGATTTTTCAAAAATGGATATTGTGTCTAATCATGATACGAAGAAAATTAGTCATAGTAATTAAAAAAAAAAAAACTTTTACCAATGCAGCATGAAATTAAAAATATTATATGTATATGAAATTAATATATTGCTATATACATTGTCAATTCATATAACAAAATACAATGAATCGGTGCTCTTTAGTTGAGAATATCACTTTGTTGAATATTTTCATAACAAAAATTGCTTCAATCAGCAAGAGGTATTTCTTCTTTAATATCATAAAATATTGAAGGTTTTGCACACAGTACATGATAAATTACCAAGGTTTCTAATTTTCAGAAAAGGTTTCCTGTTTTTAAATTTGGAATAGATCATGGTAAATTGGATCCACATGTTTTAGAAATGCAAAAAATGTAAATCAGAGAAGTTTGTTATAACACAAATATGAAATGGAATGATTTTCCAGTAATTGGTATGATCTCGATATAGGTATAATAATATAGTCTTGAAGGAAATGTGATACTGTTTTTTTTAACACTTGTATCCCATATGTTTTCTCTCAGAAAAGAAAACCCTTATTCAGTTTAGGACATTTGAACTGTTATCATTTTCAAATGATGCTAACTAAGTCTTAAGTTTGCAATTGTCTTAGTCACGATTTTTATCAATTTATAACACATTTACCTCTGCGAACCAGCTATAAAGAGATAAAAGAAAAGTTTCCATCTAAGATTCGCTGGCCTAAAATATCAAACACGTATTGTTTGTGTACTTTACTAGTACATACAATTTAGTTTTGAAAAAAAAAAACCAAAATAAATCCACGGGGGAGGGGGGTAGGGTGAGGGGTCAAAATATTGCCTCATAAAAATGTGATTAATGTGTGAGTTTCTTGTATTTTTTTTTTTTTTTTTAAAGTTTTCTATAATATTTTACCCCTGTGTTAAAAGTCCGGGTTCTGTTCGTTCCGTTCAAATTTCATTTTTCTTCATGTGAATTAATATATCTAAATAAACGTCGCCTACCAACATAAATTGGGGTCCAGTACTGCTTACCTTGTTGCTACATGACTTAATAATGGTGAGTTTACAAAAACAAAATGAGATTTGTTTTCTACAGAAGTTATCTCTCTTATCAGAGGTATATTCCACCTTAACGATCTCCGATCCTCAGTGCGATAACTCTAAATTATCCGGCTTTTTTATTCGTACCATAAATCCGCCTTTTATATAGACAAATTTAATTAGTCTCCTAGTGTTATTACGATCATTCATTCAACGAAATGCTTGGGTAGTGGATCCGCGGAGATCAAATACATATAGGTAACGGGGTTCGAGCCATCGATGCACCTGTACAACTGTGGGTTTGTTGTTGTTTTTTTTTTATCTCAAGTTGTATATTTATTTAGTCCATTATATTCAGCGTGGGCAGATTTGCAATAACTTTGTATAATGCATCTAAAAAATTCTTTTTATTTCATTTCATTTATAAAGTTTAAAGGACAAATAATATTTTTATGATGAAAAAAAATATTTTAAAGCTGAGGATCGGAGAACCTTAAATAGTCATGGTCAACATTTGAGCTAAAATCTAATTTTTTTGTTGTTGGTGGTGTTGTGACTAATGCTTTATTAAGATATGTTCAGTGTCTAACCGACATTTGGATGTCAGTTGTCAAAGTGAAATACAGGCCTCGCAATTCTTTTGTTTTGTAAATAAAGCTCGTGCCATATTCTTGCCAACACCCGCTGCATAGTAGTAAAAACGTCAATTGAATCAGGTTATTTTTTCTATTTGCTAATTTACTTTGCATCGTAAAACAATTTCTACCTTTTTCACATTTCATTTTGTTTTAAGTGTGATATTTTCCATCCAGCAACCTTAATGTAAACAAAAACTTGGAACGAGCTTTGTTAACATTACGAAATTTTAAAAGCTCTTTATTTCACTTAAAACCAGACAACTCGCGTTCAAACTTTGGTGATTATTAATATCTTTGTTAAGGTTTTTATCCATTTGAAATAGAAACATTGAACTCAAATCGTGACCTTGTCCCTACAATAGTACTGCATTGTTGGTCAGGAATATCATCTAATTATCAAAGGCTACAATGTACCTTCAGGAATCCACTTCCACATCTTGCAGATCTCAAACTCATTGGTGCTATTTCCATTTAGAAGGCAGTGATATTTACTAGTATCATTACAGGATAGACGGTACTGTTGATTTGAGGGTTTGGCTAACTCCATACAAGTGGTATTCTTTAATTGTCTGTATAACTGGACTTCGTTGAAGACAACAAAAAATACAAATGTTTTAAACCAGACATGCATTCTTCCTCTGTAATCTGTAAATAAACGATAGTATTTAATGAGAAACTCCATGTCAGTGTACTGTAAATGTTACTACAAGTAAATTTGTGTTCCATTGTGAATCTGTCATAGTTTAACTTTATTACTATGTAAAATCTAAAGCATTTTCAAGAATATAAAACGAAACTAATGTTGAAATGAACATAAAAACGAGATTAGAATTGGACATAGGATTGCTTATTTTACAAAACATGATTAAAATATGCTTTCTTACCATCACGCATTGGCTATATCATAGATAAATACATGGTTACGAAAGTGAAACTCTTCTTTTTTAAAATTAAAAGGAAATCGGAAAACCACAACAAAGTACGATAACTGAATGTTAACTTTACTTTCGCTTTGTAGTTACCAACTATCTGATCCATATTAGGACCAAATTTTCTTGAATATCAATCATGTATTAAATATTCTGGTATTAGTTCGAAGCATTTTAGAGTAGAACAGGATTTACCAAGAAAAATTTTCAAAAATGTTATTACCTAAGCAGTAATTAATTAATGAAGATTGCATTAAGGTCTATGGGGACAAGCACATTTTGAAAATGAAAAAGTTAAATGCTAAAAATATCAATAAATGCTATTTAATCATTAGGAAGAGAAAAACTATGGAAAACAAATTTTATACTGGATAGATTTTTTTTTTTAGAATTGATTTTTATAGACTAAAGGCAAAGGGGCAACTCTTAAAGAACAAGGAAATACCATTTATTAGGACACATTCCGCTTTTAGATACTGATACTTAAACTTGAAAATTATGTCTAAGTATTATAGGTATTAAGCCCATACATATATCTGTTAGGCATCCAGATTCATATGGATCAGATACCTTATTTTTTTTATCACGTTTCAAATAATGAAGTTATGGCATGTTTTAAATTATTCATAATTACATAGTTAACAAATCTTTGGGGTAAACCTCGAGAGTGTTAGTATAATTTACCACAAACCAATATATAGGGATCTACGCAGCGCCAAGTAAATATTACAGGTACACGATCTATAATTATGCACCAGCACATGGGTATATAATCCTTTCAGTTTCGTTACATCTGATCTCGTGACAGACGTTTAGTATTCCTTTTGTTGTTTCTAATATCTTGTTTTATGTGCATTTGTTTGTTTAATCAAATTTTTACTAGTCCTTCCAGTGGCGAAGCTTGGGAAAAATATTTTTAAGCAGGTGGGGGGGGGGGGGGGGGGAGCAGGCCCTCAGAAGTTGTATTAGATATATACATTTTTTTTCTTTTTTTCTTTCGTCTCCTTAAAGTCAAATATATTGGAACAAAAAGAAATTGAAAATTGAAACAAAACAAAACACACACTAACAGATACCAAAGGATGAAGATAATACATCTAAAGGAATAAATCAGGTCTTTATATGAGGCAACAAATACTGACAAAAAGGTGAAAGTGGGACTTTTGACTAGATTTTTTTATTACTAGTTGCAGTATTTCTCAACCGAATTTTATACCTGGTATAAATGTCTTAGAAAAGAATAAATGTTGTAATTTACGTTTACCATGCATATGATGCAAACGTTTTTTAATTTTATTGCCTGTTTTGCAATTTTGTATTACTATGTCAATTAACTTTCAGCTTGCCAGGTCTAGGCAACCTCCTTTTTTTGAGGTTAGATTTTTTCCTCCGAAATTGGAGGTTATATATATATGCTTACCCAAACTGTGCTCTAAAACACCCAGTGTTGCTTCTTTATATAAAGCACTGATCAGTTGATTGTAATGAAATGAACATTTGTTGATTTGTACCATATGAATTAATATTTTGACCTTACGACTCGGTCAATATTTCGAAAAGTGTATTACAATTAATTAACTACATGTATAAGAACAAGTGCGGGATTATTCAGGAAAAGTACCGACATAAACGCAAAAGTTGTCGGAATTTGCAATGAAAAAAAATAACAATGTTTTTAAAAAAATGAGATTCAGAAAAAAAATGTAAGCACGTGCTAACAGTGCTTCAATATAGCTATGCCACTGCCTTCACATTCACATTCCATATAAAATATTTACAAAAATAGATCAATATTCTCAATGTGAAAAGTTTTTTTTTATTATGAGAGAGAGAGAGAGAGAGAGAGAGAGAGAGAGAGAGAGAGAGAGAAAAACTAAATTTAAAACGAGCATGTTATAATCTAACTACTTAATACGATGTCTATCACAGAGAAATCATACATATAATATATTATAAATGCCTTGCCAGTATTGTTTTCAAATTCCTTATTTCCGCAATTTTTCAACAATAAATATTTTTCAACTGCAATTCTTTCAGTGGTTATTTTCTTCATTGCTTCTCTGCTTAATTTAATCATATTTGAGAAATATGATTTCTTTCGTTTGAGGGACGAATTAGACAAAGCATTTTCTATTTATTTAATTAAGGATTTGTTTTAAGATTTTTACAAAGCCAATGGGTGAATAATGCGTGTAAAATGCCTATATGAGAAAAGATAAGATACTGTAATATTGAAATATCAACAAATCTGATAATTTCTTTTTAAAGTTATTTAAAACAATTCATATTTAACATAAACTCGATTTGAAGATATGTTAAATACTTGGAATATGTTGATTTAAACTAGCGTATGTGTGTCAAAACCTACAAATAGTGTCATTTTTTATAATTTCAGTGTGTTTCCTTTGTGTTACAATCTTCCACTGGGTCGCATGCTGACTGACGTTTTTCATACTAATTGTTAGACCATAAGTAATCACCTAATTGTCTACGGACTTTTCCGTTTTTCCCGATTACGACAAAGAGCACACGAACGGGTGTGACTTAAATGATTCGATGGTTAGAGCACCAGACATGAGACTTCCGGTTTACTGACAGCCGAGAGTGCATGGATAGATTTCGTGGAGGTGATAGTTAGTTGGTTCGTGTACTTATGTAAGTAGTAAAGCTTCTAAAACGGAGCTAAATTGTATAATTATATATATTATTCAACGATCATTTCGCCTACCTTTTCTTGACAATACCAAAATTGAATGTGCCTTATTTTATAAACCTGACCTCCTCAACAATTACAAAAAACAACAATTAATTGACGTTTGACGTGCTTGTAATGACCCTTTATTAAATTTATAGTGCAATATGCAGCTGTCAAATGTATGCGCCGATTACAATTATTTGGCAGCATAAAAATATGATATAAAACAGCATTAGAAATACCATCGTGATCCAAGGAGCCTGGAAACAACACCCCTGGAGACGGAATTCTATGCAAAATTATGCCAAATGGTACATATGACGAAGTTAAATGTACCATCCGCCACAAGAAGTGAAGGCGGCAATTTTGCCCATCAAATATTGAAAGATTCAATATCAAACCAAATAATCAAATGTGCGCAAACTGCGCATAAATATATAAGTGAAATTCACCAACATCCCACAACATATACGCTATCAAATTACCGTCATGTTTTTTTTTTGTTTTGTTTTGTTTTTGTTTTTTTTTATTATAAGTTGCGACAGATGTGCTCATTATCATATTTAAATTTCCCAAACATTATTTGACCTTTCCAACACAAGATTAACCTATAAAATTAGCGTGATAGTTTTAAATATTACTTGCGTAAAATTGCGACAGATGCGCATGGAACAAAACGAATATGTTTAACATGACAAGTACAACCCATTCACAAACACTTTTCCCACTACTCAGATAATATATTTTTCAATACACCTTTGATTGTACTAATAAACACATCAATGCCTAAATCAGTCAAATGAACCCCATCTAAACGGTATAAATCTCCTTGATTTGCAGATATATCAGTATAGCCAATTGCTCTTCCACCCAATTTCTTCAAAATAAAAGTTGCAACTGAACTGTTAATTCTACGTCTACATTTATCTTCTTCAAAATTAGCTACCACATTAGACCAATGTTGCAAGATTTGAGACCAAATAATCATGGAATTTGGTAATTGCTCCTGAATCTCTGCCAGGACAGCTTTCATCATTTGAATACCTCTTAGAGTCTTGTGTTGTCGTCCAATGTTGTTCTCCCCCCCCCCCCCCCCCCACCCCCACAATGAATTATAATGATATCTGGGTCTCTGTTACCATTTAATAACAAATCTAAATTGCTCCCACACCATTCCGCGAATTCCATGCCACATAATATTTGCTGAACGTAGTCCCAAGTCCGATTGACTGGATTTGACTTCATAGTCGTGTGTCCAATGTACAATAGACGATCCTATAATCCAAATGGCCACTGTAGAATTAAATGAACAAAACTTAAAATGTATCTAGACTTTCTTAAACTTGTATACTCTTGTATCTAGACATTTAAAGGACGAATGTAAGATTTGTACGCTGTGGATCGCCATCTTCCCATTTGTTGGATTTCCCCCTCTGACAATTCCCCTAAATACAAGTGAGTAGCTCCCCCAATGCGAAATAAACGAGTCTTGTAATTTGAAGTTTGAATGTCTAAAAATTTTAGGGTTTTATACAACATGCTAGAAAATTGATATTGAGTCAGAGGCTTTGAGATGAAATGAGCAAAATAAACTTCCTTGTTAATCTGACTTGACATTAAGAAAAACTGCTTCAACAAATTGAATAGCATCACTCTCTCTGAATTATATGGCAACAAAACTGATGACCCAGAACCAAATTGGTCATTTTTTGAACTTTTAATAAATACTGACATGCTAGTGTCTAAAATCTGAATATCCTCCTTTCTCATACCAATCACTTCACTCACTCTCAGCAATGCTAAAATATACTAAAGTAAACGATGATTGAAATAATATTGATTCATATGTTTAGATAGCCAAATGTGGTATTGCATTAATTAATTTGTGTAACAATGGCAATGAGATTGGTCATCGCATATCACAGGATATGGAAGACTTTTTGAATCCTGCAATCAATTTATTTTACCAAAATGGACTAGATTGGATTTTTCAAACCATTCAAATTAATGACATAACTTATTCCAGACATATAACATTTGGCTGTTGAAAATGAACACCCATCATCAAAGACATAAGCAATAAATTTGAGGATATGGTCAAGGGGGAAGGCCAGGTTTGTTGAAACGCACATTTGACTCTGAAATTATAAAATCTTTGCAGACCTTGTTTGTATACTTTACTAGTATTTTCAGATATACTGGCTTGCAAAAGTTTATAGCTGTCTGAATCTGGGCCACTGAAATCGTGAAATTGCATCAGCAACATATCTATACTTATGAATTAAGACATCTCGCCAATAAACTGCGAAACGCCTGCACCAGAGTAACTGCTTATACCTTTGGTATTTCAACATGTGTGATATGATGTCCGTAAGCTATAATTGAATTTTAACGGATAAATAATTATTGAGAAATAAATTAAAAACCTACTTTCATTTTCGATAAACCAGCTCGAAATAGCAAAAAATGAGAGTAATTATTATACATAGAAGTTGAGATTGACAAATGCTGAATAAAAGAAATAAGGCAAATCGTTCCTTGAGTGCGCGATTTTAGTTTTGATAGATAGATAAAAGCTAGCGAAGCGCGACCTCTGGCGAGAGAATGGAATAGAACTTTCCAGAACGGGGTAACCAAGAACGCGGTTTGACTAATTAACGTCATGGCGAAAAATGTAGAAGGGGTTCATCATGCGGGCAGATATTCATACCTTGGATCTTTGGTTAATACAAAAAAGTTAATAAATGAAATGGAACAATTTAATCCGATTTTAGTTTTGATCGAAAGAATTTATTATCCACAACGGCGTGCCCAGAAACGCGGTTTGACTAATTTTACACCATGGCGGAAACTGTAGGTCGAGTTAATCATGGGACAAATACTTTGGATATGACAACTTTGGTTTAAAAAATGAAAATTAATATGCATATACTAAGGTTTTTTTTAATATCATACATTTTTATACCACGACAGATTGGTCTTATACCTTAGACATTAATTTGTAGACAAGTAACATGCAGATTGTGTTCTAAGTCTATATGAATAAAATATGTATGAAGTTAAATTGGGGGGGGGGGGGGGGGGCGTTGATCACCCTTCCCAATTGTTTTTTTTTTAATCAGTTTTTTATCTCCAATTCTAATTTAGGACAGTGATAAATATGTTAGTGAAATTTTACCTAAAGATTTACAATTTAGAGATATGACGTCCTAAAGGTTTAAAAAAATCATTGTTATTACTCAGCTGCAACAAAAAGAATTAAGGCCATGTAAATGTATATATATCATCCAACACAGCATAGATTTTTCATCCCTCAGCTCAATATCTAACTATGCAGATTTTTGGTTTTAATTTTATAGAATATGTTAAGAAAACGATTAAGAAAAAAATAGGAGATATATATACGAAAAGAAAAAAATGGTTCATTTTAGCATTGTGTTATTAATGTGTTAAGTGCTAATTCAGGCCCGCTCTTGCGCAGGATATCATCTATTATACTTATAAATTAAGACACATTGTCAATAAACAACGAAATGCCTGCACCAGAGTAACAGCTTACACCTTTGATATTTCATCAAGTGTGAATTGATGTCCGTAAGCTATAATTGAGTTTTACTTGATAAGTAAATATTGAAAAATATATTAAAAACCTACTTTCATTTTCGATAAACCAGCCCGAAATAGCAAAAAATGAGAGTAAGGTAGTAGACACACTTTGGCGGATCCAAGTCGGTGGGAATTTTCATCAAAGTATATGCTTGCAATGAAGTAATATTGAATGATTACCTAAAGAGTGATTATATTTACTGGGAACTTATTTAGGATATACATAGAAATTAAGATATGACAAATGTTGAATAAATAAAATGAGCCAATTCGTTTCTTGAATGCACGATTCTAGTTTTGATGGGTAAAACTTTCTAGAACGGGGTAACCACGAACGTAGTTTAGTTTAGTTAACGAACTAATTAACGTCATGGCGGAAAGTGTAGGGCGACTTAATCACCGGGAAGTTACCTTAGATCTGACAACTTTGGTTTAAGATATGCAAAAATAAAGTATTTACTAGGGTTTTATAAATATATATATACAATTTTATACCTCTACAGATCGGTAGTAGACCTTACATTTGTATATACATTAATTTGTGAACCAGGAACAGATTGTGTTAAAACTACCTTGCCCTTGGGCAAACATGTATGTAGGTAGTATGAATCTAAAATTTTCAAACCTCATAAGCAAAAATCTATAGGACATATAGGTAACAACCTAAATGCATTGGAAATATCAATTTTTGCCATTAACGCCACTTTGGCAGAAATGCCTTGTAATGCGTCATCAAAAGTTGAATAATTGACTGAACAAAGCTCTGAATCTATATAATCGTTAATACTTACCCCTGAAAGTTAAGATAAATTGGTGATCATGCGCCAGCCTCCTTGTTTCTTAGGATGAATACCAATGGGGTTACAACGTAAATAGGAAATAGAAGGTAAGGGAATGGACCTAACATCCTCCCTAGTTGAATTTCTCTGTCGACTTTGGTTTGAATTTCAGTAACAAATTGAACAGAAGAAAGCAAGTTTTTATATTCTATCCGTTTTATATCACCCTTGTAGTTTAATTCAAAACCAAATCTAAACCCGTTAGACAAACACTTAGCATTAACAACATCTGGGTAATTTTGTAATACCTGATCTAAACAAGGTACATAGATTGGTGATCTGCCCAGGTCCCATAGTTGACGCTGAAGGTGATGTACATGTAAACTAAGCTCCTGCTGGAACTGGTTTGGGCCGTTCCTGTAATAAGTATCATTATGATTAACTGGAGCTTTAGTGTGAGGTTGACTTACTTTGAAGCAAGTGAGCCGCTGCATTTGAGACATTGTTGTAAATAAGCGCACTTGATTCTATAGCACACTCCTTGAAAATTAAAACCACAACATTTCAAGCGAGACCTTGTTAAGCTAGTTTGCGACAACTGAGTATTTCTAAACTGACTACTTGGTGGCTGCATATAAACTAACCACATTTCTGCATCTACTGACGACCAACTGATTGCTGAGTTGATAGACTTTTCAATCTAAACTGGATGTCATATTCTTGCCAACCGGGGTACATATTATCTGCCCCCTTTCTATTGTTGTCATATACTTTAACAAAGCCAAAGATTCTGACGGATGTTTGACTTAATAGATTGATCCAGATATGAGGAATGCATCCATCCACTGAGATATGTTGACGATTTTTTGTTCTTTGATTTTTGGCTTGAATTGAAATATAGCATCCTCATAAACTATTTGATTGGTTTGTGTGGACGTGGGGTCATGATATAGAAGTTTATTCAAATGCACAAATTCATTGCTTTGAATCTTTTCTTTCAAACTTTGAGAGACACGAACCCCGAGGGGTGAAACTGTGCTAATAAATGGTAATGGTATGGTCAAAGAATCAAACGAGTGCATTATAACTGGATTAGCCGTGACGCCTTGTCCGTAATCTGCCACATGCTGGTGAATTTGCTGTTCCTGACTGCTTGAGGAAGGCGGCTCAATTACGCTAGAAACGCCGGCAATGGCTTGATGCAAATTAGTGAGGGGGGGGGGGGGGTCACTATCGGCATCGATACATTTGAGGTCGTACAGGCCGCAGCGATAGATTCTGGCACCCTAGGGCGAGCATATGGGCTCTTCGCCTTAGATTTTCATGAAGCCTGCAACATTTTTTTCAAGTCTTTCACCGATGAAAACAAGAGATGACGATTTCTAAAACAGAGCTGAGGTTTGCGATGTTTCTTGCAGCGGTTGATGAAGAAAAGGGAAGAGTTAATAGCGCATGCTCACCAATTAACACGATGTTCTAGAATGTTCTGAAATTAATAAATGGGGAACCCTCTAGGGGCCAATTAAAATTTGACCGACTATTAAGAGTTATTGCCCTTTCCTCATAAATTATTAACAATGATTAATTGCACAGAATAACCTGGTTTATCCTTATGAGATAAACCCTGTTATATTGTACATAAGTGAATTGGTGAACTATATTTTCAAGTAGTGTTGACTTTGTGTCAACAAAAGGCAGATGCCCGCCATGAAGGCCGATCACAAAACAACCCAAACAAAGTGAAAAGAAACTACCGCCATGGAAATTCAGTAACTATTGATGTTTTAGATAATGGGCAGATTAGACCCGATAATATCATCAAGTGTGTACATGAACATTAAGGAGTTGGATCAATGTTTGCGTGTAATGGAGGGGGGGGGGGGGGTCAATTTGTTTTGGCCAGAAAAGCTATAACTTTTGTGGAAGCATCCTCAGATAATGTAGATCAAGTCTGTTTACATCATAATCCCTTGGGATAGGGTGGGGCCACACGGGTGGGGGGGGGGGGGGGTTACATAGGAAATGAATTTCATTATTCTCAAAAACTCAAATGTTATAATTATTCAAGCATCTTAACATTTGTTAATTCTCAGTCATTTATTTAGACTGTGTAGACTTTTACCCCAGATCTTGGGAACTACAATGCTCAATATCTAATATGACTATGAAATCATCCAGTCACAAAAGGGGCTCAATGTTTAACATGAGAATATCTGGAGATAATTTTAAAAATCTTTTTATACAGGATTTATTTTACTACATTGTCCTGATAATTTGTGTATGACTCCTTAAAGTTAATTTTATTATTACTATGGTATTGTTGCTCATGTGAGCGATGTGGCCTATGGGCCTCTTGTTACATCTCTTTTTAAAAGTGTGATATTTTGTATCCAGCAACCTAAATGAAAACAAAAACTTGGCACGAGCCTTGTTAACATTACAAAATATTGAAAGCTCTGTATCTTACTTTAAACCAAACAACTGGCATTCAAATTTTGGTTTATTATTTAAAATAGCTTTGTTGAGAATTCTATTCATTAAAAATGAAAACATAATATTCAAATCGTGACCACGCCCTTTCAATAGTCCTGCATTGTTTGTCAGGAATATTTATTAATTATCAAAGGATCCATGTACCTTCAGGAATTCACTTCCACGTCTTGCAGATCTCATACTCATAGATGCTTTTTCCATTCAGAAGACAGTGATATGTACTAGTATCATTACAGGACAGACGGAAATGTTGATTTGAGGGTTTGGGTAACTCCAAACAGGTGTTATTCTTTAATTGTCTGTATAAGGCCGCTCAAAATTACTTCTACGTTTAACGTTACTTCAAAATACCATACCTACGAGGGAGGCCGATAAAATTAAAACAAACAAAATTTTCAAACAAATGATTTTCATTCATTTACATTATTACAATTAAAGTGAGTATTCAAATTACATATATGTAAAGGGGTAGCTTATATATATATATATATTCGGAGCTACTTTGGGAACCAGAACTCCAATGCCTTTTTGTTGAATTATTAATTCTCAATTTATTCTCGTCATATAACTCACCAAGTATAACAGCGATATATGACTACTAAATAATTAGTTATAGTCGAGTTGACAAAGCTAAGGAGCACATATCAACCGTCTGTCTTGGGTGGCGTCATGATATTAAATTCTAAAAGTTCGTGCTAAAAGGATTATATAAACTGACATGCGCACTCATTCACTCAAACCCGAAAAACCAGTCTAACACACCCATTCATTCACCGATCCATCCGCCACACGTAACCACGTGACCTCTCGTACTACTATCATACTATGAATGAATGTATGAATGAAAGAAACAGCTCAAATGGAAACAAATGAACAATGGAAAATGAAAACATGAAATGTTGAAATAAATGAACGCAATTATGATGAATAATTAGCTAAAACAATTAATCCTGTGACATTCTCCCCTGTCTGGAGAAAAATGTCTCCTGACATTTCGCTTATGGACATCAATTCTGAAATCAATATAGCAACTGAAAATCATAAACATAAAACTGTATACATTTACTGTGACATTCTCCCCTCGTCAGACATACCAAACTTCAACTGGCTGGGACCCCATAACCCAGTCTCCGTATCTGTCAGGATTATTTCTTTTTCGAATAGACCTGCGTGGAATGAAAACATTAGTATCTGGCAACACATTATCGTCTATATTTGGTAAAGACAAATCAGAATTATGTGACACATAATCAACAGAATGAATAGGAAATCCATGCTCTGATTCTACAGTCGAAGAATCGAACTGTGTTGTTGCCGAGTTTCCACGACCAACGTCGATATTATCTGCGCCTGATATATCGAAATTATTATTGCCCGTTGCACCGAAAGATTCACTGGAATCATTCCCATAGTAAATACGTGAAGTATTAGGCATACCCTTTGGTATATTTTCATTACCTGACCTTCTCTTTACATAGGTTAACTCTGAATCCTCATCATCCTCACTTGTATCAGATGATGTTGACTCTTCCAACCTATTTTGACGTCTATTTCTCTTCTTCTGTTGTCTGTCTGACTCTGTGGAAAATTCAGTGTCTTGATCACCTGAAATTGACATAAAAGGTAAAAGTAAATTTCTATGTAATGTTCTTATTGCCCCTTTTCTAGATTCTTTTTGCACCTTGTACACTGGAATTTCTGTATTCGGGATGTCCACAATAACATATGGATCCCTTTCCCATTTGTCTGATAGTTTGCTTTTACCGGTTTTGTGCAAAAGTCTAATCAAAACTCTGTCACCAATTTCTAATTTACAATTTCTCACTCTAAAATCATAATGTCTTTTTGATCTTTCAGAATTCCTTTCTGTATTTGATCTTGCTACTTTGTAAGCATAGTCTAGTCTCTTTTTCAGTTTATCCACATAATTCTCTTTGTTCTTTGACTTCTCTTTAACTGTATCTAATCCGAGATAAGCATCAATGGCGAGCTTAGGGTGCCAACCAAACATAAGGTAATGAGGGGAATACCCAGTGGTATCTTGCTTGGTAGCATTATATGCCTGAACAAGAGGTGGCACATAGGATTTCCAATCCTCTTTTTGGTGATACTCCAAAGTTCCCAACATCTTAATTAGTGTTTGGTTGAATCGCTCCACTGCGCCATTTCCCATGGGGTGGTACGGTGTTGTCCTACTCTTACTTACCCCAGCGACGTTACATAGCTCTTTGATCAGTCGACTCTCAAAATTCCGTCCCTGGTCCGAGTGAATTCTCTCAGGAAAACCATAGTAGCAAATAAACTTTTCGTACAATGCTCTCGCAGTTGTTAATGCTTTCTGGTTCTTGGTAGGGATAGCTATCGCATACTTAGTAAAATGATCTGTGATTACTAATATATCTTCAATGTTACCTTTGGACTTTTCAAGTGATAGGAAATCAATACAAATCAACTCCATGGGTCTAGATGTTACAATGTTGACAAGTTCTGATTTGGGTTGTTCTCTGGTCTTACTCCTTATACATCGACCACATTGTCCTACCTTGTCCTTGATATCTGCATCCATACCTATCCAGTAGAATCTTTGTTTCACAAGCCAACTGGTTTTCTCACGACCTTGATGACCTACATCATCATGTAATCCTTTTAAAACTAAAGCTTTCATACTTTCTGGTAGTACTATTTGATGTACCTTGATTCCATCAATCACAGTATTTCTGACTACTATACCTTTCTTCAATTCAAAATTTTTCTTCTCTCTCCAGAACTTTTGAATATCTAAACTTTCTTGCTGTAGACTTTCAAAATCTATCTTGTAATCTGTAAGTAAAATCTTGAGCCTACCAACAACTGGGTCATTATCTTGCTCTTGTTGCCAGTTGACTGTCGACAACTCTTGTGATTCTAGTCCAGGTAACTCTTCACCCAACTGTCCAGTATCTGTAATGACTAAACTCTCAGCAAGTGGCAGAATTTCCCGGTCAATCTGCGCTGCTTGACATACTGCTTTGACAGCCTCTGGAAATATCTGTAAATTGTATGGACGCCTGGACAATCCATCTGCGTCTTGATTTGATTTCCCAGATCTGTAATATATCTTGAAATTGTAATTGCTCAAAGCAGCAAGCCAGCGGTGACCTGTGGCATCAAGTTTCGCAGAAGTTGTGACATAAGTCAACGGATTATTGTCCGTTCTAACTTCAAAAGAATTGTTGTACAGATAGTCTTTAAACTTATCTACCACTGCCCACTTTAAACACAAGAACTCTAGTTTATGTGCTGGGTACAACTTTTCACTAGGTTTTAAACTACGACTGCCATATGCAATTACATGCTCTAAACCATTCTGGTTCTGATAGAGAACAGCACCTAAGCCTTTAGTAGAGGCATCAATATTCAAGATGAATGGTTTAGAAAAATCTGCATAGCTGAGAATAGGTGGATTGGTCAATTTACTGATAAGTGTCTCAAATGCACTTTGTTGCTCCTTATCCCATACCCAGGGTATTTTCTTTCTGTTTCTCTGGTTCTTTCCTTTTGCTGTGGAGTGTCCTGCCAATAATTCAGTGAGAGGGTGAACAACTCTTGCGTAATCTCTAATAAAACGCCTGTAATATCCAGTGAAACCTAAAAAAGAGCGTAATTCTTTAATATTCTTTGGTACTGGCCATGACTTAAGTGCTTCAATTTTATCTGGGTCGGTTTTGACACCTTCCTCAGACACAATATGACCTAAGTATTTCACTTCACTCATAAAGAATTCACATTTAGATGGTTTAAGTTTTAAGTTATGTTTTTTCCAGTTTTTCAAACACACCTTCTAATCTCTTCAAATGATCATCAAAAGATTGAGAAAAGACCAAAATGTCATCTAAAAATATAAGACATTCTCTGAGATGTAAATCACCCATACAAGTCTCCATTAACCGCTGGAACGTGGCAGGGGCATTGGTTAAGCCAAATGCCATACGGTTGCATTCATAAAACCCTAAAGGGCCTAAGGAAAAAGCGGTCTTATGCTTGTCCCCTTCCTTTATCTCAACCTGCCAATACCCAGATCTTAAGTCTAATTTAGTGAAATACTTACTGCCAATCAAAGTGTCAATAGTTTCTTCTACTCTTGGTAAAGTGTAAGCATCTTTGATAGTTTTGTTGTTAAGTTTTCTAAGATCAATACAGAATCTCAAAGACCCATCAGATTTCTTAACTAGTACTACATTTGAACAGTAAGAACTCTGTGATTTTCTTATAGCACCAGCTTCCAACATCTCTTTTAGATGTTGCCTTACCTCCTCATACATTCCTGGTGGAATTCTTCTGTAGGGTTCCTTTACAGGAATATTGTCTGTAAGCTTGATTTCATGCTTTACTAAGTCTGTTTTTCCTATATCAGTAAAGGATGTTGAAAAGATATGTTTCCACCTATTTAGTAACTCTGATGTTCTTACCAATTCATCCTCTGTCAGATTCTGCCTATTAATCTTAGCACCAAGAGTTTCAACAAAAATATCTGAGTTCTCACCTTTTGTCACTGAGGACACTTCCTCTGTCTCAGGTTCCCATGAATCTATGACCTTTACAGGACTAACAGAACATATAACAGATTTCGGGAGAATCTTAATTGACTGTGCTGATAAATTACACACTCTCACAGGGATTCTAGATACTTTCCCTACACTAGACTTAAGACGAATGACTCTAGGACAAATGACCAAACTCCCTGATTGTGAAGTATCTGACTGTTCAGTCAATGCTGTTTCTAAGTCATAAGATTTTTTGACCAGACCATGTAGAGTTTTAACCTCATTAGGACCAATGCTTATAGGAAAATGGTTTGTTGACCTTACCTTCAAATCTTTCTTGCACATGCTCTTGAAAGCTAAGTTCCAAACTTCAGGAATGTTTGAACTACAGTCTAATTCACTTACCATTTCCTTGCAACTTCGTATAACATTGGTACCAATAATAACTGGTATTTCTGAGTCACTGTCACTTTTAGATAACTTTCTTACTAACACTGGAACAAAGAAAGGATTTTCTGTTAGACAGGGAATTCTAACTTCAGCTTCTATGTATCCTACAAATGGAAGTACATTACCTCCAGCACCATAAACATTAAGCTGAAAGTCTTGTAAATCTCTAATCACAGGCTTATGTTCTAGTGATTCATAAAAATTTTCAGATATGCAGGTCACCATTGAACCTGTATCAATCAATGCATTTGTCTTTTGACCGCATATATACAACACACAATCATTAGAATGTCCAACCATTCTTTCAAGTAAGTTTTCTGAGTTAGGACTACAAACATCACCCTCTCCTGTCCGTCCTACAACATGAGAGGTTACTCTTTTGGTTGAAACCTTTGAGACCTTTGACTCTGATCAGTTTGTGTCATCTGACTACTGCCAGAATTCATTTGACCTCTGTAATTGTTTTGACCTTTGAAATAGTTTTCCTGGAATCCTCTACCTTGGCTTCTCCTGAACCCTCTATATCTACCTCTAAAAGGTCTGTGCAACCCTCTCTCTACATTAGAAGAAACAGTATTTACTTTGCTTTCTTGCAATTCAAGGTTATTTAACTTCCTTGATAACTCCTGATAATTGTATTGCTGAGAATTAATATTCTGTTCTAACCTGTCAATTTTGGATACTAATTCCTTCAATTCTTTCTTCCAATCTTCATTTTCTGCCTTTTCAGCATTCGCCGCTGCGGTGCGTGCTTTCGTTTTCTGTTGACCTTGGTCCTCCTGTTGAACCTTCCTGATTTCCTTCAGAAGAATTTGAAAATCTTTAATAGAATCATACAAATGTCTAGTAGAATTTTTCAAAGTTCGACTAGAGAGGCCTGTCCAAAACTTATTTCTGAGCATCGCATCTTTTGCAATTTGATCAATAAATCCAAACTGAATAGCCTTAGAAATGGTTTCCTCTAATCTTGATGCATAAACAACAATAGACTCTGATTCTTTTTGATAATCGCTGTAAAAAGCTTGCATTAAATTCTCATTAGTGGAAACACTTCCAAAGAACCCATCCAACTTGTTAATAATATCTGTCAGACAAACATCTTCACCTAATGGTACCAACATAGATCTAGCTAAGCCCTTAAGTGAATTTCTCACCGCTTGAAGAAGTGTATATTCAGGATATTGACCACTCTTTTTCAAACATTTCAATTCGAAACTCCACACCTCATAAGGTACCTCACCTTTCTGGGGCTCATCTGTTCCACTAAACAAAGGTAATTTAGGGGGATTGATTGGGTTAAAGCAGGTACTGGTAGAAGTATTTAAATTAGGACTGGAAGTATTCAGGATTGGATTTGTGTGTTCAACCTTTGGTGTTGTACCTGACATTGTGTTTAACAGAGTTTGTATTCTGGGTCCTATATTTCCAATTGGAGAACCTAAATCAAGTTTGGGTTTAGGGGGTTTTACTTTCCCAGGAGTACCAGACACTTGAACTAACTTATTATACTCCTCTACTGTTAACACCTTGTAACCAGGATGTTTATTGACCTTGTCAATGTATTTAGAGATATCGGTCTCTTTCTTTTCTAACTCTCTCTTGTCTAACTCTGTCTTATCTGACTCTTTCTTATCTAACTCTTTCTTTCCTTCTTGCTCACCACCTGAGGCCATGATTATGTTGTTAAAATACAAAGAAAAAATAATTGATATATACACAAATACAATACTCACCATGTGCTGAATATTACTGATGGATATTCTTTTGAAATATGGTTACGGTAACTCGAGTTGAAAACACCGCACGGAAATATACAACACAGTTCGACTATTGCTGTACCAGATGAAATAATAAATCATACACTAGCTGATAAACACTGGATACTTTGATACCTTGAAAATAATAAACAAAATGAATAAATGTCAATATTTTCTAAGCTATGTGATTAATTACACTGGAATTCAAACATATGACAATGTAAACAATTCAACAGTCTCTCTGGTTTCACATTTCTAAATATCAAGTCAGAACTGAGGAATGATCTGGAACAAATCTGAAAAATTTGACTGGTAATTATTATTTCTACTAAATAAGATCCATCTTATCATGTTTCATGAGCATTATGCAGCGCATGGTAAATAAAATGATGATATGAGTTCATGAAATGACAAAAAATGAAATGATAGAAAAACAATGATCTGCTTTCTTACTCCCGCTCGAATTTCCTCGCTGTCAATCTGCTAAGCCAAAGGTTAGTATAAACAATTGAACAACATGCAGTGTAGCTGTTAGCAAGGACAAATAATGTCTTAAGGTCTTGAGATTTTACAGATAAGTTTTAGGAATGTTACGCGGGTTTAACACACTTACCGGTGTTTCACTTTCTCACCATGCAACTATACATACAACAAACATAAAAACAATACAAATGAAATTGAACACATCAATTATGAATAACAAATGAATACAATGGAAGTATCTGTATTATTCCTCGGATCCAAGCAATGTCAAGTTCAAGTTGTCAAGTACATGCAATGTAACGAATCGCGATAACGTTGGAGCTCACTGGAACACGGTAAACATGGTAAAGGTAAACATCACCATGGGCGCAGCCATTTTGGTCCTGACGTCATCGAATCGGAAGTGGCTAAATAAGGAATTTCCACGGTGGCGTAATCACTATCCGGATAGAAATTCGGATCCGTTCCTGTGCGAAAATTCTCCGCGATAGATGAATACTTTTCACAAGTCGCTAGATGAATACTTTTCACAGGTTTCAAATTAACCCACACATTAACACAGGATAATACGATGTGTACAAATTTATGGTAAAATTTTGGCAAAATAGGAAATCACAACAGGCATACATTAATCACCGGGAATATTTTTCTAAACGGCACTTTGGAGTCCCAACGTGGGCGCCATTGTAAAGGGGTAGCTTATATATATATATATATATTCGGAGCTACTTTGGGAACCAGAACTCCAATGCCTTTTTGTTGAATTATTAATTCTCAATTTATTCTCGTCTTCTTATTATTTTATTAATGGTTTCCACATGGTGATCTATAATAATCATATACAACTAGATACGATCTCGTTACGAGTAACGAGTAGGTCTTCCGTTCAATTTTTAAAAAAGTTTAAGGATTTTGGCTCCGATAAATCCCTAATTAAGTAATAAATGGTTGTGGCAAAAAGTTTTTCAAACAGACTTTGTTACGATCAACAACTTGTCTTCTATAATGCATTACACAATCTTGATGGTTTTTAAGTTATCTGTAATAGTGTTTACTAGTATCATGGCCCCTAATTTTAAGGGCCAGCACCTTTTTCTTGCATTCATTGAAAAGGTCTTAAGAACACTATTATTTTTTGTTCGTTAGCCTATCAAAAATTGTTGTTAATAATTATAAAAATTAATAATTATCAAAAATTGTTGTTAATTTTTGAGATATAAACGATTGAATATTTTAGGGACCAGTCCTGTAGATCCTTAATGGGGACAGACATTGGTGTTTTGATGAGTGGAATCGATTAGAACCATCCATGCAGACATTTTGTCTTCTATAATACTTAACAAAATATGTCTCCTTCTCCAGATATATTGCGTCAAAGTTTAAGGACTTTGGCCCCTAAAAATCCTTAGTTACGTAATAAATTGGCTGGCAATGATTTTTTCTGATAGATATTGTTATGATCAACAACTTTGCTTCTATAATGCATTACAAAATCTTTATCGTTTTTAAGTTATTTGTAATAGAGTTTACGAGTGTGTTGGCCCCTAATGAAAGGGGCCAGTCCCTTTTTCTTGATTTTGTTGGAAAGATCTTAAGTTTAGTAACATATTTTGTTCTTACACCTATCTTAAATTGTTGTTCATTTTTGAGATATAAATGATTGAATCTTTTAGGGGTCAGCCCTGTAAATCCTTTATGGGAACATACATTGGTGTTTTGATTAGTGGCATTGATTGAAATCATCAATGCAGAAATTTTCTCTTCTTCAATGCTTAACAAAATATGTCTCCTTCTCTAGATATATTGCGTCAAAGTTTAAGGACTTTGGCCCTAATAATCCTTAGTTACGTAATAAATGGACGTGGCAATGATTTTTCAGATAGACATTGCTACGATCAACATCTTTGCTTCGATAACGCATTACAAAATCTTGATCGTTTTTAAGTTATTTGTAATAGAGTTTACGAGTTTATTGGCCCCTAATTAAAGGGGCCAGCCCCTTTTTCTTGATTTTGTTGGAAAGGTCTTAAGGATACTAACAATTTTTGTTCTTACACCTATCTAAAATTGTTATTCATTTTTGAGATATAATTGATTGAATCTTTTAGGGGTCAGCCCTGTAAATCCTTAATGGAGACAGATATTGATGTTTTGATAAGTGCAATCGATTAAGATTATCAATGCAGACATTTTCTCTTCTACAATGCTTAACAAAATATGTCTCCTTCTCTAGATATATTGCGTCAAAATTTAAGGGTTTTGGTCCCTAAAAATCCCTAGTTACGTAATAAATGGGGATGGCAATAATTTTTTCTGACAGATAATGTTATGATCAACAACTTTGCTTCTATAATGCATTACAAAATCTTTATCGTTTTTAAGTTATTTGTAATAGAGTTTACGAGTCTCTTGGCCCCTAATTAAAGGGGCTAGCCCCTTTTCCGTGATATCGGTGAAAAGTACTTTTCATACTCTACCACTTTTGTTAAATATGTCTCAACAAAATATCAACTGATAAAAAGATACAGATCAAAACGTGCGAAAATTTTGATGAAAAATCCGTACCCAATTTTCGAGCCATAGCGAGCTCCAAGAAATGGCGCCACAGGAGTAAAACAAAATCAATGGGCACATCTTCAAACTATGGTCTAACTATCCTGAAAATTTCATATTCATATCTCTGATAGTTCTTGAGTTTTTGTGTGCACAAAATAGGTCGTAAAAATGAACAAAATGGCCGATAAATCGGTACCGGAAGTGACGACAGGAAAATTATCAAAAATGTTTGAAGATCATATGAAGTCCAATCATCTGTGAAAAAATTGTGGAAATCGGTCGAATAGTTTTGGAGAAATCGCCTGCACAAAATTTGTGGAAAAGAAAAATAATAATAATAATAATAACTAGACGCTTGTTGCGAGCAACAAGAGGTCTTCCGTTTGAGTGCACCATAAAATAGCCTAGAGGGATAGTTGTTCTTTTTTTATCATTTCTAAACATGTCATTAAATTCCATTAAACCCTCTATAAGAATTTCAATAGACATATAATTATACTTAAATTAATCTTTAAAAAGTCGCTATTATTGTGATTTTTGATAAAATTATATTGGAAATAAGTAAAATCTATCATTTCATATATAAAATTATAAACCTTAACACAATTAAGGAAGAAAAAATATTCGGCACTCGGGGACTGAACCCGGGTCGCCTGGGCCAAAGTCCACCACTCTAACGACTGAGCTACGCGGACTCTCGCTTCAGGACTTTGGAGCCCAAAATCTCGAGAATGCGTGGATCGATTTTAAAACAAATTTCATATTCTGAAGTTATTAAAGCGTCTCTATCGAACAATAATATTAAAAAATTTCAAAACAAAAAAGTTGAAAATTGACTGTTGTTTGTTTCCTTCCGGTGCCGACCGGAAGTGACGGCGGACGTTCGGATATGCGAAGGGCACTGCGGCAGGACACTTTCTACCATCCCTGAAAATTTGAAAGTTCTATCTTAAATACTTTTGGAGAAAAATCGTGAACAAGCAAAAACATAAAATCTTTAATATCTCGGGACCGGAAGTGACGATCAAAAAAAACTCGTGTAATTTTCTTACAAATTTTGTCATGAATAAGATCTTAAAATTTCATCAAAATCGGCTGAAGCGTTTTTGAGAAAACGTGGGAGAAAAAAAAAAAAATAATAATAATAATAGAGGAAAAGAAACAAAGCAATAACAATAAGGTCTTCCGTTGGAAACGGAAGACCTTAATAATAACTAGATCTCGTTACGAGTAACGAGTAGGTCTTCCGTTCAATGTTTTGAAAAGTTCAATGACTTTGGCTACTATAATTAAATAATAAATGGGTGTGCCAAAAAGTTTTTCAAGCAGACATTAATTGTTACGATCAACAACTTTGCTTCTATAATGCATTACAAAATCTTTATCGTTTTTAAGTTATTTGTCATGGAGTTTAGGAGTATTTTGGCCCCTTATTTAAAGGGCCAAAGCCTTTTTCTAGATTTCATTGAAAAGGTCTTAAGAATACTATTATGTTTGTTTCTTATACCTATCTTAAATTGTTGTTCATTTTTGAGATACAAACGATTGAGTATTTTAGGGGCCAGCCCTGTAGATCCTTAATGGAGACAGACATTGGTGCTTTGATAAGTGGAATCGATTGAAACCATTAATGCAGACATTTTCTCTTCTACAATGCTTAACAAAATATGTCTCCTTCTCCAGATATATTGCGTCAAAATTTAAGTACTTTGGCCCCTAATAATTCTTAGTTACGTAATAAATGGGCGTGGCAATGATTTTTTCAGATAGATATTGTTATGATCAACAACTTTGCTTCTATACTGCATTACGTAATCTTGATCGTTTTTAAGTTGTTTGTAATAGAGTTTACGAGTGTCTTGGCCCCTAATTAAAGGGGCCATCCCCTTTTTCCTGATTTTGTTGGAAAGGTCTTAAGAATACTAACAATTTTTGTTCTTACACCTATCTCAAATTGTTGTTCACATTTGAGATATAAATGATTGAATCTTTTAGGGGTCAGCCCTGTAGATCCTTAATGGGGACAGATATTGGTGTTTTGATAAGTGGAATCGATTAAAATCATCAATGCAGACATTTTCTCTTCTACAATGCTTAACAAAATATGTCACCTTCTCTAGATATATTGCGTCAAAATTTAAGAATTTTGGCCCCTAAAATTCCCTAGTTACGTAATAAATGGGCGTGGCAATGATTTTTTCAGATAGATATTATGATGATCAACAACTTTTCTTCTATAATGCATTACAAAATCTTGATCGTTTTTAAGTTGTTTGTAATAGAGTTTACGAGTGTCTTGGCCCCTAATTAAAGGGGCCAGCCCCTTTTTCTTGATTTGTTTGGAAAGGTCTTAAGAATACTAACATTATTTGTTCTCACACCTATCTAAAATTGTTGTTCACATTTGAGATATAAATGATTGAATCTTTTAGGGGTCAGCCCTGTAGATCCTTAATGGGGACAGACATTGGTGTTTTGATTAGTGGAATCGATTTAAATCATCAATACAAATATTTTCTCTTCTACAATGCTTAACAAAATATGTTTCGTTCTTTAGATAATTTGTATCAAAGTTTGAGAACGTTGGCCCCTATAAATCCCTAATTACGTAATAAATGGGCGTGGCAATGATTTTTTCCTGATATTTATTGTTACGGTCAACAACTTTACTTCTATAATGCTTTACAAAATCTTTATCATTTTAAAGTTATTTGTAATAGAGTTTACGAGTGTCTTGGCCCCTAAAAATAGGGGCTAGCCCCTTTTTCTTGATTTTGTTGGAAAGAACTATTAATTCTCTACCACTTTTGTTATATATGTCTTAACAAAATATTAACTGATAAAAAGATACAGATCAAAACGTCTGAAAATTTTGAATGAAAATCCGTACCCAATTTTCGAGCCTAGGCGAGCTCCAAAATAAGGCGCCACTGACGTAAAACAAAAACAATAGACACAACTTCAAACTATAGTCTACTTACCCTGAAAATTTCATAATCATATCTCTGATAGTCTTTGAGTTTATGCGTGCACAAAAATGGTCGTCAAAAACGACAAAATCACCGATAAATCGGTACCGGAAGTGACGACGTCAAAAATTTCAAAAACATATAAAATTCAGATCACATACAATCATCTGTGAAAAAATGGTTCAGATCGGTCGAATAGTTTTCGAGAAATCGCGTGCACAAAATTTGGAAAAAAAAAATAATAATAATAATAATAAACAGTACGAAAACAATAAGGTCTTCCGTTGGAAACGGAAGACCTTAATAAGAAACAGTACGAAAACAATAAGGTCTTCCGTTGGAAACGGAAGACCTTAATTATAATATTACTAAAGCACTCTCATTCTCTACATTTACTCATTAAACTTTATATTTAGTTAGATAGAATTTAAATTACATATATTTTATCAAAATAACTCACCAAGTATAACAGCGATATATGACTACTAAATAATTAGTTATAGTCGAGTTGACAAAGCTAAGGAGCACATATCAACCGTCTGTCTTGGGTGGCGTCATGATATTAAATTCTAAAAGTTCGTGCTAAAAGGATTATATAAACTGACATGCGCACTCATTCACTCAAACCCGAAAAACCAGTCTAACACACCCATTCATTCACCGATCCATCCGCCACACGTAACCACGTGACCTCTCGTACTACTATCATACTATGAATGAATGTATGAATGAAAGAAACAGCTCAAATGGAAACAAATGAACAATGGAAAATGAAAACATGAAATGTTGAAATAAATGAACGCAATTATGATGAATAATTAGCTAAAATAATTAATCCTGTGACATATAGTTCACCTCTTTAATAGTGATCTTTCCTGATAATCCCATTGGGTATCTGATTTGTAGTCTATAATGTGCTCTAAACATTTCGAATTTCTACAGATTACAGTATTTTTGTATAATCAAACTGGAAAAAATCAAATTAAAATAGGGGTTTGTTTCTTTTTTTCAAATCGGGTTACGTTAAACGTAGAATTAACTTTGGGCAGCCTAACTGGACTTCGTTGAAGACAACAACACTTAGCAATGTTTTAAACCAGACATGCATTCTTCCTCTATAATCTGTAAATAAACGTCAGCATTTAATTAGAAACTCCATGTCAGTGTACTGTAACTGTTACTTCATGTAAATTTGTGTTCCATTGTGAATTCTGTTTATTATAATTTTTATTAATCTGTTTATAGTTTATTACAATATAAAGTCGAGTACATTTTACAATAATATAAAACGAAACTAAATGTTGAAATGAACTTTAAAGAAATAAGAATTAGACATAGGATTTGTTATTTGACAAAGCATTATAAAAATATTCTTTCTTACCACCGCGCATTGGCTTTATCATCAATAAATACATTATTGTTATTGTGAAACCCTTAACATTTTCAGTAATTTACGTGGATAGAAATCGGAAAATAACAACAAAGAACGATAACTTAAAGTTTAATTTCGCTTTGTAGATTTCTGCTAATAAATTGATTAATTTTTTTTATCACGTTTCAAATAATGACATTATGCCTATGACATTTTTAAATTATTCATGTGTACATGTTTAACAAAATTTTGGGGTAAACCTTTAGAATGTTAGTATAATTTATCACAAACCAATATATAGGGATCTACGCAGCGCCGAGTAAATATTGCATGAACATGATCTATAAATATGCACCAGCACAGGGGTATATAATCCTTTCATTTTTGTTACATCTGATCGTTCGCTAGAAAATGGTGACATACCTATAATATCCATCTTGTTGTATTTAATTCCTTCCTCTACATGTATTTGCATTTGTTTGTTATATCATTTTTTTACTAGTCCTTGAAGGAAAGGGGTGGCTTGATCACAGACACCCCGCCTTCATCTGTTTTTATAAACAAATAACTTATTCGTCCAAAGAAATAGCTAATTTGACCAAACAAATAAGATTTATTTTTTCATCTCTATCTCTCATACTAATTAACTTTTTTGTCCGAACAGATATCTTATTCGTCCGAACAAATAGCTTATTCGTCCGAACAAATCCTAATCCGTCCAAACAATCCCTGCAATTCGTCCGAACAAATAACTTATTCGTCCGAATAATTTTTCATCTGGCCTTTTCACACCGCCGTACAATTTACAGAAATTTTAACAATTTGTCTTTTTAACCATCCTATTTACATTTTCAGTGTCTTTATTTGTGATAACACTACGGATCGATTTTGTAACGTACCGTATCGTTCTTTATATATACTTTCTGCACAAAATCCTCCAAAAACTTCACAAAAAGATGATGTGAAATACAAATAGATAAATAATAAATATCTGAATTTCTTTATCATTTTGCATGCATTTAATTTATGATATATACACTCTCGAAGAATCCCTTTCTGCCCTATATAAAACCATACATCCTTATTTCTGATAGATGTACACTGTTTAAAATTCAATATTTCTGCACTTAACAAAAGCTTCAAGTGTTCACCATTATAAAAAGAATAATTGGTAATCTCGAAATGATATGAAATTTTTAAAATTAATAAAACGACGTGTCTTCTTAACAATAGCACAGACAAAACAATACAAAACTGATTAAAAACAAATACAAGTAACGAAACCTCAAAACTTGAAATTGGTATTTTGGAGCACGTGGTTCGAGTTAGTTAAATGGCTACTTTAGTGATTAGTATTAGACTTAAATAACAATCTCAAATCAAAAACACTTCAAATGTGCAACTAATGGCAGTTGTTGTGGACAGCGTCGAAGCCGTAGGAATGTTGGTATCTGAATTATTCTTACGACAGGATGTACTCACTTTTATTTTACTGTGGATTTTGTTTTCGGTATTTTCTTAATATTTTGCAATTTTAAGAAGAGAAACAGAAAATTTTAATTTAAGTGTCACGTCTTTTCCATCAGCACACAAAAACAATTCGTAAGATTCTGGTGAAATTCAACCAAACCGAAAATGATATCCAGTAAACGATTAGATCCTGTTTTGTGAACGGTCAAGATCACCTCATTGTTCTTAATCACTTGTGAGAGATAGATGGATATTAGTCATCCCAACGGCAAGAGAAACATGCTTTTTATGGCCAGAATCGTACTAAAGTTCTGGTGCTTATTTTAATTTTGAGAATGTGTTATGGCATGGGGTGTTTTAAAGTCATATATTTGCAAATATGCTTCCTTTAAAGAACTTATACGATAGCGAAAACGTTCAATTCTGTGTGAACTATTTTATGACGTCAGAATGATTATTAGTACTGTCTTATCGGTTGACAGTTGCAATATTGTTAACATAAAACATCGTTATATCAATGATTTTGAACGATGTGCCATTCTCAAACGTAAATATAAGTACTAAACAGCAATGTTAAAGAGTTCACTGGGATATGAACTTGGTTGGTACATGATCAAATCTTCACAGGATTTGATTACGTGACCAACGAAGTTCGTATCCCGGTGAACTTTTTAAATTGCTGTTTATTTCTGAAATGAGTCACTCATCCGATTTTCATACATCAAATGGAAACATGCATCCAAGCTTTGCGTATCATTTATTTCTGTCACCTTAAAATGATTCATTTGTAAATATTTAATTTGTCATTTTCTTTTAGCCTGTGGTGAGCCCCTTAGTTTTACTTTTAGTACCATTGTAAATACTCTCACTGAACCTTTAAAGCTGAACACCGCTCGTAAATAGGCACCGTCACAAAGGTATTTAAAATCCACCTGTGACGTCATAATTTTGTTAAAAAGATATATCGACAATAAAGATTAATGTCGAAATATTTCTGAAGTAAAATCAAAACCAATAACAAAACCCGAGATTTGTTTTATACAGATTTAATAAATGCAAAATTCAATTTTTATTGACATTAACATTTACAGTCACATTTAACTGATCTTCCGTATACTTTCGAATTTTGTTGTCGCCATCGCTGTTTTTCTTCCCTTGAATTATCTCACTCACATTTCTTTTCTGCGTTGATGTTGTTCGTTTATAGTTTCGTATTGCATTCGATCTGTGAAATAAGTTGCTCGTCATGAGCATGATAAAGTCGAGTATCTGCAGACGCAGGTAACGAGTGGTTGCTTCAAAATCCATGTAATCCTCATTCCTTGCAAGTGTGTCAGACAACATTTGCAAGTTGCACCTGAAACTCGTGACCGACGTGTAGTATTCCTTTCTTGGTCTTTGGATTTTATGCATTTATTTCTTATTCTAAGTGCATATTCTGTTGGTAAATAATGCATACGAGTATTCCAACCATATGTGTATCCGGGCATCTAATCATGGTAGTAACCAGATATCCGGTATCCAGCCTTACGGCCAGGGATTGTGTAAATTGAGGCTGCCCCTCGTGGTTACCAATACGGTCAGCAGGACATGGACAAAAACCGTATTATTTGTATCATAAAATTGGTACTTCATTTAACATGTGAAAATCATACTAAAGAAAACTCTTCAAGTTATTCTATTTCAAAACATTTCTTTTACTAGTATACGCTCAACAATCTGTGATAATTGCATAGTCAAAAAGTTTTGGTAAACACTAAAAACTTTGGTTCTGTGTATACTAAAGCACTGTACAACATTTAAGATTGTAAATAAAAATTCATAACTGCAAACAGCTAGTTCTTGATGAATTTCAGTACAATACAGTTTTTTAAAGAAATAAATTAGTTTGAATAATTAATCTTATTTTAAAGTGCATCACCAGGTTACATGTACATAATACACTACACTCTTCTTTGAAATGCATTTGAAAAATACCGGTAAATCTCAGGGAAAAAACAGACTATAATTGTTATCAAAACACAATTCACACCTATTGTTGTGTACCTAATTATAAAATGTGTGCAAATAAGGAACACATCATTTAGATACCTTTAAGACAGTGTAGTACGAAACATCGGTAAAATAAGATATTTTCAAACAAGAGACCTACAGGCCTTGGCGGTCACCATAACCCTTATATTGACCTGTCTGGGGGTCTCATTTTGGCATTTTAAGCTTCATTAATGTACATAATACCAATGCAATTAGTTTATCTCCCACGACTGTGAAAGTAGAGGAGAAAATATCATACAAATTCAAGACAATTCACTATGTGGCTATATTGGTCCTACTGAAGGGTCCTGAACCCCTGACCCAGGGGTCTTGAATTTCACAATTAAGGTAAAGGGTTTCATGAATGTCATGACCATGCACTCAGTTAATCTCCCTCTGCCCTGGAAGGGAAAAGATTTTCTAAGATTAAATACATTTTCACAAAATGGTCATATTAGCCTCACCTTAGGGCCTGAACCCCCAAACAGGGGCCCTGAATTTGAAATACTAGTACATGTATTTGGTAAAGGGGTTCATGAACATCATATTCATGAATTTAGTTTACCTCCCCCGCTATGGATAGAGAGGAGAAGATAATCTAAGATTTAAAACATTTTAATTATATGGTCATATTGGCGGCCTTCAAAGGCCTGAACCCCTGACCCACGGACCAACAATTTCAAAATTTAGGTAGAAGGCTTCATGGACATCATAACCATGCATTTAGTTTTTCTTTTAAAAGACACACTGCAGCTCATTTTGTGCCAATATTATGAAATGACGGTTTTCCAGTAAATAAAATGAAATATTTTGCAAAGCTAAAAGTATGAACTTTGTAAAAATTACACTTTGTAAAACCTAAAATTTCTCAACTTATCGTTAAAATAAATAATTATTTTAGACGGCCTATACAGTAAAAATTGCTAGCCGAGCCATTTGTTCAACGCTGCATGTGCATCGATTGTAAACATTTCTGCGTGCCTTTCAGCAAGATGATGAAAAGGCCACGAATTTCGACAGATACATGTATGTAATGGATATATGCCGAAAACAATTCTGTATGAAAAAATATCAGAGAGTTTTGAGGCCCGTTAGGGCCAAGAACTGTCTGATATTTTTTCATATAGAAGTGTTTGAGGCATATATCGTACTTAAAACACTGCCATTGAATTTCATTGTTGATTTACCTGAGACAGTCCAATTTTGAGGGATATCAGTACTGTAACCACTGGTAACGGTCTGATATTAAGAAGCTCACTAAAATCGAACTGTCACAGGAAAAGTTTTAGACTGCTGGAACAAAGGAATAACATCATAGCAGTGTTTTAAGGCTAGAAAATTATCGAAAGATATGGAGAGAAAACAAAAGTGCGAACTGTATATGTAGTAACAGATTAAAAAATAATATTTAAATCTTTCATGTGTCATCAATTTATCATTTTATTATAAGATTCTGAATATTTTAACATCTAGATCTGATGATCATTAATTTCCATTTCCCTTCTTCGTCATGTGCCCTTTAGAATAACGCCCTGAGGTCGTTAGAAGTGTAAAAATTTCTTTACATTAAGAGTTAAGACGCTTTTTTGTCATGTGCATGAACTTTTACATGAAATATTTTCAATACCTGTTTATTTCTATAAAACTTTCTCCAATATTCCATTGACAGCTGCTGTCATTCAAAATAACGTGATGAAAATAAAATTTTCAAAGTTTGAGTCGATATGAAATAAATTTTGAATTCCGGAACATCTTTAACACGCAATCCCAGGCTTATTATTTTAGTAAATAGAACTTTCAGTAAATGCACAACTTCTATATCTGTTATTGATCTGTGTTTAAAAAAAGGAATAACCACGATGACTCTAGTGTCTCTTTAAACGTATATGGGAGTGGAGTAGAGTCCTCTAAGATTTAAGACATTTTCAATCTATGTCCATATTGGTCCCGCTCTAATGCTTGAATCCCTGGCCTCGGGGCCATCAAAGTTAAATGAGCTCACTTTTGATCTAAGTCTCACTTTTGCAAAAGGAATATACAGTAGAAAAGTGAGACTGAAATCAAAAGTAAGCTCGTCAAAGGTTTATGGCCCCTGGATCAATTTTGGAAGAGGGCTTAATGGACATCATCAACATGCATTTAGTTTTTCCTCACGTGTGGGAGTAGAGAAGAAGATTTTTGAAAATTTGGACCTTTTTAGGGCCCTGCTAATGAGGCCCCGAAGGTGGTATGGTCATACATTTCACAACTTATGTTTCTTTTATCCTCGAGATGCTTCAAATCAAAAATGGTAATAATTCGCTTTGTAGGTTCAAGAAGTCTTTAGAAGTAAAAAATGTAAAATTGTCAGCAAACGACGCACGGTGGACACCCTACGACGACGAACCAATTGTAATAGGTCACCTGAGTGACTCAGGTGACTTAATCTATTGTCTAAAATACACAAAACGGCATACTTCTTTGTGAAAACTAATTTCATTCCATTATATAAATAAGATGATATAAACCATACTCTTTATTTATTTAAGGCAAAAAACGAGGTACAGCGTATTTTTATTTTAAAATCTACATTTTATTAGTGTTTATTTGATCTGTGTGCAATCTAGTATTCCATTATTTATATTGTGTGAATTGATCTTCTTACAGAAAATATTTAATATTTGAATATAACTATCACAAAGGATCTATTGCAAATAACAATAGAATTGACCAATAGGGGATATGGATTTCCCGGAAAAAATCACTTTTGAAAATCGAAGTGTTTTTGTTATTTTCTATATATCGTACAAATTTGTCGAATTTGTATTTTAAACATATCACATCGGTCTTGAAATTTTATTCTTAAAGTTGGCTAAAACAGCATTTTCTCAGTAGAATGGTATATTTCTGCATGGTTTTTGGCCTTGATATCCTTCAAAACCGGCCTGCCCCTAAAATAATCTTAGATATTTTGATAGGTTTTGTTCAAAAGAATAAATTAAGATAGAATTTTCTTAAGGGCACTCCGGCCCTGGGGTCAAATTTTGCAAAAAAAACCGACAAAAATTTCGGAAACTGATTTCTAATATAGTGGTCTATATTTACATCTAAAAGTCTAAGTCCTGTATAGCTCAGTAAGTTAAAGCGATGGCTATGTCAACAACGAAGTTTTATTGCGCCCTAGTTCGATTCCATCTGTGGGCCTACTTTTTTTTTAAATGAACGGCATTTATAAACACCGTTTTATTTTTTTATGCAGAATTGTGCATTTTGTATATTAAACGTCGATCTTCTTCCTTGAATGCACATTTGCTCTTTGAATTAAAGATGGAAAAAGTATATACTTACAATGTAACTACATGTAAAAGCAATCAACCGAAACAATACCTTAGTGTGAGCACGGTTTGTTGGAGGACAAGAATCATTTACATTGTGTTACTCGAGACAGGTGGCACATAAAAAAATCATGCTGAACAAAAACTGTTGCGTTTGCCTTTCCAGAACATTTATAGGAAATACAATTGTGGGAGAAGTACTGCAAGGTGGATGCAGTTTGTTCTTTGCAAAGAACGTGTGCATTGGTGACATTTTATGCCAGAAATGCAGGAGGAAGGTTTATAGATTAGACAAAATGGGTGTGGGTCAGCTAGATTTTTCCGTTCCCTTGCCATCCCGGCATCAGGTACGTCCCCTTATACAAAGGATGCAGCTGTTAATACGGAAAAGAGTTCAGTTGAATGTACAGTTAATGATGTTAGTGTTCGAACGCCTCGTAAAAATCCTACAAACATCACTCTTCCTGTTATTTTTGTTGGACAACTAAGGCGACGTGCATTATTTGTCACAAATTTTATTAATATTTACCCCAGTCTCTAATAATAAACCTTCTTCTTAGGTCCATGTAAATCCTAAATAAAAATTTTACGAAAATAACATTACTCAATGACAGACATAGACGTTTATTTGCCGATAAATTTACTGTTCACATAGAATTCTCAGAGGATTTTAAAATCAGTAACCTGGCTACAAAAGCATGCCCAAAACCTTAAGTTGGTTAAAAATGTTTTACACAATTATTTAGTCTTTTTCTCCCCATTTTCACAATCATATATGATTTCATAATCAAGGTAATACATGTAGAGAATTTTTTAGGCATTCTCTCTTTCACACTATTTCCCTCCCTTTCACACTACATTCTCTTCAAAGCAAACAAAAACGAAAAAAAAAATATATAAATAAATAGATATTAAATCAAATTACATCTCAAATATGTTTCGTTAAATTTCGTAATCTCACATGATTTGATAGCTATATATTTTTTTTACTTTATATTTGAATAATAGATGATGTAACAGTCCAACAATGTCAGGTTTTTTGTTTTGTTTTGAACAATTAAAAATGTATTATTTTGTTGTAACCACTGAATGATAGTTCACCAAACAACCAAACAGTACATTATTAACATTAAAGCCTACTTTATTTGAAGTTTTTCTATAAATATACATACTAAGATTATTCCATATAGGTAGTATATCTGAACATGTCATAAGTACATGCTGAATTGTTTCAACATTTTCTTTACAAAAAGCACAGAGATCATTTGTAATAACACAAATCTTTTTCAAATAATGATTTGTTGGAAGAATTCTGTAAAGAATTCTGTATTGTAGCAATTGTATTGAAGTATCAGTAGTTGTCTTAAAACAAACTTTAAAGAAATTTTGAAACAGAATCATTTATATCCAAGTGAAGTGATAGTTCAGTGTTCCATTTTTGAATTGCCTTGGGAACAATACTTTACTATTAATGAGTTGATACAAAACTTTGGAACACTTTTCATTCAACAATATATATTCAAAGTAAAAAGGAATGAATGGTGAACAATCTTTTCTCACATAAGGTCTATTAACTGACATGACTTAGACTTAGATATTGCACTAATAACACTATTATATTGCATTGTACAAACATTTGTCAAGCTAAATTGTTGTTCAAAATCATGTTGTGATAAAAAAGTTCCATCTTTATTAAAAAAAAGTCACTTATTATTTAGTCTTCTTAATGACTTGATGTAAATGTTTCTCTCAGCTTCTGGCCCTCTGTATTCATCATATTGTTTCCTAAATTTTCTTCATCAAAACGCTATTTACTGAAATATTGAAATAACTATCATTATAGAAAAAATTACATAACCCGCTAACGCGGGTTACATATATTTTCTGCTGTCACTACAATTATATCCCGCTACCTCTTTTTTTCACTACATACTGTGTGGTTTTGAAAAACATTTTTTGTCTGTGTTTCCTAAAGTTGTTTTTGAACAAGAAATTTCTTTTTCAAAAGCTTTCAAATTCTCCATACCTTCATCATCAAAATTCAGCCTGGTAAGTGATTTTAGCATGATGTCTAATAGTCTAATGTAACTTTTTATAGATATAGTATCGGGTTTTGATATTCCACGAACAATAGTCTGAATCCTATACAATCTCTCTACATCATCTCCAATACCAATGTCTTTTCCCCAGACTGGATTACCCCAGCCTGATTTTGGACAGAACTCTTTATCAAGGTAGATCAGATGTAAACCGTATAGTACAAGGAGTGACGTTTCACGTTCTTTTTTTGATTCGAGAATCCGATTGAATTCAGGCAATATTTCCTTTAATTTGCTTTTTTCTTGTTCTGTCAAATTGTTTATTAATGTTTGCACTGATTTCCCAGTCTTCATAGTAATGGTAGCTGTCATAATTTTCTTTGAAAGTTCCCAACCCTCTTCATTCAGAAGACTGTATATACCTGCAAACTCTTTTCTATCATTGTCATCTGTAAAAATATAACAAATTTCTATAATACTTTGATCGGAATTTTATCCAATAGATAATGATTTTTTTAAATATTACTTCACATTCTTTGTAAATAAGCCCTCTTTCCTTAAAATAAGCTATAAGATAAAACAAGATACCCAGAGCCTACATCGTTTTAAAGGGGATGTGCAGCCATCTTGTACATTTGAGGATAAGAATGTAAACATTTCTTGAACTGGCTTGTTTTGCCCGAAACTGGCCAAAAGTGTTGCCAAAAGATAGAAAAGCAATAAATATGAAGTCCTACATGTCATTCTGTTTGAAAAGTATGCATACAAAAACAGGGCAATGCCTTTTTAATCACTCAGAACAGCTGTCGAACTGCACAGGTACAGACTTATTTGAAAGATCTAAAAATCTGAAAAATATGAATGGGGTTCATTGGTGTCCTCTCTACAACCATTTATTAAGAAAAAGTTTGAATTTTGCTTATTTGAGTTGTAACTTTGTCTCAAAATAGGGTACCCTATTTTTGATCAGTCAGCATGGGATCTATTTTTAGAACAAGAAAAATCCAGTCTATATTTAGAACTCCTGTGTCTATGGAGACACATTGACGTTATATTTTCATAGAAAAAAATAAATGTCAGTTCAAAACAATCTGTTTTGAATTTAATATACATCTCTATACCTGTCCCATGTTTGTTTTATGGGGATTTTTTAGTTCTATAAGTATAAAATAAAGTACATTCTTTTAGAAGTGGGATAGGGGTCCAAAAAGTGATTGTCTTACATTAAAAAAAGTATATAACATATTTAAATGAAAATATGTCTGCAATGTACCTCCATAGACATGATATATCATAAGTTACAAAATAATATTGTAATATATCATGATACAATATGATATTGTATCATTATATGACATTGATTTAAGATATGATATTGTATGATATAAGATGATACGATACCTTATTGTATTACAATACAATATCATAACTTATTATAAGATTCAATACATTATTATATGATAAATTATTATATTGTATGATACATTATAAAAATATTTACTGGGGTTGAGGGTAACATTGATTTTATTAGCCCCAGAGGGACGAAAAATTGCCCAACGCGAAGCGGAGGGCAATGGGTTCGGCTCAAGAGGGCTAATATAATCAATATTGCCCAAAAACACAGTCAACATTTGTTTTGTTATATGAAGAAACTAGCAAAAAAAATCAAGAAAGGATTTGTAATTTTATCAGTACAACATAAAAACCACACCACGAAGTCCATATCTAAAATAACGTCGGCATCACAGGGTCAATGTTGATATTCCGCCGCTGTAGGAATTAAGCTACAGATTTTCTACCAGATTTTACTTTCCAATAATTCGCAAATCCTTATATCCGTTATGATATCAAACCATCGCATTGCGCATCCCTTGTTTACTTGCCTTGACTGATTGCCTTTTATGACGTCACCTTGTTTTGGAGTCGCAAAGATTCATTTAAGTCACTAAGAATCAACGAATCAGAAGCGATTAATTGAAATGAAGGGAATATTCTCTACATATTATTTTTAGCTGGTCAATATTTAAAAAAATTGACCGGTCAATATTTTCTCGGAGGAGCTTATATTACAATTATTGACTATTCGTCTATATACAGTTATATAATGAGAATATGTTACTAAATATAACAATAAATCATATAATATAATATTATAAAATATCGAATAATATGATAAAATATCATATATTACAATATCATATAATATAATATCATTTCATAACATACAAAGGCTTCAAGAGCCTAACACAATTTGAGTTGCTCCAAAATCTTCACTCTAAGCACCTAGATAATCACGATCACTCTCTGTATCTGAAGCTACCTCTGCGATTCGTTTATATAAACATGTAACCTGTTGCAACTTTCTCCAGCATCTGAAGCATATTGCTCAGATTCAGCTCTCACGATGCATCATTTATCCAAATTTGATGAAGATTTAATAATAACTAAGATTTGTTTATCAAATGGTAACTGCTCTAAAAACTTTAACTAGCTCAAAAACCTTAACCTCATCCAGTATTCGAAACATATGGCTCAGGTTCAGCATTCAAGCCTGTCAAGTGCATAGGTATCATAAGACACACGGTCCATGCAAGTTTGGTGAAGTTTGGACCAGTAATAACTAAGATATAATCATCAGAGGGCACCTGCTCCAAAAACTTTAACCAGCTCCAAAAACATTTACCTCATTCAGAATCCGAAACCTACCGTTCAGATTCAGCATTCAAGCCTGTCAGGTGCATCAGCATCAGTAGCGCCATGCAAGTTTAGTGAAGTTACGACCAGTAGTAACTTAGAAATGGCTATCAAAGGGCACCTGCTCCAAAAACTTTAATCTGCTCTAAAAACCTTAACCTCCTCCAGCATCTGAAATTCATGACCCAGATTCAGCATTACACTCTTTCATGTCCATAAGTTCATGTACGTTCAGATGCATCATCCATTCAAGTTTGGTGACGATAGGACAAGTAATAACTTAGATACAGGACCTGCACCAGAAACTTTAACCAGGTCCGGACACAGACGCCGACGCCGGGGGTATAGCATAAGTTGTATATGACTCTATAGAGCTGATTTTATTGTGGCTACTGTTGCTGAGGTGAGCAATGTGACCTCTGGGCATCTTGTTTTCACAAATCATAATCAATACCAAACAAGGGCTGAAAAAGCTACAGATACAATAACAAACAAAAGGAATGTGCACTGTTCATAAATATTCCAATCTGCTGTGTACCAACCTGTTGGTGGTGCTATCATTTGTAAAGTGTCAATCGTGTCATCAAATACATCTGTTGATTCCTTTTCATTTTCTCCTTCAGATTTCCCTGGAAGAAAAGCAGAATCTGATTTACTCTCTACTGATGAATTTTCTTAATCCCATATCCATCTTTTATTATTACTCACTAATGAAAAATGATTTATGCATAATTTATTTTCTGTTTTCAGGGATTTTAAGTGATTTTTGGGAGTTGATTTTAATCAACTCTCCTATGCAGTTACTATGGCAAAACGGAAGTGAAACAGTGTTTAGACCTAAGCACAAATCATCACCGCTGGTAAGAATTAATACTAGAAAATAATCAATAAATTCGAAGTAATGTATTCAGAAGCATTGTTTTTAAAGGAAACTTATTCATAAATATCGTGAAAATAGTCAGATTTTAAATGATGCATCGTAGAGTTTGGTGGCGTTACTTTTATCTTTAAATATCACTAAACATGATTGATATTGGGTTTTCCGTCTGTAGCTCGGAATTTTTGTCGGAAAGGCCCGAGAATTCATATTAGAAAAAATGTGCGTAATTATTCAAGTACAGCATAAAACTACTTGTCATGCTAAAATACATATCGCTGATGTAAAATAAATAATAATTGATAAAACCAACTCCCATCAGTACTTCAATTCTAGTTATAAGTAAAATCATAATTGAATGAAACACTTGTTGAAATTAATTGCTTTATTTCTTTGACTATTTCATATTTATGTCTTTCTTGTCACATGCTGTGTTAATTGTAGCAGAGAGGCAAAAGAAGACAGAAGTCAAATCTTGTTAAGGTGGCGCTACACACCAATATACTATTTAATGGATTTTTAATTTTATTTATCATTATTAGATATGATTTCACAATCTAAATACTGATATAAGCTCTCATTTATATTTTAGGATGTTTCTTTGCATGTATCATGAGAAAGAAAAATTCTTTTTAATGCAAACGTCCAAAAAGATTACTAAACTCTTCAGTAAGAAAGAAACAAGAAAGTCAGACAGGTCAAGAAATAAAACAAAAAAGGATGGTGTAAAATTAAGTCTTAATCTAACGCTTATTTAATCATGAAACAGGATTCAAGCTTTCCAGAAGATATCGTTTTCATTAAATTTTCATAATCAGAGGAAACAATAAAGCCAAACATGGTAATATGCAAAATTAAAATTTTAAGTAAATTACTGGGTCAGAATTATAGTGGTATGAAAATTAGAGACTATTATTTTGTCAATAAGCAATGGCAGATATTTGCGTTCTAACTGATATGAAAAAATATGAAATTGATAGCTTTTGTGAAACTATATTGTAGCATCAATGTTTTTGTAAATGTTGTGCTTTTAAGCTTTGATAAAAGTGCATTTGACTAAGTGTGGATGTCGGTGTGGATAGCATGGTATGGTTGGCAGGGTTAAGAGTCAAAGTCCTATTTTAAACCAGAATAGTCAACACTGTTTTTAAGAAATTGTAGCTAGAGCTATTTTACTCATAATCAGATAAGAGCCAAAAGAAATAAAAACGGAAAGAGGAAGGCTTAAAAAGAAGACTACTAATATCCATCTATATGGAAATTTCTAATGTGTGTACTGTTAATGTGATTTCCGTTCTGTGTACCTACCTGTACCTGGTAAATTCTTATTAGCTTGATGAAATTCATCCTCATTTTCTTCTTCTGAATCTGATTTGTTGGGATCTGAAACTGTCGAACTATTTGCTGGGTTTTCATCATCCCCTTTCAGTCTTTCAAGAATATTGTCTGAAAGAAGCTATTTTACATCAGATTTGTTTGCAGGTTTAAAAAAAGGTAACATTTCATAAGCAGTATTTATTGAAATCTTATTAGCTTGATACACTTGAAAAAATATGAATAAATATCCTTTACCTTAGATTAACTTAAATGTCTCAACTTGGAAACAGGTGAATGATTAGAGCACATCATTACTTTGCTAACATCTCTAGTTATGAACCTAATTGTTCTAGTAATGAAACTGATAGAGAACTACAATGTCCGGACGCTTACAATTTCTTAAGGTTATCTCTTCGGCATTATAACAGCATGGTAATTGCAAAATCTTTCTTTTTACCTGTTGTTGGTTCTGTACATTTTAAACTCTCTATTAAAGACTTAGGACATACCATTCCCTGTTCCATTTTTACCAAATTTATTTGTAAGATATTCTTTAAGTTCTCCTTTATGTAAAGGAATAGCAGAAAACCATCGATGATTATGATGCATTTAAAGATTTTAACATTTCATTTCTTATCAAAATAGCCGTGCTTATGATATTTTGTAAATTCTGACTTATTAAACATATAAACATCCAAGAATCTGTAAAAATCATTAAATTCTTTATGTCAATGTATTGTTTGTTTGATTAGTTTTTAAATAATTTGCCTCTTAGGTTTTCCAGAGGTCCGTGATTGCTCTCTTTTGGACTATTATTTGAATACCGAATTATCGACAGATTTTTTCCGTTTTCCCGATCATGATATTTTTCCCAAATTACAATATTCCCGATAATGACATTTTTACCGATATGACATTGGACGCAGGGCGGGTGTGACCGGTCGGCAGAGGATGCTTACTCCTCCATGGCACCTGATCCTACCTCTATTTTTTTAAAAGGTCCGTGATTGCTCTGTTTGGTAATTATCCTTTGGACTTTTGAATTTGAATACTGTTCATTATCACCACATGTCATACACTGGTCAATAAAAGCTTTGGGTTGCAACATCTATTCAAGTATGCATAATTATTTTAAAAATAACGTCTACAATGACCTTAACATGTAACATAATCTAAATATTCCTCAACAAATTGATGTAGAGTGAACGCTAATGACCTTTTAAGTCTTTAGCTGTGCAGTTTTAAGTGATTAAAAAGGCATTGTTCTGCTCTTGTATGCGTAATCTGCATACAAAACAACATGTAGAGCGTCATATTTATTATTTTTTATCTTTTGATAACAGTTTTAGTCAAATTTTGGCAGAAACAAGCCAGGTTAAGAAATGTTTACATTTTTATTCTCAAATGTACAAGATGGCCGAACATCCCCCTTAAGTTATATTTCATTTGATTGTTTGTTTCAATTCAAAGTAACTCACATCGTGGATAATGTTATACTTTTTTAAAAAAATAACTCTTATTAATTGTATGTTTGTTATGGTCTTTGTGAAAAGATTAAAAACATTCTTGTTTTTGAAAATATATTTATCTGTAGAAGACCAATACTGTAAACCAAATTTTATTTGCAACAACTTTATTTTGCGAATTACCGCTTTTAAACTGGTTTGCAACTATTATTCGCGACCAAAATGTAGGTTGTCTTAAAACTAATACACCAGAGGCATTATGGACTGGTTTTTTGGCGGAAAATATTCGCGACGACGAGGGTCACGCAAACCTCGCGAAAATTTCTTGCACGCGAATAAAGGTTGGTTTATAATATCCAACAAGACTTGTGATGTCTTGAAAAAGAGAAGTTTGGAGAATCAAAACATTAAATTTACTGAAATTTCCTATTTGATATCGTGATTATTTCCATGCCACATTGTTTGCTCATTTTCATTACTACCTTCAACTAAATTTTTTTCAAAAGTGGTTCCAGTTCTAAATTGTCAGTACTTTTTTCTTTAAAAGTTGGTTGTCTGACTTACATAAAATAATTGAATAAGAAAATAAAATGTTATATTACAATAAAACAAAATGACAAGAAACGTTTAAAATATGATACGAATATTATAGTTTTATATCAGTTTACTGTTGTATTTTTTATAATTGGGATTTATATATGCTATTTACGATTCAAACGAGACTGTTGATAGTCCTATAATAACAACGTGTTTGTCAGTAGCTTGCCTCGCTTTAGAAACTGTTCATACGAAGAGCAATACCTTGCGTAATGAATTAACTTAGAGACAAAAACTCCATATGCAGAATGATAGTGATGAAGGTATATTGCTACATAAATAAGGAAAGTTGACTATAGAAAAATTGAAGTCATCACGTTTATGATAAAGTTTTGTTGTTAGGTTACCATCAATGTCCATTTCCAGTAAAATATCTAAATATGAAACAGATGACGCATACTCTGTGGTATCTTTTATTTCAAGTTCTCTGGTATATATCGAGTCGACGTATCTATTCTATTCATCTTAATTGTTATTTTATTCAAATATTATTTAATCAGAACCAACATCATTTGGTCAGATCAATGTAAAGGTTTCCAGAACATCAGTTTAGTTTTCTTTCTTTTAACATTGGCGATTGTTGTATATCGAAGTTCTTTTAAAAACAACATAGTGCTTCTGGGATTCATTCTTTTGCCTTAGATTGTTTAAATAATAATATGATGCCTTCTATATAATTCATATAGCCAGTCAAATGAGAGTCAAAAGGGGTTATTAAGAGTAAAAAGGCAGGGTTAATAACGCTATATATCTTCCATCTACATCGCTTATATACTGTTTATATAATGCCCACTTTTTTGTCTTCCTACCTTTTTGAAGATTTTTACCACCCTCATTAAACTCATCTGTTGAATTTTTCGCCTTTTCTTCCTCAACAGCTGAATTTAAATTGTCTGAACCTGCTGTATTCTTTGGTGGTTTTTCTCCATCCCCTTTCTGTTCTTCAGGAGTATTATCTGAAGTAAATTGTTTTACATCAGTCTTGTTTTTAAATCAAAAATAAGCAACATTTCATCAAAATGTATTGTTATATTTCATTAATTGTTGATTTTAAAAGAAAGTAAATATGGTCTACATAATTCTTTGAATTAAATTATTCTTATTATTTGTATGTTTCTAATTGTCTTTCGTGAAAAGATTAAAAAACATCTTTGCATTAATTTCCCAAAATGCAGTTAGGAAAATTATTCAATAGACGACAGAGGTTTTGAATATTAACCTCTTCTAATCAACTAAACTTTCCTCTTTGATATAGGAGATTACCATTATCTTCATGCCTTATTGTCATCGGATTTTCAAGACTCTCTTCCCGTCGAGTTTCCAAAAGTGGTTGCAGTTCTGAATTGTCATCAATCTTTTCTTTAATACCCGATTTTCTGCCTTAAACAACATAATTGAAACAAAATATAAATCAATGCCAATTTATATGTTACGAATGTAATACTTTTATTTCAGTTTTTTGTTTTTCTTAATAATAGATGTGGCACCTTCAGCGGACATCGTCTCGCCGTAGGAATAGCAGAAGCTACTTTGTTTTGACGAATTATTAAAATCAATATCGAAGGATGATCAAAATTGCGGGACAGGCACCAACCAAAACTGTTTATTAAAGAAATTTTCCTGTATCATATCTTCTGGGTATCATACCTTTGCCTAGGTGGTTTAATAGTCAAATGAGAGTCAAAGGGGATATTAAGAGTAAAACAAGAAGGGTTAATAAGAAAACTACAACATCTCCTTCCATCTACATGGAAATCTCTAATGTGAGCACTGTTCATGTGACATCCACTGTGTCGTGTGCCTAACTGTCGGTAAAACTTCATCAAACTTATCTCATTGATCTGCTGGTTCCTCCCCACTTTCTCCCCATTAAATGCTTTGACGGGATCGGAACATGATATACACTTTTCTGATTTTTCTATATCTCCCATTTCAAAAGAAACTGATGGTTTATAATTATTTTATAACTAAATTTACTTATTATTTGTATGTTTGTTATTGTCTTACATGAAAAGATAAAAACATTCTTGCTTTTCCAAAAATATAGTTATCTAGAGAGGAACCATACCAAACCATATTTATGATTTCTTGACTAAGAGATGTTTGAAGCATTACTTTTTTTCAATTAACTTTCCCTCTTGATAAAGAAGCATTACCTTCATTTTCATGCCTCATTGTTTGCGGGTTTCCAAGGCTACATTCGAGATTATTTTCCAATGGTGGTTCAAGTTGTAAATTGTCATCATTCTTTCCGTTGATACTTAATTTTCTGCCTTTAATAACATAATTGAAAATATATATATAAATCAATTTCGATATATCTAAATGTATTACCTAATCATAAAACAAAATGACAGGAAACATCAAACATATATTACGCATGTTATAATTTTTTATCAGTTTATTGTTTTTCTTAAAGGTATATATGCCGTTTGAAATGAAAATTTTAAAAGAAAGAAGTGTTTGCGTTTTTCAATTAAGCTACAAAAGTTATAAACTTTCTGCTAATTATACAGTTTAAATTATTAAAGTATTAAATATAAATTCTAATTAATTGAATTACTGACCAGGTCAGTCAATAAACGACCAACTTTGAAATATTCATAAGACGTGATGTGACAAGCTAGTTTTAGAACATATACAAGATGTCAACGCGAAAACGGGGTCAGTCCGTTGGCAGTGGAATAACGCGTTCGGAGAGAAAAGAAAGAAAACAAGTTTGACAGAAAACGTAGTAAAATGAGAATCTATATTGGATACCATTTTGAACGATGGACGCGTGTTAAACAATCTGATTAAAATCAGATCCTCGATCCGCTCCTTGTGTTTTTATTGTCACTAAACGAGGATCTGAAGAAACCCCGCTTGAGGTCACCTCCTGGTGAACTTTGTTTTGACCAATCACATTGTCGGTTCCAATCCCCGGTTACGTATTTCGGAAGTTATGCCCTCTTTATTTAAATAGGCTAAATGCCAAATGCGTTCCGATAAACGTATCAGGTTAAAATGGCGACGTCAACACCGCGGAAGACTTGCATTTTATCGGATGTTTGCATCCTTTGTGGCTTTTCATTTGTGCAAATTGAAAAAACAGAAACCGAGAAGAAGGAATACACAAGTTTTACGAATCTAAGTTCAAACTAAACAGTGAAAAATTAGAAAACATCAGAAAATTAACAGGACTGACAGACGATGTTATTACAAACATAACGAATGCAGATGTGTGTAAGAAGTGTTACCGCACTGTGGAATCTATATTAAAAGCTGAATCTAAACATGGGTTGGTAAAACAGAGGTTTCGTGAAATGGCATTGATCACGGTGAAAACGAGTATGTTACAACTGCCCTCGCCACGCAGAAAGTCGGTCACAAAACGCATGCTTTTGAGTCCTGGTATGCCTTCGTCGAAGAAGCAACAATTTGACGTATCCTATGTTCACCTGGTAAAAATGACACCCTTTGCGCATGGAGGGTTATCGTGTTCAAAAATCTAGACATGTAAACTTGTAAATTCGAATATCCAATCGTGTTGGTGTGTGAGCCTGAGTTTGAATGTGTGTACTTTTGATCGTATAACCTGTAAAACTCGGGTATAAACACTCTAGAGTTGACTCCGCAGGCCTTCAATCTAATTCCTCCTACAGATGCACATTTGCAGCTGTAAAATGTTGTTGTTATTTACATGCAACCTGCCACTATAATACGCATTTTTCATCTGTATAGTCTCTGCATTTGTATCTCCGTTTTCTGAAATAGCTAGGCTGACAAGTTACAAATTCACAAATGTAAAGTCTACAAGTTTGTCGAATTTTGACATGACCATATACGGAAACAGTGACGTCACCGATAGGAAAGGCTAGTTGCAGGAAAAGGCATGCCGTAATCGTCGGAATGGTGACGGAAAAAATAAAGAAAAATATTGATAATTAATATCATCTCTAGATAACAACATTTCTTAGGAAGTCTGATTTTTCGGAAAGTAAATTATGAGCTTGATGTACATTTTATCGAGAGAATGTATAAAAGATGCGAGTAAAGAATTCGATCGGCTTCAGAAATCTTCTTAGATCAGGAAAAAAATACATATCAAGACTGTTTGAATATATATACATATACACGCATTTTTATTAGAGTACATGCAACAAATCGTTAAAGAATAGAGCTCGGTTGAATGAAGAAAATCACTCCAAAAGCATCCTTATTGCTACCACAAAGTTGGGACAAGAACCCCCCCCCCCCGGAAAAAGAAAAAAAAATTAACGGGGTCGGCCAGATGGTCAATTAAATAACTGAGTTACAAAGTTATCAACAAGAAAAAATATTGACGCAAGCGTCAAATGGGCCACAAAAAATATAATTGTTGTATGAATCATCATTGGTTGTTTACATAAAAAAAAAACACCATAAAGAAGAAAATAACGAGTTGGTTGTACTAATTTTTATGGTAAATTTTAATATATTTTCAGCAACAAGTTTTGAAGTTTAACATTTTACTATTATTATTAAGAATCGAGTTCGTTACTGTAAGCATTTCTAACGGTAATTGTATGACCATTGCCATAGTATGAAGTAATGGAGAACACATGGATTTGTACATTATTCTAATTCAAAGTTCAACTCATCATTATTCTCTTGGAGATTATGTATTTCAAACCATTTTGATTTTTTGTTGCATTGTATTGAATTAAACTTTAATGCAATAGTTTATATGATTTCAAGGGACCACATAATAAAATAGAAATGGATTGTTTTAAAGGTACATGTAAGATCATATGCTCATCCGGTAGAAACTGCACAATTTTAAAGGTAAAAAATAAGCCGGATAATTTTTTCCTAAATGGAATTATAAATCTTATCTACACTTCAGTTTATAAAGATAATCATGGTTATTTAATTGCATGAGGTTCAAATTTTCAGGTCTTTCATATTTTTGCGTAAATAATTGATATGGATGTCATTTCTGATATTTTTCTACCACATTTCACATGGAAATATAATAAATACACACAAAAAAGTCATTTTATTTGACGCAGAACATAGAAATTCAACTATACCTTTCATATAAAATTTCATATCATTCAGGTCGTTAGTATTTCAGGTCTTTAGTATGTCCCGTAAACCGATCCATTTTTCAAAATGTCGAACCACTTTTGATTAAACATAATAAACAGTTAAGAATAAACAATTGATGCATAAATTGAAGGAAGATGTTTTTTTTTTCTTAATTTTAAAATAAAATATTTCAACTTTTTACTCTTACGCTGATTATGACGTTGTAGCAACTTCACGTCATTTGCCGTTGTATGACGTTATTTCTTTTTCCCGCAGTGCTCTTGCGATAACGTAGAGAAAAAAAACCCTCTAATTTATAGAATGAAGTTTGCAGTGCGTAGGTCACGTATTTCGTCGAAAAATAGGTCGGTTTAATAATTGATTTTGTAGATTTTGTGACTGTGCATAAATTGAATTGGGGGTAATCCGGTACTTGTATGACCCTATTTAATTTGTTTAATTTTTTGTATACCGAATTTCATTATACATACAGAATGTTTCGCACCCAACATTTGTATAACGGCGTATTTACCACTAACTATTTTTAATAAGTACCATGAATATGGATTTCCCTGTTAAATTACTTGTACACGTTTATTGTATTCATTGTATTTACTTGTTATTTTCCGTTAATGAAGTTTACAAGAGTCAAAAAATGAAATTTCTAATCATTGATTGTATTTTTTTCATCGGGATTTCAAACAATTTTCTTCTCTCGCATTTCATATTATGTGCATGAACAGTATATTATTCACTCCTTTTTTAATTGCTGGATTTTCTATCATTCAACTTATACTATTAAATACTGATTCCGACTGCTTTAAAGTCAATTCGTTTTAGTTGGCTGTTGACATAAAAGAGGCGCGTTACCATCCAATGAAATCAAATACTCAAAATTTGATTGACAGGTTCAGCTAGTTAGCCGATGTCCGATGTTATGTGTGGTATTTGTACACAATCTTATAATCTTGTAAAAAATGCATGCTTCTTACAATATCACAACGTAACTTATAGTTGATTTGGAATTTTGTTCTGTAAAATTCATATTTTGTTATAACTGTATAAAGCGTGTTGATGTATTGTGTATTTCACTGTTGTACCGGTGTTATATAGTGCCTTTTCCCCCTAGCCATCATGGGTAAGGGGTATTATAATTGATTATGTATTAAAGGCAAGTGTAAAGTTAGTATTTACAATTTTGTTTTAAAGTCACGCATATTCATATTCATGTTTTTAAGCACATTTTTTACAAAACGCGAGGGTTTTATGATGTAAACATTTAAAAAAAAAATGAAATGGCTTCACAACCAGAACAAAGTCAGTATCTTTGCTGGTTACTTTGGAACATGTGAAATGGAGCTTGAACTAACCTTATGTACATATTATCATTCATTGCGTGCTAATTGTTCCGCTCTTTATTTTGCAACGTGATTTATAAATATACAATTTTGAAAACGATGCAATATAAAACAAGATATACGATTCACTTACCTAAAAATCTCACCATACTATTTATTTCATATTTTTGCAATAAAGATTTACTTGTGTACCATATTATTTCTTCGAACAATGAAACAAGGGTAATTAGAAATAACCACTAACACATTTTTGTGATGAGCTGACTTATTTTTTTAAAATATAAGCTTGATCTTTTAATCATTTGGCAAGTAAAATAAAGTCGTATATCAAGTGCGCTATTTTTGGTTATTTATTTGTTTAATTTTTCGATTGCTACTTTTGTGAATAAACATTTATTGATTTAACTAGTTATTTAGTATATCATTAGTCATCTTATGAATTGATTAAATGTTTTTTAAGAATAATGAATTTACCCGTGTACCTTTTTTAAATTTTTGTTCGTAAATTTAAAAAGAAAAGCAGAATTAAACGTATTTTTCAACCATTTTGATAAAGAAATATATGAGTGAGTGTGTATTTTTAAATGATGTTTTTACTTTAAAATGACCGTAAAAATATTGTAATGTGGTCATCTCTAGTTTCTAAAATATGGGGCCCTAAAAAATACACTATTCATTATAATTGGATTTCAAACATCGGGCTCGGAAACATCAAGGGCCCCTACCCTGGGGGCTAAATTTTTCAGGGTCATCTACTAGTGGTATACCACTACCAATATAAAAATATTGTTAAGTGTCATCTCTAGAATTTGAGATTCGGGCCCCCACTTATAGAACATTATTCAATCATTATAATGGGGTTTTAAACATCAGGCCCTGAAACATCGAGGGTCCCTACCCTGAGGGCTGAAATTTTCAGAGTCAACTACAAGTGGTAAACCACTGCCACTGTGAAAATATGGTGATGTGGTCATCTCTAGTTTATGAGATAGACCCTAAAGAATATGCACTATATTCATTATAATAGGATTTTAAACATCGGGCACTTATAGAACATTATTCAATCATTATAATGGGGTTTTAAACATCAGGCCCTGAAACATCGAGGGTCCCTACCCTGAGGGCTGAAATTTTCAGAGTCAACTACAAGTGGTAAACCACTGCCACTGTGAAAATATGGTGATGTGGTCATCTCTAGTTTATGAGATAGACCCTAAAGAATATGCACTATATTCATTATAATAGGATTTTAAACATCGGGCTCTGAAACATCGGAAATAAAATTTCTCTAAAACAGAGGTTTAGCCTGGATAAAATTTGCACAAACAGACAGACGGACTGATAGATTTATTAAAAAAAATTCAAAACATTTTTCACTTACAAATTCAGAAGACAGAATTATGCATATAAGTGTATATCTTGTAAAACCAAGTACTTTTTTCAATTAATTCCCTAAATTAAGTTCTCTGTATAATTCCATTACACACATGTTTAATTTTCAGCATTGTCTATAAAAAATAATAAATCGGCAAAACGAAACTTAACCTTTACAGATGAATGCAGATATACGCAACCTGGGTGTGTAGAACATTGATTTTAATCCTTACTGGGTTTCCATAAATATCTTTTATGAAATATGAACCAAAAACGTGAGGGAGAAACCCTACTATGGGGGAAAAGCTACTATATAGTAGCTTTAACCCCGGGGGGAAAGGCTACTATATAGCAGGTTTTCCGGGAGGAAAGCTACTATGGGGGAAAAGCTGCTATACAACACCGGTACGGAAACATCATAGTCAGATTGTATTGACAGTCTCCATTTAAAACTGACATTCTTTTGTTTGTTGAAAAAGAATACAATTTTGATTAAAAGATAATGTACTATGTATATTGTTTTACACGAGTTAAAGGTTGGGAATAAATTCTGATGAGGCATTTCGCACGGATCTCGAACGCTTTGCTCGTACATGTAACGCTATACACGCCTGATGTTACCCGCAATTCACGACTTAGTTGTAATGGTAACACTATTTTTTGTGCAAACATTTTGCTGAATGAAAAAAATCAAAAATTTAGATTTTTAATTCTAAAATTACAAGTTCTCAATCGTAAAGGAATAGAACACAGTAAAATTACCGTGTAACGGGAATATGCGTTAAATTATGATTCCGACGGCCGACGAAGGGGTTAAAATCGCGTGACGTCGTCATGGTCATTGGAGAAAAAAAATTCTCAAAAAAAAAAAAGATATTGATAAAGGGAATAAATTTATTTCACAACTTTATTATTATTACAATATGTTGGCAATTTTTATTTCATAATTATCAATCATGATTACACATATTTTCGTCAAAGAAAAATAGTATTTTACCGTGTATGATTTGCAGCGCTAGAGTTACTCCCCTATAGTGATTTGGCGGGAAAAAATTCTATTTTTAGAAACTACATACCCATACCTATCAAATGAGTATATATGATATATACCTTACCAGGCATCATTTTTTGGTCAATTGTACATCTGATACCTTAAAGGCATAAAACATATTTCTACATGCAAATTAACTTTTGATTCATAAATATAAGCATAATATTAATTATATATATATATATATATATATATATATATATATATATATATATATATATATATATATATATATATATACATATATATATATATATATATATATATATATATATAAAGCTATCCCGCAGAAACGCAGTTACAATATCTAAATGTATATCAAATAACGGACCGCCATCTGGCTGCCCGTAATAAGAAAAACAAACTATCTAAAAACATTGGTTTTAAGATTTTGATTTAATATGAGACATAAGTAGCGACCCCCCCCCCCCCCTTAAAAAAATAAAATTCCAAAGATCAGGTTAACTGTCGTGAAATTAAAATGTGTATAAATTATTTTTTAAAATGTTTCATTTTGTCAATAACATTTAGAAAAAGAAGCCTATAAGATGAAAATTGGCAAAATTTCTGATTTCGTGCATTTATTACGGGATACAAGTATGGCGTCCTGAATGTCGGTTCAATACATACTCACTTAGTGAAGTTGGTTAATCAAAATTTTCCGGAGAGCTATTATAATACAGCTTTACAGCCACTTGTGAACATGTACTGTTAACCATAAAGCAGCTACTCCATTTTGTAAAACCGTCAATACAGTATAGATTTTAAAATATTTTATAATTAAACCTCTACCAGTTCATATACGATCAAATTTGTCTGACCCACCCCGTTCCTTAATTTCAGAAATCTAATTTTCGAAGAAAAAAACCCATATAAATTACAAAAACAAACATACTTGTATACCCTTATTATTTCTTCAAACCTTTTCAATTTTAAACAAAACTTTGTGCTTTAATGAATAATTATAAAACTTCTTTTTATAACAGTTTCAGATTGTTTTATTATCTATCTTGCACTTGCATAACTAAATCTTTTGATATTAAAAAAGCATGCATATATATATATATATATATATATATATATATATATATATATATATATATATATATATATAATATTTCTATTTATATATATATATAATATATATATATATATATATATATATATATATATATATATATATATATATATATATATATATATATATTAGGAAATATTTTGATTAGTCTCATTTCTATAAAAGAGTACGCATTAACTTATATTCCAGTTTAAATTACATGTAAAATTATGATAGAGAAATAGGCATTTGTTTTTAACCCTTGTCGTATAATACCATGGGAATTATATTACAGAAAATAGCGCATTCGTAACATCGGCAACGATATTTACATACATGCACCTCTTCCTGCTTGGTCCAGTTTCAATCATACCTCAATAAATTTTCTTAAAATCATATTTTCGATCCAAAAAATGGTACCGTTCATTAAAAGCTTATTACAACAGTTTAACTGAATATTATGTTTATTTTCACTTGTCAATTTGTATCATGTCAGATGTGCTATTTCCGAGGATGAAGATAGAAATGCAGAAACTACAGATTGAAAGTGTGGAAAGCTGAAGGTTAAATTAACTAATAAAACAATTAAGCTGCAAAATGTGCATCATACGAAGGAACTGAGTCAAATCTTAAAGCTTTTATGCCCGAATTTAAAACTTTACACGATCAGAAGTACACACGTTCATATTCAAGCTCACACACCAACACGATTACATATTCGGATTTACAAGTTTACATGTCTGGATTTTTTAACACGATTACCCTCCATATTTGCGGACTTGACAAATACAGCGTTTTTTCCTTCAGAAAGAGCAGAGGTAATGTTTTAATACCTAAGTAATTTGTTAAAAAGAACCTGATTTATGCACATGATAATATATTGTTTTTTTTTTTTTTTTTTTTATTGAGTTTTCATATTCACAACATATGTACACACATGACATAATAGGTGATTGCTGCATCTGTAGAGTCATCTTATAATATCTTTGAATTATTGCTAATTGGTTATATAATTTGTACAGTTCATATGAAGTGAAAGCTGATTTTGAGAGAGAGAGAGAGAGAGAGAGAGAGAGAGAGAGAGAGAGAGGTGCAGGTATTGTATACATGTATAAACCATACTATACTCAATTAAGGACAATTGAAATGATATGAAGATTCCCAGAAATGGGAAAACATCAAAAACAAAAAACAACTTGACCATATCTATATCACTACAATTTTTCAAATATTCTGCCAGTGGCTTTCATATTCCTCATATCTACAATTTTTCAACAGCAAATATATAATATATTGTTTTTGATAGACCTATACACTTCATGTAATGATGGTAGTAATTTTCATTACGTAAATAACGCACAACTCTTCTGAAAACATTTTTATTTATATTCCTTACCTATATCATGGTATACTCATTGTATCAGTTTATAACATTTTAGTGGTGCTTTTCAACATGATTTTAAGATTGCCATTCCACTTTCTATTAAAATAAATCTTTAATACTTTATAATCATTTCAATCTGACTTGTGTTTTTAATATTTTTTTATTATATTTAATTAACAGCTGCCTCCACCTGTTACTTTTCAACAGCCAGGATCTAGTGCATATGTCCCCATTGCACCCAATGCTTAACAAGGTATGTGCAAATAGTTGTGAATCATTTATCGAGATGTACTATAGTGTATTATAATGTATAACAATGAATGAAGTACCCCTGCAATACTTTTTTTGGAGTAAGTTGCAAGGCAAATTGTTAAAACTGAACATCTGGTTAGTGGATTTATCATTGAACAAAAAGTCTGAAATTGTAGATTATCAATAAAAAAAAATGATGCAATCCAAAGAAATGATTCACTACTGTACAGTACCATAACACCACTTTATACTGGAGTTTTTTTTTAGAAATTGCCTCTAGTGGTGCAAAATCAAAGCGATCTTTAGATTTTGGAAGTAAAGAACTCGGTGACCTTCATTCGACACCATTAGATGGGTCAATTGAGATTCACATTGAACTTGTTTCAAAAATTACTAAACAGTTGATTGTTATTGTTACACATGTTCACTTAACATTATTATTTTTGTTTGATTACAGTTCGTTTCTAATCTGGCCCCGAGGTTATAAAACTTTTTTCATACTCCTACTCAAACTCGTACTCCGTACTCCGAGTGTGTGCTCCACTGAGTACGACTCTAAAAACCGAGGTTATAAAAGTTTTGGAGTACGTTCTCCGCTGAGTACTATTTGGAGTATGCTCCAAAAGCCGATGGAGGAAATTTTAGGTCTCTGAAGTAAGATAGAGCATGGTAACTCATGTAAATAGTCCTAGCATGAAGGCAAACTGTACTTGTATTTAGATAAATTATTTATCAACAAATTGTAACACTTTATTTACATGTACATATGCCCCTTTTTATCTGCAAGCATGGAGATGTGTCTGCATCCATAATTTTTGAACTTTTGAGCAACAAAGACGATAAATCCAGTGTTATTGGAAAACTTATCAACAAATTGTGATTATGTCAAATGTTTTTGGAAACCCTCTCTCTCTCTCTCTCTCTCTCTCTCTCTCTCTCTCTCTCTCTCTATCTTCTATCTTGCGTGTTATAATAAATTAAAGTGTTATCAGTTTTTTTTTACATAGACAAGCTTAATTTTAATTAACTGTAAATTACCCGAAGACTCAAGCAGAATAAATACATAGATCATACTTAATGCCTTTCCATAAATGTTTATTTAAGACATAAAATTTGATGTCAAAACACAAAATTTTATTTTTAAATAATAATTTGTGGAAAGACAATTATATAAGACTATGTGGTCACCGGAACCAACAGTCTTCGTATTCGAGCGTTTATAATCAAATATTAAACCAAATAATGCATTTCACTTTACGTATACTTAGACATGTGTCTATGCTCTCGATGTTATACTTTGAAATAAATAAAAAAGATTATGAGTTAGGTGATGTTCCGTGGTCAAAATGACTTTGATATTTGGAAAACAAAAATCAAATACTGGTATAGATGGTTCGGAATGCAAACCTTACCTTCTGGCAGTAAAATTAAAATAAAAGAGCCTGCCTATATTAGACAAGGAACACATATAGATCTCTGCAGCTAGTATGTAAAGTCACATAGGAAGCCAAATATTTACGTCATAATTTAAAAATATTGCCAACACCAAAATAGAAAATTTGCAATCTTTTTATAGGAAAAAACAACTAAACTTTATAAATTTTACAACAAGTTCTACTACTTATATTATTATCTTTCGTTGGCACGGATGTTAGCGCGAGGGGGTCATTAATGTGGGAGGAAGCCGGAGTGCCCGAAGAAAACCCACTTGTCCAAGCGGGCGACCACCATATCCTTTCAACCTCTGCCGATTACAGGGATCGAAGTCGGGTCGCAGCGGTGAGAAGCGAGTTCACTGTCCACTACGCTACTTGGACACCCTACAATCCTTTTAATTAAATTTATACCTAATGCCCATTAACATGCGTGTTAATTACTTACTGCTGATTCTTGATTAGTTTCTATATTTTTAAGTAAGATTGCTTTTTGTTAACTTTCAGAACAGGTTTTTATTATTTTAAACGGTTTTGATATTTCGAAAAAATGAAATGGACCTTGCAAAAATATTCTAATTTATCACATTTCAAGGCATTTTTGACACTATAGAGGAAACGTGATTTTTAAAAGCCAATATTTTCGACAGACAGTAGCTGCTCTATGAAAATTAAAAGAATAATTATGAAAGAGGGTGTTGCAAAAAAAGCGGGACTTGAATATAGACACATTACGTAGACGACTATATTTACATAGAGGGTATGTTCCGTATGTAGACAAAATACACAAACAATTTATGCGCATTTCTATCGAACACGGCAACCAACATTTGATCTTCATCAATACAGACAGGAAGATGGCCATGCATTCAGTATTTTGACGTTAATAACACATATCAATTTGATTTCTACTGTCCAGCGTGTTTAAAATATTTATTTAAAATATCTCTTTGGAGCTACATAAATGAATCTGATTTTTGCTCTTCAAAACCGTCAGAGTTGTAATTATATTCATCGCATGTTTCTATAGTATCTAGATAAACGCCTAGTCTAGATAAAAAGGTGGAACAAATTAATCCGTGCATATTTAGGGTCTTCCGTTTCCAACGGAAGACCCTATTGTTTTCGTTAGGTTTCTTTTTCTCTATTTTTCACTATTATTAAGGTCTTCCGTTTCCAACGGAAGACCTTATTGTTTTCGTTAGGTTTCTTTTGACCTATTATTAAGGTCTTCCGTCTTCAGCGGAAGACCTTACTGTTATTCTACTGTTTCTCATTCTTCTATATTATCTAAATATTCTTCTTGGTAGACACCCTTAATTTCTCAGCCATTTTTCCATCGATTTTAATGATTTTTACAGGGATGATGTCTTAGGTGAACCTCTCATTGCATACAACTTTTTGTCTGAAAATTCAATTCCGCTTCTGAATTATCTCCCTTTTTCATGTATTTTGGGACATGATATTGTCCACGCATCTCCTCAAAAACCGTTATAGTTAAAGACTTGAAATTTATGTGCAAGATAGAGTGGTTATGGTAGATTTGCATGCTTGTTTTAGATTTGACTAGAAGTCATTGTCCTGGAAGCTCGCCTGAACCTGAAAATGTTGATGTTAACTTTTTTGACAGTTTTTTGGGAAATTTGAGATTTGATCACGAATATCTTTCTTGTCATAAATATTTTGTTAACATATGTAGAACATTAAAAGTTTATATAAACAAGACCTTTCAACTGACACCAAGCAAAAGGGGCTGACCCCTCATATTAGGGGCCCAGAAGGGTCTAAAGTCTTTCATCTATATCTCTTTAATAAGAAACATTTTGTAATGTGATATAGAAGCAAAAATATTAATCTTCTAGCTCTTTATCTACGCATGTTAAAAGTTTTCGGATATGTTACATAATTAGGGGTTTTGAGGGGCTAGAAGTCCAATATTTTGATCATTTATATCTTAAAAAGGAGAAATATTTTGAAAAGCATTATATAAGAGAAGATGCTTAGAATTGTGTTCGTAATAAAATTTAACCGTCAAAGTTTCGTCAAATGGACCCTACAGGGAGATAAAGGGTCGGCCCCTAAAGCAATCTTTCCCAAATATCTCAAGAACGGTAACACATTTCTGAACACTTAATGAACAAAATGTGTTTAAAATAATAAGATCTTTCAGTTGATATCAAGAAAAAAGGGGCTGAAAAAAAAAATGAAAAAAGATAAAGAAATAGAAGAAAATAGTCTGTTCAGAATCAAGAGATCTTTTTTTTTTCTTTTTACAAATCATTTAGCTGGTAAATAGCAAAATAAAGGTCATACATGTATCTCAACTTCTAAAATTGGAAGGAAGACCTCCTCGTTGCTCGCAACGAGATCGTGTCTAGTTTTTCTTCTTTTTTTTCTTACACAAAATTTTTCAAAACCAAATATCTCAAAAACGGTTCGACGGATTTTCACGAAAATTTCACAGATAGAAGTCAGTATCTACAGCTATGCATACCTATCTTTCTGCGTATGACGTCACTTCCGTTCGTCAACGTCGTTCATTTTACTTTTTTCAAAAATTCATTTTGTCCAGCAAATATTTAGAGAATGGTTGAAGAGAGAAACTTGACATTTTCAGCGATGATAGATCTACCTTGGGAAGGGTGCACTAAGGTTGAATGATTAACGTCCGTCACTTCCGGTCGTCACCGGAAGGAATGACAAAATATCGATTTTTTCAACTTTTTTCTTTTTTGATATTTTTCTGTAGGGTTGATGGTGACCCTTTTACTGATTCAGAATATGTAATTTGTTTTAAAATCGAGAAACGCATTCTCGAGATATTAAGCATCAAAGTCCTGAAGCGATAGTCCGACTAGCTCAGTCGATAGAGTCGTGGACATGGCCCAGGCGACCCAGGTTCAAACCCCGAGTGTCGCAAATTTTTTCCCTAAGATTTTGATCAGATTTACGATTTTATCTTTAAAATGATGAGTTTTATTAAATCTCTTCAAATATCGGACGGAAGACCCACTCGTTGCTCGCAACGAGAACGATCTAGTTATTCTTGTTTTTTTTTCTTACGCATTTTTGTGCAGGCGATTTCTCAGAGATGGCTCAATCAAGTTTCACGAAACTTTCAGATCCGATAGGTGTTCATTCAAACTTAATACATCTTTTTCTATTTTGATGACGTCACCTCCGTTTTAGAGTTTTTGACGTTTAAGCGATTTTTAAAGGGTCAGCTTGTCCTGGAAACTCCTCCTAAACCAAAAAAGAGAGCAAGTTCAAACTTTCAGGGATTATAGACAAGGGATTGTAGATGTGTCATTAGGCATTCATTTTTGTCTGGCTCAAAAGGCGTTAAAGCTCGCCTGAACCTGAAAATTGAGAATAAAATAAGGTTCGATTTTTCGTGGTTTTCTTTGTTTATCTCTTTTCTTAAAAATATTTTGTTAAGACATGTAATGCAAATAAAGTTTATATTTACAAGAGCGTTTGTTTGGTATCAAGAAATAAGGGCTGGCCCCCCCCAAATTAGGGGCTGAGAGGGATCTAAAGTTTTTCATTCATAGCCTCTACTGAGGAATATTTTGTAATACATTATAGAAGCAAAAATGTTTATCCTGCAGTAATGTACCTAATCAACATAATGATTTTCTCATGTGTTGCGTAATTAAGGGGTTTTAAGGGTCAGAAGTCCAAAACTTCTATCATTATTAACTCAAATAATATAATTATTTTGAAAAGGAATATTTAGTAGAAGATGCTTAAAATAACGTTTATAACAATAATCAACCATCAAAATTTAGTTAACTGGCCCCGATAAGGAGAGAAGGGGTTGGCCCCTAAAACGTTCTTTCCCAAATTGCCCAAGAACGTTAACGAATTTCTAAACACTTGTTTAACAAAATGTGTTTAATATCCAAAGACCTTTCATTTGAAATCAAGAAAAAAGGGCTGGTCCTTCAAATAAGGGGCCAAAAGGGCTCTTACCTTTTTCTTCCATAGCACTTTATTGGTAAATATTTTGTAACATGTTATAGAAACAAAAATGTTCATCGTACAGTTATTTAACCATACATGATAAAAACTTTCTCACGCATTACGTAATAAGGGCTTTTAAGGGACCAGAAGTCCAAAACTTGTGATCACTCATATCTCAAAAAGGACAAATATTTTGAAAAGCAACATAGAGAAAAAGATGCTTAGAATGATGTTTTAAATAATATTCAACCATTAAAATTTCGTTAAAGGGCCCCCATAAGAAGATAAGGGGTCGGCCCCTTAAACGTTCTTTCCCAATTAGCTCAAGAACGGTAACGAATTTTAAACACATGTTGTACAAAATGTATTAAGTATCAATAAACCTTTCATTTGATATCAAGAAAAAAGGGCTGATCCCTCAAATTAGGGGCAAAAAGGGCTCTAAATTCTTGCTTCCAGAGCACTTTACTGAGAAATATTTTGTAATATGTTATATAGGCAAAAATGTTCATCGTACAGTTGTTTAACCATACATAATAAAAACTTTCTCATGCGTTACGTAATTAGGGGTTTTAAAGGGGCCAGAAATCCGAAACTTCTATCGCTTATATCACAAAAAGGGTAAATATTTTAAAAAGCAATAAAGAGAAGAAGATGGTTAGAATGATGTTCTGAACAACATTCAGCCATATAAATTTCAATAAATGGTCCCGATAAGAAGATAAGGGGTCGGCCCCTAAAACTTTTTTTTCCATATACATGTATGCCAAGAACAGTAACAAATTTCTAAACACTTGTTGAGCAAGATGTGTTTAGACTCCAAAGACCCTGAATTTGAAAGGGGCTTGCACCTAAAATTAGGGGCCAATAGAGATCTCAAACTGTTCACCCCCAGCTCTTACTATAGATACTAAATGACCTCTGACCATTTGAATGAAGGCTGTGCCTCATTTAAGATCAGGTTTTGTTGTCGAAAATTAAAGTCAA